>JAMPIV010000230.1:340000-537500 GCA_024509875.1 Oreohelix idahoensis
TCCCTACTCTCTCAGCCAGACTGCAGTGATGCAGCCTGTTTCCAGGACCACCACGTGGAGGTGGAGTAGGGTCTTGGTCAGCTCTGGTTCGCTGACCCTGACGCAAGCAGTCAAGCTATGGGTCGCTGACTGCATTCTCTATTGCTGCATCTTTGTGCCCCAAGAGAAAATTTGATTCCAATATAAAATTCACCTGCATTTCCTTTATTTTAAACCGTTAATAGTACTTGATTATTAAATTTATTACCAGTTGTTTTAAAACTAAACAATAGTTGTTTATTCAGTTATTACATGTATGAAAGCAAACGTATGAGCCAGAATGATATATATATATATATATATATATATATATATATATATATATATATATATATATATATATATATATATATATATATATACACAAACACACACACACACATATATTTACCTCTAAACAGAGCTTTACCATTATAAGAGGAAATTCTCTGAATTAACTCAGCTGGGGGCTTGAACGGGCTAAAACCCATTGCATAAATCCTTCACAAAAGGCGACGGACAGATATATGTTAACAAATGTTTAGCGCTAAGCAGCATTGTTCTTGACTTCTTAATTATCTTGTGAAACGCCCTTAAGGTTAGAAGCGTCATTACTCTTCTATCTACATCCCTGCCAAGAGTAATCTTGTGCGAAGGTAGACACCTTTGACGACACATTTAGATACTCTTGAGTTTTGGCCACTGTTGGACTACTACTGCAAAGCAGGGGATGCAGTCCGTGACAAATATCTCCGTAATTCAGATAAAAAAAAAAACTCGAAGCAACTCAGGTACACAGTATGTGAGTTTGTCACAACTCATGATTATTCATAGGTGATACTATTACACCCAAACCAATGTATTTCCATGCGGAGCACGTGTTCTCAGCAACTACCCTCAAAACAGTTCGTGACAATGGTGTATATAACGTTGCGCGACTCACATGTACAACCGCTGTTGGTGACAAATGTGGATTTAGGAAATGATATCTTACGTGTTTTTTTATAATATATCGACATGTTGTATACTCTGATCTGGAACATGATTGGGTGCCTACGTGCTCGCCATTGCAGACGGCTATGAACGAAGAGGTCCTTGAAGTTTATGTCACGTATGTTGGCTACCAAGAGTTCATGGGTGAACGTTTTCCGTGTTTCTGGATCTGGCTGGAGAAGAGGTAGATGTAGGAACAGTGTTTTCGCAACGACATGAATTTGCCACACGCAACTCTGTGGCTGGGGTTAAAGGCAAGCTATCTAGTGATGTAGGGGATGCGTTGTAGAGTGGAGGTAACGGCACGCTCAGAATGTAGCCTATCACCGAAGAAATCCAAAACTTTGTACGCTCTGTTGTGACAGTCATCATCATCTTGGACGGGAGAGTGGTAAAAAACATTTCAACATGTTTGAGGGTGAGAGCAGGTGGAAAGATGGTAACTACGGTAGTTTAAAGCAAAGTCAGATTTTAATATCAGAAAGGATACTGATGATGACAGTAATGTTGAGGAAGTTGATAGATGAAGTAGAAATATGTGAAGTTAACTGAACAGCAGAATGTAAGTTACTGATAAAGTAGATGAACCTAAACAAACAGACCCTAAACAAACGCACGCCAAGCCTTTCTGTCGTGTGCCATCAGCTTAATATCTTTTCAGCTCCCTTCTCCATGAGTTTGTTTGTCTACCTCTCCTTTGTTACCCTAGGGATTTTAGAACAAAGACTGTCTAGTAATACCATCAGCACGTTTTTATTTATGGTCAACAAAGGTATAAATATTCCCAACTATTTAAAGACAACGAAGCGTTTATCAAAACAAACATCGAGAGAAGCAGCTCAATGCAATAAATAAGGATCCCCTTACACGCCCATTGAGGCATATTGGGAATATGGTGTTAGGCCCATATTTTCTTGACCATCGGCACACTAGGGGTGATGTGGTCAGCATCACGCCGGCCGCCTTAACCTTCCCAGAAGTTTCTGGTACCAAATTTATGAGGCTGGGTCGACCCCGGAGCCGTTTGCGGTCTAAAAATTCCCGCCTCAACTGGGGATTGAACCATGGACCACCGACCTATGAAGCCAGTGCACTAACCCCTGCGCTACCGCGGCTCCTATTGTAATAAATAAATAAATCAAAATGATACAAAACAATGTCAAAGAAAGACAGAGGGGAAATAGAGACAAAAAGTCAAGCTCTATTGTGCAGTTTTTTGCTAGCGGCAGATATTGAAAAGTAATAGAAATACCCACGATGGAAAAAAAAGCTGCATCATGGGTTGTTAGACTCACGACCATCTCGCTTTTATTCTGCTTTCTCATGAATCAACTAAACTATAGAAGCAAGCTGAAATATGCAGTGATGTACCGTATTTGTAAAAGCGATTATTTGAATGAAAATTCCGTAACGGAAATGCTTTCAAATGTTACACGGTTGTCTGGTTACTACTGTGTCTGAAGTATGAGAGGAAGTGACCCTAGATATATGGACACAGGTGCATTTAGACCCCTGGAATGCGGAGCAAAAGTATTTGTGTACGCTTGAGGGCTGTTGTGAAATTGTACACTGCACAACAACAGCAGTGAGAAAAATATTACGTTTGAACAGATTGTGGATAAATATGTATCTGCACGCACATGCACGCACACGAACACACGCACACACACACAGGCACACACACACGCACACACGCACATTATATATATAGATTCATACACACATGAATATTTTTTTTCCGAGGGCTATTAGGTCTATCATTTGTGAGCTTGTTTTTTGTTTTTAGTGTCCAGCTGTTTAAATCTACCGCCTAACATTAGTGTCCCTGTTTACTTTGATGCTGTATTCTAGATAATTCAGTATTTAGAAGATGATATTTATCTGCTTTACAGGCAAAAGTCTATTTTCAAATCCATTCCTTATCGCAGCAATCATTTCCTGAAGCTCTTTCTTCGCGTTTTTTTTTTTTTTTTTTTGGCTTTGTTTTTCTTCTTTGGTTCTTAAGCTGTACTTAGAGTTTATTGCACGTTGCTTAATTCATATACCCCCCCCCCCCTTTTCTTCACTCGTATTCCTGCAATACCCTCTATTGGTCTCATTAAGTTTTGATGAGAGAGAGAGAGAGAGAGAGAGAGAGAGAGAGAGAGAGAGAGAGAGAGAGAGAGAGAGAGAGAGAGAGAGAGAGAGTACAATAATCACATTCTTGCGTAGATACTTGTTCCATCTGCTGGAAACTGTCAATGTTACTTGTCAATCATAAATGTTGTTATTTTCTTTTTGCAACATAATCCTTAATATTCTAAGGTCTTTAGTAACACTACACACGATAAGCAAGAGGTAGATAGGTATAGGTAGGTAGGTAGGTAGGTAGGTAGGTAGGTAGGTAGGTAGGTAGGTAGGTAGGTAGGTAGGTAGGTAGGTAGGTAGGCAGCCAGATTGGTAAGCTTGCAGACAGACAGACAACAGACGGGCGGGCGGGCAGGCAGAGATAGATAGATGGATAGATGGATAGATAGATAGATAGATAGATAGATAGATAGATAGATAGATAGATAGATAGATAGATAGATAGATAGATAGATAGATAGATATTCATTTCGCTGGCAGAAACAATGACTTCCTCCAACACGTCTGTGGAAGGTATCTCTGCGTTTACCTCATCAAGGCTGCCTGTGAAAGGGCAATCGGACATTACGACCCAGATGGCCTAGCGTGTGCGAGAACGTGCCCGTCAGTACGTATCTACGTGTACAGAATGTGCACCCGTAAATGTGAGCTTACAGTTGATTGATATGTGGGTGGCGTGCGAGTCTGTATGTGTTTATGTGTGCACTACGCGGATTTTTGTGTGATAGATTTGAGATTTTCAGCGCGTGCTAGCACGTGCGTGAAGTGTATATATCATGGAGAAACAAATTTGAGAGGACTTGTATTATGCTTAGAGAGGGGTGAACATGTGGTTCGTGTTAGCAAGGGAATACCTTAGAATGTGTGTGTGCAGCTAGTGGGTTACAATATAAGACCTGGGTAGGGGTGATAACATGTGAGTTCATGCATGAGCACCAGTGTAGTTATGTGTAAGTATTTGTGAAGGGAGCCCCGTGGTGTTGCTTGGGGGGGGGGGGGGGGGGGGGGGGGGGGGGGGGGGGGGGGGGGTCTGAAGGGACAAAGACATAATAGGACTAATGTTCATTAAGGTATGATGTACAAGGCAATTAATATGATGTTGTTTATTTAGCTGGCAACCTCATCATGTAATGAAGATGTAATGTGATCATACACACCTACTGTAGCTGGTCTACCAGCAGGAAGTCTGCACCAAGTATTTACATGCTCTTGCAGCAGTGCTTTCTGAGGCAATTTGTTTTACATGATGAGGTTATAGCCTCATACACAGCCTCGTACACAGCCTCGTACACAGCCTCATACACAGCCTCATACACAGCCTCATACACAGCCTCATTAGTTACCTTGAATGTCGTGCCTGATGGTGAATTAGTCCTATTCTTTCTTTGTTTCTTCAGAGAGCCCAGGAAACTACCGTAGAAAAACATCAATATTAGGATATACATTCATTCATCACCCATCCGCACCTCAAGAAGCATAGGCCCTCGACAAACTCATGCCAGGTCCTCCTGAGTATTAGAATAGAAATAAATGATCTTCTATGGTGCACAGTGTTCTCTGAGGAGACACGGAAAGACCTGACTCACTACTCCCACTTGGCTTGTCA
Organism: Oreohelix idahoensis; assembly: GCA_024509875.1. Classification (NCBI taxonomy): domain Eukaryota; kingdom Metazoa; phylum Mollusca; class Gastropoda; order Stylommatophora; family Oreohelicidae; genus Oreohelix; species Oreohelix idahoensis. Next base: position 344,745 of record JAMPIV010000230.1, read on the forward strand.
CATGATGCAACTTACGTCAAGTTGTGCTTGAGACCATCAATCTCAACTTCTTCTTCTTATATCCTTAGCCGCCGACCGTCAAAGCAGTCAGTAGCCATTAAGCCTGGTGGCGTCTTGTAGGACAACAACAAACTGATTCCACTTCCAATGTAGAAAATGTAGTCCGTCTTATTCCTCTTGGACTGTCCTCTGTTGTCGTGCGCATCACCCAGTCTATGACTGTTAAAAATAGAGTGGTTGATAAGGGGCATCCCTGTCGTACTCCTGTCTTTACCTCAAAGGTTAGGTTGCTCTGCCCAACGCTACACGTAAAGTTGGCATAGAGGCCTTTTATGATTGACACTACGCAGCTTGGAATTCCATAAGCCCTCAATATTTTCCATAGACTGTCCCTATGTATATTGTCAAAAGCCTTTTCAAAATCAACGAAATTAATGTACAGCTGTCTCTGCCATTCTGGGAACTGCTCTATGATGTTCCTGAGGGTAAATGTATGATCTGCCCATATTCTCTTCTTTCTGAATCCTGCTTGTTCTTTCCGCAGTTTGTGAACTACTGCTTTTGAGATTCTCTGTATAATTATCCTGCATAATATTTTGCTGGGAACTGAGAGAAGAGTGATTACTCTCCAATTATTGCAGTCTGCAAGATCTCCCTTCTTGGGCAATTTGACAATTATTCCTTTGTTCCACTCCGTTGGTGTTGTCCCTGTTTTCCAGACTTGTGCAAATAGTGGTTCTAGTAGTTCTGCTGCTAGCTCAGGATCTGTCTTAAATAGCTTTGCATTTAAGTTATCGTGACCCCGGGAGCTTTTCCATTCTTTAACCCTTTGATTGCCGTGATGATTTCTTCCTTCCGTGGAATGTCTGTATTAACATCCAGATCGTTTTCAGCCTCAGGAACATTCAACTGTGTCTTTGGTGGTTCCTTGTTCAGAGTTTCTATGAAATGCTCTGCCCATCTTGTTTCCTGTCCTTCTGCTGTCGTTTAATCTCATCACATACGATATATTGCTACAAAAGCCAACACTGCAAGAACACAGACAGTGGGGAATGGGGGTAGGAAACGGCATAAACCCACATACTCATTGATGCATGTATTTAGTAACTGTATACAGTGAAGTACACTTAATTCGAAGTGTGATAATTCGAAGTTGGGCTTTATTCGAAACATCGACCCTACCCCAAGCATTAGCTCTATTTGTGTGTACGAAAATATAGTCTTTAAGTCGCAACTTCGCAAACCTGCTTCTTCCATTGGTTTGTAACCTCTTAGTGTCCATCCAGCGACACTTTCAGTGACTAGTACACACCTTCGAAGGAAATATGAAATGCAAAGTTCATTCTTATCCAGTTTGTCTGATATTTACATCTAAGGGTCTACTCAAGAAGAGAGAGAGAGAGAGAGAGAGAGAGAGAGAGAGAGAGAGAGAGAGATGAGAGCGTGTGGTGTCTGCGAAGGTGACAAGACAAAGACAATTAAAAGAGGTAATCATTGAGATCCACGACTTACTTATAAACAGTACTGGAGACAGGACGTTATGGAATGACATGATCACCTGCGCCACAAGACATGGTACTTGAAGAAGAAATAGTCAATGAGAGTGTGTGTTTGTGTGTGGTGTCTGTAAGGGAAACAAGGAGAAGATAATCAAAAGAAATAGTTACAAAGTGTATGTACTGTCTGTGAGGGAGACAAGGAAAAGATAATCAAAATAAACAGTCAGTTACACTGTGAATGTATTGTCTATTAGGGAGAACAGGAAAAGATAATCAGAAGAAATAGCTACAGAGTGCGTGTATTGTCTGTGAGGGAGGCAAGGAGAAGATAATCAAGAGAAATAGTTACAGAGCGCGCCAGTATTGTCTTTGAAGGAGACAAGGAGAAGATAAACAAGAGAGATAGTTACATAGTGCGAGTATTATCTGAGAGGGTGACCAGATAAAATCTGTGAAGGAGACCAGGTAAAATATGTGAGGGAGGCCAGGAAAAATCTGTGAAGGAGATCAGGAAAAGATAATCAAAAGAAATAGTTACAGATCGCGTGTATTGCTTGAGAGGGAGTCCAGAAAAATATAGGTGAAGGATACCAGGAAAGGTAATCAATAAAAAATATTAGAAAGTGTGTGTATTGTCTGTGATGGAGACCAGAAAAAATATTAGAGGGAGACTAGAAAAGGTAATCAAAATAAATAGTTACTCAGTGTTTGTATTTTCTGTGAGGGAGAGCAGGAAAAAAATAATGAAGTGAAATAGTTACACTGTGAGTGTATTGTCTGTGAGGCACGGCAGGAAAATAGAATGAAGAGAAATATAGTAACAGAGCGCGTGCATTGTCTTTGAAAGAGACAAAGAAAAGGCAGAAACAACAACGGAAAATTAAACAAAAAATGAAGTAAACAAAAAACAAATTGAGACAGAAAATCCAGATGAAAGCAGACATCCTGCTAGGCCATACAGAGACATTAGACAGTGTGGTCATGCGGCATGTAGCTTTCCACTGATTGAGTTCCTGATGGATTGTCGAGGAGACAAAGCTGGAATTACACCGGAGCGTCATTAGGACCACACGATGACGGAAATAGGATCAAACAAGCAGGTGAATAATGCATGTATGATGAAGTGAGCACATAAATTAACCATCGCTGTCGCTCACAGATAATCGATGCACATATGGATTCCCGTAGAGTTCTGTAGTGAAAAATACGATATATGGACTTAATTTTGAATTAACTGAGGCCTAGTACTGGATAATGTAGCATAATTTTCACTCCCATTTTAAGTGGAGTATACCAGCCATCTTGTTTAGGTGTTCAGAGTAAATGTAACCCACTTCACGTTAGCACAGTTCGACTAAAGCATGGAGCACGTTTACAGTTTTGTGCGGCTATTGTCATAAAAGGTGATTAACAAGAGGCTGTACAGACAACTTCATCTTGTAAATGAAATTGCCACAGAAACCACCACAACAGACCATGTGAATGCGTGGTGCAGGCTTCCTGCAAGGGGCGGTAGTGGCTCCGTGCTCCATAAGGGGCGGAAAGGAAAAGATAATGACAAAACCCCTCACCTTCTAGTGCCCCAGATATGATCCATCATGAATGACTACATTAATTTTAAAATAATATGAAACATTCATTAATGCTCTTTGAGTTATTTATGGACCTAAAATAATGCCTGTCAGGTTTATACAACAAGACGCAATCTAAAGTAAATATTCTGTTTTAAAACCACGAATTAAGTATAAAGTATAGTATTCATTTTTAAACGTTCATGGACGTTAAGGGGTTAACTTAGTAAGACCAAATCCCGCCTTTCTTATCCGAGGTTCCACGGAACCCTATGGTTCCGCAAGAGGTAGCTAAGGGTTCCGCAAGAGGTAGGTAGGGGTGTCGCAAGTATGGAAATAGAGGATGTCTGAGTTTAGACAGAATATGAATGGGTATGTGAAAGTAGAGAACATTTGAGTCACTAATGAAAATATATAGAGAGATTTGACTTCTGGAGAGAAGAGAGATTTAATTAAATATCTAAGGTCTACTTCCCATGCATACTCGAGACTATGTTTAATATGTCATACCTTTCTCCGTCTTCACATGCAAAATAGGATAATCTATTACAGTAAGGACTACTACAGCAACCATCAAGTAACACTTAGAATAGAATGAATTCTGACCGCTTAGAACATAACTACGATAACAACAAAAATAATAATTCCACTAGCTTTGATGGACTAGTGATTATATGTCACAAGCACAGAAAAATACTTCACTGAATCTCTCAGGCAAAACGTCTCACTCCACACCACCAACACCTCCCCACTTTCTCACTACCAAGATAATCTAGCTAAAGGGGTAGGCCCCCAGTTCGCCAATGAAACGGCCTCTCTTGTATTGTCAATATTCCGGGTGGGTAAGTTACTCCTCAGGAAAAACACTACGCTGTTCCACCAAATTTGGTATTCTAAGGCTATGGGGATAAACTCTCTCTGTAACGTCGTCGTAATAAATCCTATGAGTTCACAATTTCCTGTGGCTGGTGGCTGTAGCGCGAGGTTTTTATGGTATATAGGATCAGTATAGTACTGATAATACAGAAATATAATTTCTGCAGGAAAATGGTGAAGTTCCAGTGTATGAGAGAACTACTGGTATCACAACTTAGTTACGGCTGTGAATGATCTGATCTCGAAAAATTCGTAAAGTGGAGACAGTCATAAAATGCCACCCCGCTGGGTAACTAACTGTGATATTAAAACAAGGAAACAGATTACACTTATTTATAAACTTGACAAGTCTTTCAAAAACAATTTCCTTATTTATTAAGTATATACACTATCTACTTTTGTGCTGAAGGGTGAATGTTGGAAGATGGAAGGCAATGGATTTGTAAGTTTATAGATGATATATATATTTATATATCTTATATATATATTACAACAAGTCCTTCTTCCAAGTATAGGAAAAAATTTACATCAGCTATGCTGTTACCCAAATATATAAAAATTATATCAGCAGTGCTGTTAATAAATTTTAGAAAATTTTATATCAGCTGTGCTGTTAATCTTGTCACTGACTATGCTAAATCACTTTTTCTTCATGGACAATTAATTGCTCACTGAAGTCGCTGTTTTCTGGAGGTAGATACAGTCGACTACTAGGGTGTGCTGAATAAGTGCGAACAGGGCACGTCAACAAGTGCCAAGACGATCATAGGAGAACTCGTCGATGAAAAATGGTACATGATTTATTTTGACAATACACTTGAACGAGACAAGATATTTAACATCGTTGACAGTTCTAGACAAAATCCTTAAGAACAATTGATAGCTTGAGATTCGAATTCATAAAGTTAATGTGCATAAATGATCAAGCAGTTTGAATCAAACATTATGGAATCATCTAACGGTCGACCTTGTGTCAAGGACAGAGACCCTCATTATTATCCATCGCATTATTTCGAGATATATATATGACAAAATCTGTTCTCCTTAAATGGCCTCAAAAAAAAAAGAATTAAATTGGAACCTTTGAATATTTTATACTCTAGGCATCCTTTGCGCCTATCCAAACGGTTAAGTATAATAAGTTGATTAACCTCTCCTTGTAGCCGTGACTTGCTTGACGGCAGTCCAATGATTCATCGCAATAACATACATATTAATATAATGATTCCTTTAGGATACATGTAAGCTTTCCGTGAGTAGACTCCCCAAGTTCCTCCATTCTAGTACCGTAGAGCGTAGGTTCTAGCTAGATGTCATTTGGGTGACATGTCACGAAAGAATATATAATAAATTCCAATTTCTTAAAATTGACTGGAATACGACTTACGTTTGTAACATCTGACAATGACTTTCATCAATAAGTCATGTTGCCTAATAATACTTGCCCAACACTTGGGACTAGAATAACAATAGACCTTAGGTCTCACACAGATGCTGGCTTGTTCCATCCAAGCTGCAACGTCATCTGATTTGTTTGGCAACAAGCGCGCCCAAAGATTCCCATACACAAAATTGTGCGTTTGCATGCGCGATAAATAAAATATACAAAGCCTATTACTAACACCTTAGTTGGTGCGTACTCTCTTAACAAAAGTAGGACCTGATGACTACTTGTGAATGTTAAGGACTCATAAAGGACGCAACACTCACACTTGCCGACGGAAATGGTACTAATGTGTACTCATCTCTTAAAACAGTTCTATTTTTTTTAATGCACACAACACTTCTTCGCTGATGATCGTTCCTTTAGCCCACACAAGACTGAGGGGGACTAAGGATGTAGCTCCGGTACAGTCACTATGCTCCTGCGAAGTTCCAGGCAGCAGGATTGACCTGAACATACGACCTCAGGTTTGATGACACGAATAAACCTGTAACAAGACAAGGATAAATAGGGGCTGATTTCTGTCTTCTAGCCCACCTATCTCTAGTGTATATGAGATGTGCGTGTCTCATGTGTCTGCATGTAGGATGAATGACAACATGGCTCAGTATGATTTAGCAATAGCGAGACAAGACAGGTGTCTACTTGCAAAACATTCTTTCTAATAATTAAATACATGAATGCATCCAATAATTTGTACACCTAGATATAATGCAACCCTTTCCTTCCACCTATAATATACCAGGCCATCTCTGATAAGTGCTATACTGGCTGGTAAAATATATCCTAACAATACTGTTGTAGTTATATGAGTCCTAACAAGGACTGTTAGGTCATATTCAGGTTGGGTTTCTTCTTCAGCAATCATACCAGGAAATACAATCATTATACCAGATTCCATAAAATATAATCATTATACATGATACAGTCATAGTAAAACTAAAATCCTAAAGTGATATTAATTATATACAGGTATAGGTTATTTTCAGGTGGGTTCCTTCTTCAGCAGTCATACACAATAATTATACATGATACTATAAAACACAATCATTATACATGATATAGTCATATTAAAACTCCTAAAAGTGTTATAAGTTTCACAATTATTTATAGTAAGTTTACATACTCTCTAAGATTAATATACAAGCCAGATTTTGACTCGACGTAGTGAAGCAAGTCTGCCCGGCATGCAGGTAAGCAGGAATCAGTCTTGGCAGCTTTCTCTTCTCTAGTCTATCGTTCTGGCTGGTCTTCGTGTTTGTGTGTATATTTGAATAAAACGCACATATATGTATATAGGAAGTCGCAGGTAGATGCGACTGCGTAAGAAACCCTTTTGATTGGTTCACATCGTTTTCGTCTTGTTTTGATTGCAGGGACACGCTGATTGGTTAGTTGCGTTTTCGTACTTTTCGTTTTTCAGAGTTGCGAACCAACAGTGTTTTATGCCTAATTTAATCAGTCTGCCACCATCTTGAATGACCGTGACTTCGTGTAATTTATTCTGGATTGGCTTTGCATATTTGTATATCGACATAGTGTATTTAACAAAGCAGCGGGTTTACACACGACTTAACGACAGAGGCCACACTAGCAGGTGAAGGAGATTGAAACGAGTGCAGAAATACTTGCATCCACTGATCTATCTATATCCAAACAACGATGACATTTGCTGGCGAGCGAGTATCCAGTAGACGCGCTGGTGCGCCTCTTATACTGGATAATGAAGACTTAACTATAAGACAGGTGACGAGTATTGGCAACTGACTATTCCTCTCAGTCGTTATGTCAGTATACTCAGAGGTAACCGGCTATCAATGGCTCGGACAAAGTTGCCGAAAATGACTGGATGGCAAAGGCGACTGCCCGTATGTATTGGAGCGATAGACACTTTCAACAACAGGCTGTGGTTAATTAATCCACGAAGCAGCATTATAGCTGAAACCTGGCAGTATGACATAGACTGCCGTGTAATATTTATTATGTGGAAGTTGTAATCCAATAGACAGCATCAATCAAATCAGGAAGCACAAAATAAATGTTGTGAGCAAGGCTCTGAAAATATACAAGCAAGTCTATATCTTATTACTACCCGTAGCCTACACTGCTTCTGTCATTCTCTCACACATGCAAAATATAAATAAACTTCCACTTGCCGTTTCTCTCTCACAAAAATCACAACAAACCCTGTCTCTCACTCGCTCTGCTCTGTTATGCCTAGGGAATAACTACCACTGTAGGCCCCGCCCTATGTTTCTGTTTACAAGCCACGCGTTGCAGAGGCGCTGCGTCGCAAGGCGATCTGAGGCTAAAATACTTGAATGAGCTTCTCCTAACAATGGCATAGTCGATCACTGACTTCTCATTCTTGGTTGGTTCACATCTAGTGTATGTATGTATGCGCTTATGGGGGAACTTTGTGTTTGTAATAATCAGATTCTGCTCACTGCAGAATCTAAGGAGTCGCTTTCCATTGTCATTGAGAGAATCTTCTCCATATCTTCCGATAACTCCACCCCATCTAGCGTGGTCATTTGTAACTCTGGCATTAAAATCTCCGAGTATGATAACTTCATTTAGGCAGTCATCCACTGTCCTTTGAAGCAGCTCGAAGAATTCCTCCTTGACCTCTGCTCTCTCATCCTCATTTGGCCCATACCCCATGACCAGGTTGACTATGTAGTTATATTACTTTGACATCTAATCTCGCTCCTCATGCCAGAGGGTCTCACTAGCCATTGATTACTACGAATTCAATGGAAGTTCTGCCGTGGCAAGCAGGGCTATAAGTCTCTGAGGCGTGAGACATCGAAATAAGCCATTATCTGGCAACAATTATACATTTTGACGGATTTCTGAGACGATTCGGCAGGAATAAACTTCATCGTCTTTCAATTCATAATCATGTTAACATATATGTGTCTTCTCTTCACATCAGAGTAAGAACACCGAAAAGTACTTCCATCATTGACGACTAAAATATTACAATGATCCAAGAGTCTGATTTGTATGGCAACAAATGACGTAGCAAAGTGCGTCATTTACATTCAACGATAATGCAGAAAAGTACGCACACATATTTATAATATACATTTATTTCAGATGCGCTCACATGTGTGTCTATCAAGACTAGACTGGCAGGTGAGAATCTCACACACTTAACTCCCACGCGAAAAAGGACTTAACACAGACAATTTCTTCAATACACGAAAGCATTGCTAAATAATAACAAGAGGAAATTCGCTGCATTAACTCAACTGGGGGCTTGAACGAGCTAACGAATTATAAGATAACCCTATCCTTCACAAAAGTTGACGGCAGATACTAGAGTTAAATTGCTCAGCCAATGCAACATTTTTCTCGCTTTTCTGAATATCTTGTGAACAGACCCTGTAGGTAGAAGCACCATTATCCGTCTACCTACAACTCTGCCAAGAGTAATCTTGTGCGAAGGTAGACACCTTAAAAGACCAACTTTAGTTACTCTTGAGTTTTAGCCACTGTTGGACCATTACTGCAGAACTAAGGGGAGGCAACCCGTGACAATGGTGCATGAAGACAGAAAGATTATTTCACATAGAACAGACAACGGACATAGAACAAAAAATAACCAAAGTAACCGGTTTAGGAAAACTCGCATTCTTAAAGCAAATTTAATTGATAGTAGTTGCTACTTAGATAGCAAATCTCAAGGTCTTTTGTAAATGGACATTTTGTGCCGATAAAACCGGCGGACTTTGCGTCTAGGTTAAACGGAACATACCTTGCAAGAAAGAGAAGAAAACTCCTTAATTAAGAAATAAACATAAAAAGAGAGAAGGGGAATAACAGGCAAAGAAAAGATGGAAAGTACAAAATCATTGAAGTCACAACAAAGATAGGCAGGCAGTATATAAGTGAATAAGAAAAAGAAAAGATGAAACATAGAGAGTACAAAAAATGATTAGCAATAAGAAAAGTTATGTATTGTTTTTAAAAAAACCGATATAACATTAGTTTCAGTTCTTGAATGAACAGTTTTAAAATGTTTCTCAGCATTATCTCTCTTAACAAAAGTTATGACTGCCTAGCACATGAATCGCTCATGTTTCTCTTTCTCTAAGGTTAAAAATATACAATCATGTTACCATCCACAATGAAATTCGTAGGTTTTTAGCTTTTTTTTCTTGCACTCTTAGTTGTAAACTTTCATGTACATATATAACTCAACATTGTGCATACAGGCACACGTCGAAATCATGTCATAAGACAAATAAACTAGAGTAAAATGAACGCAACACAGAAGACATGAAGAATAAAAATGTTCTAGGATGTACTCTGGACAAAGGCACCCAGTAGACACACAGACTACTTATTTGTTCAAACAATGCAATTTTTATCTATATCTGACGATCTACTACCTGCAGTTCCATCAACAAAACTTCAAACTAAATAATATTTTCTTCTTCTTCTTTGATCCATAACCGCCAACCGTCAAAGCAGTCACTGGCCTTCACGCCTGGTGGCGTCTTGTAGGGCAGCAACAAATTGACTCCACTTTGCTCGGTCGGCGGCCATCCTTCGTACAGTGCCCCAACTCTGGTTCATTCTTTGCATCTCGGCTTCCACAGTTCTTCGCCAAGTTGTTTTTGGTCGGCCTCTCTTTCGCTTTCCCTCGGGGGTCCATAGCATAGCTGTTCTTGTGATAGTTTCAGGGTCCCTTCTGAGGACGTGGTCAACCCAACTCCAGCGTCTGCCAGCTATGATGGTGTGCATGTCTTCCTGGTTACTCCGAATAAGTAGTTCTTGGTTGCTGATGGTGTTTGGCCAAAATATTCGGAAAATTTCCCTTAGGCAGATTGTGTGGAAGGAGGACAGTTTCGACATTTCCTTCTCTGTTACTCTCCAACATTCCGCACCATAGAGAAGCACAGAAAGTACACAGCTCTCATACAGTCCTAATTTGGTGTTTGTGCTGTACTGGGAAGACTTCCAAATGTTGTTGAGACTAGCAAAGGCTGTTCTTGCTTTATTCATTCTGTTGTTAATGTCCTTGCTTGTTCCGCCGTCAGGTGTTACTACGCATCCTAGGTAAGTAAATGTGTCTGTCTGTTCTAACTTCTGGTTCCTTACTGTTATTGGCTCAGGATTGCCCACATTTAGTGTCATGACCTCTGTCTTCTTTAGATTGATGTTCAGGCTGGCCATACTTATTCAGTCTATCGGTTTTTTCTTGGATGTGTTGATGTGAATGCGCGAGTAGTGCAATGTCATCTGCATATTCCAGGTCTTCCAGTGTAGAAAACGTTGTCCATCTAATTCCTCTTGGACTGCCCTCTGTTGTCTGGCGCATCACCCAATCTATGGCTGTCAAAAATAATGTTGTTGATAACGGGCATCCCTGTCGTACTCCTGTTTTCACTTCGAAAGTTACATTACTCAATCCAACACTGCATGTAAAGTTAGAATAGAGGCTTTTTATGATGGAAACAATGCAGCTGGGAATTCCATAAGCTCTCAGTATTTTCCAAAGGCTGTCCCTGTGTATGCTGTCGAACGCCTTTTCAAAATCAACAAAGTTAATTTATAGCTGTCTCTGCCATTCTGAGCACTGCTCTATAATGTTCCTGAGAGTGAATATATGATCTGCACATCTTCTGTTCTTTCTAAAACCCGCTTGTTCTTTCCTCAGTTTATGGTAAACTGCTTTTTTTTTTTGTTTTTGTTTTAAATGATATTTTACCACATGTTAACTACACTTCAAATAAAAGACCGAGTTATGAAGTTCACGAATACAGTGAATACAATAAGCTAACTCGTGGGTTTTAACTGGAAGCGCGGAAAAAGTACCGTTATTCCTGGTGACGCTGCGCTTTTTAAATGCGTAGCTTAAAATTTCTTGACCTCCATCGCATTGAGATCTACCAAATTATCCCCTGTGATCGAGCTGGAAACGTTATCAACCTGTCGCCGATCCTTGGTTTAAAATCACAAAAACTTTAACTCTAAAGCGCCTCTCATGTTTTTGAAACTGGTAACATGAAGACGTCTGCTGTACGAATTTGATAAAAGTTGAGGTGTCCATAAATATGTAGTATAATTCTTACTAGAGTTAGGGAAAGCAAAAGGTAGCTAGGAAGGAAACTGGTGAAATCACTTTATAAAAACTGTGCCTAGTATAGTGAAGTCTCTAGCACTTCACACACCTGCGGCTTTTTTTTATATGGGACTACATTTACCTTTTTGTTTTGGTTACCTGTGTACTCACTGGAATCTGCTCAGTGTCGAATAACTCGGGATCTTTCCACGATTGTCTTGTACAACAAGAAACATTTATCTATTTCAGATTTCAGACTTCACAGCAGTAAATAGATACGCCAGTTTCTGAAGATTCGAGGCTTCTATGGATGTTTTCCGTTCATGCCGTAGCCATCCGTTTTGAACTGTCCGAAGCATGGACTGAGAGTCTGACACAATAAATGCCCTGGTTATACATGTGTTATACGTGAAGACCAAACCAAACTCAACACACTTAAAACTCACGACAACTGTGTTTTTTCATACATCAGAGTCAAACCAAAATCAAACAAGTTTTATCTTCTTGAATACTTCATATTCCTTTTCGCTCATTATAGGAGGATGGAACTAGGACTGCAACAGGTAACTTCCAAGAAGCGTGCACCAAACATTCTCATGCTCTTGAAGTGGTGGTTCCTGTAACAATTTGTTTTACATGATAATGTTCCCAGCCTCATGTACAACCTCATACTAGTCACATTGTACGACATGCCTGGAGGATCAGTAACCCTATTCTTCGTTTGCCTCATCAGAGACACCCAGGAACCACGCGGGGCAGTTTTAACTTATGCAAGCCTTCTAAGTCTTATATTCGGAGCACACACTAAAAATTACATTAAAAAAAAAAATTAAGCCTCTGAACAGTTGACTCTCAATGTTATTTTGAAATTTAAATACAAAGAAAAAATGCGTAAGAGATATTTGACAAGTATGTGATAAGACGTGAATAATGCATGAGAGGAAAACAATATTTTGATGAAAAATACTGACTGCGCCATAAAATCTCCTTTCTTGATTTAGAAAAACGCTGCCAGGAAAGCGGTCGCCAGTATTTCTGGTGCTTTTATGATCTCGCCAAGGAGACAACAGTCTTTTCGCTTGTCAGAGGAGCAGTCACTTGTTTTCGTATTCTGTCAGATACGGTGTTCTGTCATTGATCGAGCTTACATTCCATACACTGTTGTTTTGTTTTTTTCCAGTTCTTCCTGAAAGTTTCTCAACTAGAATATTCTCTTCGGCTAGCCACCTGATCTCTCAACACCGGTATGAATACCACTCTGATTTTGAATACCACTCTGGTTTGAATACCACACTTTTTAAAAAATACCACACTAGGTTTTAAAACCACTCTGGTTTTTCGTGTTAGTTCTATTACTCACAGCCCACGTAACGTTTCCGGGCGCCACCAAGGAGATAAACAATAGAAAATGAAAAAGGAACCATTTCTCCCACCAGGCACGTAAAGCAAGACTAAGGTAGGGTAGCCCATGGGGCTAGAAACCCCACAATGTACAACACGTTGCTACAGAAACAACTACCGCATAAACACATAAAGCGCTTTAACGTCTGCTTCCTCCATGCGGACCAACTGTAACAATGGCGTCATGCTCCTTAAGGATGGAAAAGAGAGCATCCACTCATTCAAATGCTCTTTCTTCCGTCTATCCTTTCTATCTTCCCTCAGACTTATTGTTTATAATTTCATTCTCTTGATGTGCATACCACTCCTTGTTGTTTCTGACACAAAGATAGATAGCATTACCTTTTTTCTAAAGTAAACATTGTTCTAACGTATATAGGTAGGCGCATACCTGATACAGGATACCCCAATCAATAAACAAAACTGCATACGCAGCTCATAAAAAAATGTCGTTCGAGCGTCATTAATTCATTTGAGATCCTTCACTCTGTTAACACATGACATTCCCTTCTTTTCTCCCAGCTTCTTTTAGACCAACAGGAAAATTTAAATTTCCCACGTTTAGTTCTCCCTATTTTAACACATCCTTCCATTCCAGATTAAACGAGAATAAAACTTCTTTAAAAAAAAAATGTTAGACATCATATCGAATTATATGCTGAGGAATAAACCTTAAAGTGCAGTAGATATATACGTGGCTGAATTTAGGAGACAGAAAACCCCACAACACATTAGGTGTGTACTAGTGCGGCTTTAAATACCATCAAAGACCAGGAGTATTCTTGTGAAACTATAATCACCACAAAAGATCAGGAGTATCCTAGTGTGGCTATAATCACTACCAAAGACCAAGTGTATGGTTCAGCTATTATCACCACCGTGGATTAGGTATTTATTAGAGGGCAGGGATTTCCCCTGTGGTGAAACGTATTGAGAACCCAGCATTGCACACTAAGCTTGGAGGGGTCACTTGAGCCTCAGATATAACTCTTTGACTTTGACCTGGTTGAATTCATGCAGGAGGATCTCACTATAAACCCAGTAATAGGCAGGGGGAGCTGAGAAGTGATTCTGTGCAAGACGTGACAATTCCTTCGGAGAACCCAGAACCAGAGCACAGTATCTTAGCTCTGCATAGTTGGAGAGCCCCCTTGGATGGCGGGGAATGCACAGCATGCAACGTACTTCTTACTGCTAGCGTGGGGCTAGATGTGACGATCGTTTAAATGCAAGCCAAACTGGAGAAACTGGAGCTCATGGTTTCATCTCAACACGTTTCGGAATAGCAAAAAAGTCACAGGAAAAGCCTAGATCTACAGTGTAGATAATACCAAGAATTCTTCAATTTGGTTTTGGCTGCAAAAGAACGAAAAGCTCAGCAGCTCTAATTAAACAACAACAAACTACAGCGGCTATAAATAGTACCATGGACCAGGTGCATTCAAATGTGGCACTAAGCCCGACCAAAGATCAGGTGTATATTAATGTGCCTGTAATCACCACCAAAGATCAGAGGTATATTAGTCCGGCTATAATCACCACCAAAGATCAGAGGTATACTAGTGCGACCATAAACACCACCAAGGTCTAGGTGTGTATTAGAGCGTCCCAAAACTCTACCAAGTGCGGCTGACTCAGAAAGACTGGAGTACTGGCAACGATAAACACACATCTTTAATTTACTTCAAGAACACACGTAGAGACAAACCATCTCCAAGACAAGTCAGTTATCAGCAGTTGAAAAACGTAGCAGAGGTAGATATCAAGAAATAATGAAAAGTATTCGCGCAGTTTTGAGCTTCGAATACAGTATGTCGAAGGGAATGGTTAAATTTAAACTGTAGTATATACGTAGCATGGCGTGTCAGTTGCGGTGTCACTTATAGATTTGAAGAGAGTTAATGATAACAAACATGCAGTGAACCTATAGAACAAATAAAAGAAGTTTGTAAAAATTCTACAATGTGTAATTTTTTTCAGGGGTTTCTAGTGAGATGAAGTAAGGATAAACTACCGCTTCCCCTAGCACGAAGAAACGACTAATATGCGGCTGCACACAGAGTTTGCACCTCATCATGTAGAACTACAAGCTATATAAACCAGCATTGTAATAGCACATGGCGTAATTGACGCTGGCTTCTTGCTAGGAGACCGCCTGCAGTGGTGTCCCCGTTCTCTTTACTGAGTGTAATAAGAGAATGATGATGATTGATTCTTCAGTAAATTTAAGTTTGTAATCATTTAACACTTAATTAGTCTATCATTTAACACTTAATTAGTCTAACTGAAGTTTGCATGACCAAGGACAGAAGAACACATTTTTTAGACATCCACATTTATTGTTGGCATCAAATTCATGTTATAAAAATAATGATAATAACTTACAATACACTCTATTGCGGGTATCAGTAACCGGTTGATATTGTTATTGGAGCAGTATTTCAAAACAAGGGGTCACTAGTCACTAAGCCTTGCAGATGACCTAGTTGTTTAATGAAACATCTTGATTAAATCGGCACGTTACAGTTCACCATCCGACATCCGCTACTTCCACATATGAAAAAACTATCTATATTTGCAGCTCATTATTTCCTTTATTTTAATAAAGTTATTTATTTTTATCTTAATGTACACCGCTTATGCAAAATCAGATAATTCAAGGCTGGTCAAAACTTAACAGTTATGTATTACAAAGGGACGTAAATAAAAACTTTCAGTTTTTCACGATTGAGTAGAATGGTGATTTTGAGCGTCAGAGATGTTGAAGGTCAGAGATATATAAACGTCAAGTCTAATTAAATAAACGTGGTTTAAAAAAAAATATATTAATTTACCCAGGAATAAACATATGACCGATACGTTGATTTCGGTGACCTAGAATAATTTATGCCGTATCTCCATTGCTCATTAACTCGACCTTGTAACAAGCACTGAGCCTACAAACTGCCAATCAAAAACACGCTGAGGAGGGTTAACATGGTACACACGGAACAAGGTGGCTATCGAATATGCTAATGATTTGAGCATGATAGAAAAAAAATAATAAATAAACAGAAACAAATTTATACGGAAATTATTTTCACTAGAGTCAAACAAATGGCCGGAAAATGGATCTATAAACTAGTTAGTTAACGCTGCAGGTTAGGGCAATTTTACGAGATGTAATAATGCGTGATACAAGAAGTATACATATTCATGACATGCTAATAAGCGGATGCAAACTAGTTTATTGACCGCCGCACTGTGCATATGTTGACAGGGAGTAGAAATACGGGGGTCAGATTTAACGCTGTCATATTAACTTATAACTTCCATGAAAATATACTGGTTTAAAAGAAAAACAGAGAGAGAGAGAGAGAGAGAGAGAGAGAGAGAGAGAGAGAGAGAGAGAGAGAGAGAGAGAGAGAGAGAGAGATATTTGTCGTTTCTGGGATACTGGGTTGGCTGATTTCTCAGACACGTGGGTTTTCCGCCGTTAGGCTATTGTGTCATCTGAACGAATTCGGTTCGAATCTCCAAACTGCTTAATGCGTCTCTTTTTTTCTTGTTCTCTAATGTGCTCTTAGTTTCTTTTTTTTTCTTTCTACAGAAATGGACAGAAAACAGTAGGACAATATTTCTGGACAGGTATGATCTAATTTGCTATTGAAAACAGCACTATACATTGAGGATTTTATACATAATATACCAGTCAACAGCAATATAAGACCACTCTAAACAGCAGTGTTCATGGTGTTTATGTCTGCCACATATTTAGTTAAATTAAACAGAACTGGGTATTCATCATCATCATCAGTTGCCATCTCCACAACGAAGGTTGGCTGTAATGGATCTCCAACGTCTTCTGTCTCTTGTCTTGATGTTGCACTCTGATAGACTCTTTCCTGTCCATCTCTTGATGTTGTCTTCCCACTTATAGCGCTGTCTTCCCCTTGCACCTTTGCCTTCAACTCTCCCTTCTGTTATGGTCTTCTGCAAGGTGTTATGCCTTTTTATGTGGCCAAAGTATTTTAGCTGTCGAACTTTGACCTCCCTCATTAGTTCTCTTTTCATACCTAGATTTTCTAGGACCTCCTTATTTGTTCTCATCTCTTTCCATGAGATACGCCCCATTCTTCTATATATCCACATTTCAAGAGCCTCAATTCTTTCTTCCAACTGCTTATTCACCGTCCATGTTTCTGCACCATACAGAAATGCAGAATATATATAACACTTTATGATTCTCAGTATTAATTTGTGAGATAACTGTTTGGATGTCAGTATATGTTTCATGTTGTTGAATGTAGCTTTGGCCATTCCTATTCTCTTCTTGATTTCTGTTTCACATCTGCCATCTTCTGTTATTATATGACCGAGATATACGTAGCTCTTGACTTGTTCCAGGATTTCCCCATTTACGCTTATCTTTAATGTGGGTTTATCGTCTGTTTTGCTAATTATCATAGTTTTTGTTTTCTCAATATTAATGTCGAGTCCATATTCATGACTTATACTGTTCACTTGCTTCACTAGTTCTTGTAACTCCTGTTCGCTTTCAGCTAACAACACGGTATCATCTGCATATCTAAGGTTGTTTATTGACCTTCCACTGATGTTCAGTCCTGGTATTTCCTGTATCTGTTTGAAAATTTTTTCGGTGTATAAATTAAATAGGCAGGGGGACAGCACACAACCTTGTCTGACACCTCTTTTTATGTCTATGTATGGTGAATAATTCCTTCCAGATCTTACTGTGGCAGTTTGCTCCCAATAAAGGTTACTGAGTATTCTTATATCTTTTCCATCAATACCTATGTCTTCGAGGCATTTAATTATTTTCTCATGATGGACTCTGTCAAAAGCCTTCTTATAGTCAATGAAGCACATATACATACTTTTTTGGACCTCTGTATATTTTTCTGCTAATATTCTTAGGCAAAATATTGCCTCTCTTGTTTCACTGTTCCGTCTAAAACCAAACTGTTCTTCCTGGATTTCGCTGTCTACTTTACTTTTTATTCTTTCCTGTATAATTTTGAGCAGTATCTTAATTGCATGACTCATCAGGCTGATTGTTCTGAAGTCTGAACATTCTGTTGCATTTGGTTTTTTGGGAAATGTTATAAAAACTGATGTCTTTATGTCGTGTGGTATATATCCTGTATTGTATACATCGTTGCATATTTCTGTGATTGTATCTATACCAAAGCTCTCCAGAGCTTCTATCATTTCAATTTTTATGTTATCCATGCCTGCTGATTTTCCTGTTTGTATCATATGAATGGCATTCTCTACTTCTGATCTGAGAATGTTTGGGCCTTCATTGGAATCTGGTGATGGTTTTTTACCTCTGTTGTCCTCGAATAATTCTTTTACGTATTCTGCCCATCTGTTTGATATGTCTTTCTCATCAAGTAATATTACACCATTTTTGTTCTTGATACAGCTTCCTCCTTGTGCAAACCGTGACCGATTTGATAATTTCTTTATTTCTTCATGCATATCTCTTGTCCTGTGCTTTGCTTCCAAGTCTTCTATTTCCTTGCATTTTGTTTCTGGGTATTACTGGGGGTCAAAAGGTTAGCAAAGAATAGTAAAACTTTAATCTACCAAACATGTAAAAGACAACTAAGGATGGTTGGGTATGGAGCCAGGAACACCATCTTGAAGAAACGTTAAGCGACAAAAAAAAAACCTCAATAAAAATGTGCACGTCAACTAAAGAAAACAATGCAACTCAGCCATCCAAGACGGGAAAATGTCCTTTGGTAAAAATACGTGGAGATAACTGGAGGTAGAAATGACATTTATAACACATAAGGAAGGGAAACCCGAGGCCTGTAAACAGTAAATAAATATTAGACAAACATAAAGGTATGTTTTCAGGCACTCGTAAGAAATAAAGAAGTAGAAAACTAGACAACAGAAAAACAACACTCACGTCTGTTGTTTTTCTGTTGTCTAGATTTCTACTTCTTTATGTTTGTCTAATATTTATTTACTGAGTTAGAAATGAAAGGGAGGAGGAAGGCATGGAGAGATCTTGTGCTGTTGGTGAGGACTTGGCGTGAGTTCTTTGAATTTTACTTTATGAACACAGAACTGACAGCATCAATTTACTTCACATTTCACTTTGTAACCTGGTAACCTCGAAATATAGCTAACCTGCAAAGAAGAAATGGCGCGGACTTGGCAGGAGCTCTGTGAATGTTACTTTATGAACACAAAACAGACAGCATCAATTTACTTAACCTTTCAGTTTATAACCTGGTAACCTGGAAATATAGGTAGCCTGCCAAGAAAGAATGGCGATTCTACAAGCAGAGATGATAATTCGGCGGAGAATACACCTTGTATATACCATTCACAGTGAACACCAGATACTTCTGAATTTCTTCAAGGGGTGCAAAATTGGCAAAGCGTCCTTTCACGATGTACTGTCACATCAAGGTCATGGCGCCGTTTGGTTGGTCCTAGGTTCGATTCCCGGTAAACCTATCACTTATATTTTCTTTTCTGTTGTCTGCTGTCATCCTTTATGTCCAACGAGTACCTGTTTGTTACCTTTATTTACTTCTTTATTTACTGAATCTCTTCACAATGACACTGATCAGCCAGATATAATTCATAAGTGCTGTCGTGAAAAATTCTAATCCACATATATAAATTAGAAAGAAAATGTAAAGCCTAACGAAGTAATTCAATAAAGGAAAGAAGAATGGTAAAAGAACAGTGCGGTCACACTAGCGTACGCGTGTGTTATAGAACGCCATGATAGGTGAACAAGAAATCCCCTTTTTCTACTGAAACGCTTCCACGTTTGATAGTAAAAGCCTACTGCATAAACTACACTCGTTTCTAAAAATAAAATTGGTACTGTATTTCTTATACGACCTTGATAGACACACTGCGTAATGACCCAGATTTAATCTTACATTAATGTCATTATATACACTACGTAAACTAAGACAGACGGGCTTAGAAGAGAGAGAGAGAGATGTACGGAGGAACGCATGCAATACTACCACGTCGTCTCGCGATTTAAAAATTAATGCCACCCAACGCGAAAGGCATGCAGGCTTCATTTTTTTTTCTTCAAATAAACAGTGACAAAAAAAAACACTACCAATACGAGGTAAGGTTTTAAAAAACATGTTTAATGCTTATTAGGAAACATGACACAATACTGTTTTATGTCTGAAATCCTGATTTTATACTGACAGAACAGTCGAAAAGGCAGGACAGGTGGCGGTTCTAAAACAATAAATAAAAAAAAACAAATACACGACTATCCTAGAATAATACATATTTGTAACGAAGCCACTTGGCCCCATTAAACTTATATATTTGGGTGCCTTAGGACTTGCTGACAAAGAATATGTTAGGTGTTACGCAAATAGTCTAGTAATTAACAAATTATAGCCAAAACACTATAGTGGGGTTGTCTGACAGCACAAGATCATATTTGCTCATAATGGCATGTTTGGACACTGCTTTAGGGGAAATGAGGCCAACACGTTAGATACGATTTGATTGGCCAGAGTGATATGTAAGGCGAAACATGATTAGTCGACTGCAAATACTATTTTTGGTTGTTAATGGAAACGGTAGGAAGTTTAAATTTTTTCAAAGGCTTTTGTAAACATGGTCTCATTGGTTAGACCATTTGATATAGTCAATTAGAAGCGTCAGTTCAGGGCCACTTTTTGAAAATAAACTTTGTGAGAAGCAAGTGCGTTGAGAACCAGCTCATATTTTTCTAATAAAAGCCTGGGACAGAGGCAGATCGGAATTGTGCCATAACTCATCGCCAGTCAACGTACTTGTTTAATATTTCCTTGAATTGTGGTAAGCTAGACATATTTGATCTCTTTTAGATGAAAATTGAATGTAAAATGATAAATTATGTCTGTATGTGTGTGGTGCAGTAGCAAACATGAGGAAAAGCCTAGATATTGCTCCGCCATGTAAAAACGTGTCGGAGAGGAGTATAACTGCATAGTCCTATATGGGATTGCCAAATGGTACTATGACACCTATCTTATTGTATAGAAGGAATTAACGCTGGAATTGCAGAGGCGTTGTAACCATTAGGGAGAGGAATACTGGTGTATATTGTTACATGAGAAGCTAGCAGTTGGCCTACAGCGCTGAACTCTGTGTTTGTAATGTCTTGTGCTTCAGTGTGGAAATAGAGTATAAATTAGTTCTGAAGAAGGAGGTACAGCCTTCTTATTTCAGGGACCGTGGTACTGAAGTATTAGAGCAGCACCTGGTCTGAGTTTTGCTGAATCCAGAGGCTGGTAGCATACTCCTTGTTCAAGATATGGACCAGTGTTGTTTTTCAAGATAACTGAGAAGCAAGCGAGCAGAGGAGACAGTTTTCCTGCCGCCCACACAGAAGATAAGAATTCGTAGGCCGGAGCAGCTCAATCTTGTATAACCCCCTCTAAAATTGACTGTATATTAAATCCAGAGGGACAGTTATTTGTTTTCACATAAAAAGAAACTGTGAATCCTTCCAATATTATTTCCACCAGTAACAAACACATGAAGTCATGATGACAAACAACAACCTAGCTTTAAAAGCCAGTATTACCTCATAGTACTACATCACAACTTACACACATATTGTAATAATATTATATGTCAGGACAAAGATCCTATGTATAAATTGTGTACATACACCTTGTGATTACATTTGATTGTGATTCCTGATTCACTCTGTAGTTGAATCAGGATATCTATTATTGAAAGGAATTAATACATAATTTTAAAAGTTAACACTTGACTTACTTAAGATAGTCTTCTAAAGTGTTATATGTATGTGCGTGTCACAGTGTTGTAAAGTATTGTGGATTTTAATTAAAGTGTGTATCTGTCTGTTGGTTGTTGTGAACTTACACTTCATCACTATCATAACCCTAGACATTCAACGTAGTCATCACAATATTCCAGAATAAGTCTGATTGAGATCTAAATGTGGTAGCAAAGTAAGGTCATCTGTAAGACACCACACTTATTAGATACAGATACCTTCACAGCTGATCTCAGTCAGTACACTAAGTCCCCTATAAATATTTATAATATCCCAAATTACCACAAGTGCAATACCACCTTTAGTGGCGTGGACAGAGCTGACCAAGACGTTTGTGATCACAATATCTTGGTGAAGCAGGAAAAGTGATAGTGGAATTTTTATTTTACATCAGTAATTATATATATATTTCTTGGCTTATCCACTGAATAATAAAATCATCACATGTTGTTAAATTGGTTTTCAAAGTTAATTATCTATAAAAGGAAATGATCAAACATAAGTCTTTGGGGACCTATTACAGACAGTCATGCAACAAAGTCCCAATGAAGTCAGCACCGCCGATGTGACCTACCGTCTTGAAACTAAGCCAACCAAGCGCAGATGCGGTAAAGAGACAAAATATAAATGCACAAAATGCAGCATTCCTCTACGTCAGGCTTTTAAATCTGTGGTCCATGATCCCATGGGAGGCGGTAATTCTATGGAGTTTGTGTGCATAACCTAAAATTCTGATCTTTTTTCACCAACATTTTGATGCGTGGAATTATCATAGATTTTCGCACTATAGCTGACAGACTGCTTTTATATTTCAATTTCGTTATTTTTAAGCTTAGCGATTTTTCTTTGTAATAAAATTCATTATTAGTATGTAACATTTTTAATTATGCGTTTATGTACATAACCTGATGACTTGGAAACCCTGTGGCTTAAATTCAAGGACATCATAAAGACAGCTGCTGCAGAAGCATGTGGTGAAGTCCGACTTGGGAACAAGAGAAAGAGGACACCTTGGTGGACACAGGGAGTCAAAGAGAAAATAAGAGAGAAGAAAATGGCATGGAAACAATACTTAGGAGCTAAAAACACAGCAGGGTAAATAGAGAAATATAGAGAATATGTGACACTCAGAACAGAAGCAAAGAACAACGTGCTAGTAGCAAAACAGAAGTCCTGGGAAGAATTTGGAGAAAAGCTAGAAAAAGATGCACAAGAAAACCAGAAATTGTTCTATAAGACCCTAAAGAACATGAGGAAGGTAAAACAATGCCCTCTCAAATTTATAAAGGACAAGCAAGGCAAATTGCTTACTGCCCCGAAGGAAGTAATGGAAAGATGGAAAGAATATTTCTTAGAACTCCTTGATGGTGAGCAAGGTCAAGCATCAGAAATGATAACCACTAGCACAGAAGAGAAAACCAATGGTGGTGAAGATGACATAAAGATGGAAGAACTGAAGGCAGCACTGGAGAAAATCAAGATGGGCAAAGCAGCAGGGCATGATGGTATAACACCAGAAATGGTTAAGTACATGGGAGCATCAGGCGACCTATTACTCTTAAGGGTCCTACAGGCAGCGTGGTGCAAAAAGACCATACCAAGGGATTGGGAGATTGCCATCATAACACCGATTTTCAAAAAGGGTGACAATCGACAATGTGGAAACCACAGAGGCATATCCCTTCTCAGTGTCCCTGGTAAAATCTGCTCTAGAATCGTAGAGCAGGGACTCCGATTCCTAGCTTAGCCACAATTGGATGAAGTCCGATGCGGATTCCGAGCAAACCGAAGTACTCAAGACCTAATCTTCACACTCAGACAGCTGAGTGAAAAGGCCCTTGAGTATAAGAGTCAGATCCATCTTTGTTTCATAGATCTGGAAAAGGCGTATGATAGGGTGCCTTGGAGCAAACTTTGGGACTGTTTGGCATGGAAGAACATTCCTGCATCTCTGATTCATGCTATACAGAGCTTCTACAAGTCTTGCAGAATTTATGTGAGGACAGCAAACTATAAGTCAGAAGTTCAGGACCACCACTGGTGTAAGACAAGGTGATATCCTGTCACCTTATCTTTTCATACTCCTCGTGGACGATGTCATCAAGGCATGTAAGGAGAGAACAAGAAAGTATTCAGTGGGGTACTGGAAGATGAGACAGGTCTGTATTTCAGAGCTGGCATTTGCTGATGATGTTGTCCTGATTGCTAAATCAGACGCACATCTCCAATCCAACCTGCACGTCTGGAAGAAAGAGCTGGAGAAGAGAGGGATGGTCATAAGCAGCTCTAAAACAAAATCCATGGTGATATCACGAGAAGAAAGAAGACATCAGATTAAGCTGGGAGAACAGGTCCTGGAGCAGGTCGATCACTTTAAATACCTCGGAGCTATTATAGACCGAAAGGGAGGCATCAGAGAAGAGTTGGCCACTCGAAAAAAAGTAGCTGGGAGACTTGTTCAGGCCATAAATCGAGGATTCCTCAGCAAGAGAGAGGTTGGTAAGAAAACGAAGATGGATGTATACCGCTCCACCTATGTCCCAGTCTTGACATATGGATGCGAGTCATGGGCAATGACCACAACCCACAAAAGCCAGATCCAAACCTCAGAAATGAGGTATCTGAGGAAGGTGGTCGAAGTAACAAGAAGAGACATGGTACGCAACCAGACGATACGTCAAGGCCTAAAATGCCACTCCCTGCAGACCTAAGTAGAACAGTCTCAACTAAGATGGTTTGGCCATGTCTGCAGAATGGGAGAAGATCGGCTACCACGACAAGCATGGGAAACAAAGAGCCATGGATCCAGACCTCCAGGACGACCCAGAGTCCGCTGGGAGCACAACATTAGACAATTTTTGAAGGAGTAGAATGGAACTAGGCCAGGAGGAAGACAGCCGAAAGGAAGTCTGGCGCTCTCTCTTCCAAACCTCTACACCTCACGGTAGAAGGGGAACAACTAATTAAGTAAGTTTATGTACATTTTTTCTAAGAACAGACCAAAGCCCTTATCGGACAGCAAAAGGGATTCATGGCACAATAAAATAGGTCAAGAAGCCCTGCTCTACATTTGTCCTTGTTCAAAATGGTGTCATCAGTGTCAGTAATCATGAACACGTTCATCAATAGACATCATATATTTTTAACGGTTTTTTTTTTTTTAATTGAACTAAAATTTGAACATTTCTAGCACTTCTAATCAATACGAACGTTACCGTTTAAATTATAAGAAAATGGGAATTAATGCTTCAGTCATCAAAGTTATACAGAAATTGAACGAACACTTTTCGCAACTAGCTTCCCACTTAAGGAAACCAATTTCAGTTTTTTTTAAATGTATTTCATAATTTGTGTTCCAATGCGAAATCAATACCAATTTCGTTGTCAGACGCAACACCTTAATGTACTTTTAAAATCTCACTTCCATAAAAAAAAAAAAAACAAAGGAAACAAAAGAACAGAAAAAAAAGGAGGGACGATATGGATTAACAACATTTTTATTAACGTTGAATGTTTTTTTTTTCTGATTTCTGGAAAACTACTTTTGCTTGGGTTGTTGTTTTCTTAGTTTTCTGCGACGCATTTTCAAACTGATGATATAAATGTGCCCCAGATATTTGAGCCCGTGGACGTATGTTGTTTTTTTTAGCACTGTCCCCACATAGGGCAGTGAGTGCAATAAAACTATATGCCAGGAGTAACAATTTGTACACAAACGTAACAATAAATTGTAGAGAGTTACATTAGCAAAGGCGCTGCTGTGGTGAAACACATCAACAAATGCTTTATTTCCCAAAATCGCATGAAGAAATCGGTTGTTGTAGAGTATCACACAACATATACGCAGCATATATTTTTACTTAAAATACCACAATAATCGTCTGTACTTTTCATTGTTAAATGTTACTATATATATATATATATATATATATATATATATATATATATATATATATATATATATACACACACGTATATAGTAGACTCTCAATTATCCGGGATGATACGAGAACCATTAATCCCGGTTAAATAAATCCCGATTAATCACAATTCAAAAGAAATTTGTTAAACAAATGATATTGACAATTGTACCACAAAACTGTTGGCTAAACCAAAACACCATTGCTCTACCCAAATTATCTTCACTTGCACTTTCATAAACTCTGGTAAACTCATTTAAACTTACTTTTGTTTGTCACAGTCACATGTACGGTTTGGTCAACAATTTGTTAATCGTTCATTTACGGCTTCACCGTTAAACCCCCGTTACGGATTCTTGTTAATTAGAGATACAATGGATGGGTGTGAAAAAAAAATCGAAAAAAGGTGATTCGTCTTACGAGGACAAAAGAATAAGAAAATAGCCAACGTTACGGCCACAAGGCCTTCGTCAGGGAAAGGAAAGAAAGTGAAGGTTAGATAGGACACATAAGAACCTAAAAAAATATAAAAATTAAAATTTAAAAATTAAAACTAGTTACTTCCCTAAAGGCGTCGAAGTCCTAACGCTTATAGGCGCGTGCCAGGAACAGAAAAAAAAAAAAAAATTAGAGATACAACGAATATGTCTACTTCATCCATGGCGTGTCTAAAAGGTCACTAATATGAGGTTGTGAGTGGAACTGGCAATCTTACCATGTAAAACAGATTGCCATAGAAACCACTGCTGTAGGAGCATGTGAATGCTTGCTGCAGGCTTCCTATAATGGGATCAGCCACAGTGGCGGCTCCATGGTCTCTAATGGGTGCATAGGAGAATGATGATGATTAAATTGCCAACGTTCAACACTCTTCACCCCCCCCCCCCCGGGGGTGAACATCTCTGAGGATTGATAATAGGTACAGCTTCCTGCAGCAAACAGCAACAAAAGACGATTATGAATGAGGCTAGATCCTAACATTGTAAAATAAATTGCTGCATAAACTACAGCAGCAGGGAAATATGAAGGGCTATGAAGCAGGTTTACCGCATGAGAACCCCATATTTCTGTCGGTATCTGTTCCTTTTTTCCCCTCCACCTCTTACCCTGAGGGTTCTAGAAAAAGGACTGTCTTATGATGTTATCACCAGGTTATCTTAGTGTTAGCCCTATCCACCGCCAGTGTCTTGTTGTCATCTCTTGTTGTAGTGGCACTTGTCTGGTTCTGATCATCAGTTGCACATTGATGATCGTGTCGTACCACTTCAATCTTTCAGCTCTAAGCAACCATCCATTCATGAGAGTCCATAGTTTCTTGGTTGTTGTTTTTGTTGTTCTCCATGTTTCAGAGCCATACAATAGGACTGTCTTGAGATTTGAGTTCTATATATGCTTTTCACGCCATGTTTCTTAAGGCACGGAAAAAAAAAACACCCGAAGAAAAAATTTCGTGCTGTCAACTTCCACTTGTGTCTCTTCTATCTTTCTTGACATTCCCACACACTGTTTTGTTTAATTATGTACCTAAAGTAAGAGAGATCCACACATGAGATCATTTGAGAAATCAAACATCGGAAAACACGGGAGAATTAAAAACATACAGGGGAAAAAAAAAAAAACAACTCGAGGAACAAATTTGCTGCTACGCCGTAGCCTAGTCACGTGATGAGAAAACCTCGGCTAAAGCTTAAATGACAGTATGTCAAAACAAATTTGGCGAAGCGGGAGGTCGAGAGTAAACATTTCTGTTGTGTAGAACAATTTGTGGAAACTCTGTGGTTGTTTTTAAATTGTTCGGTTAACTTGTCTGCTTAGTGCCTATCAAAGTCAACCAGAGATTTCCGGGGATGGGATGACTACTCGAATAATTTGCTGTATTTGGATTCACATTGTCTGGTTTGTTGAATCATGGTTTGGAGTAAGGTCTTAGATGTCATCGTGTGCCGCGTCGAGAAGCAATGGTGATCATGTATCTCCATTTCCTACGCTATCTGGTGGCTTCAGACAATCGTGTTTCCGATCTCTTCCGGTGACATGACGTCAGTTTATCGATGCATGTCTCTCCGTCTTCCTCTTGTTCTTCTTTGAATTGAATACCAGTTATTACAGAGCTGGATTGTCAGTTAGGCACAATAAGCACGTGCTCAGGGCACCAGACTACCAAGGGCACCGGGCTGCCAAGTGCAACACACGGAAGAAAAATGGTAACACTGGAATGTCCTAACTTTATTTAGCTGTTAATTGTCCTGTCCAGGATAATTTGTAATTGCAGGACAATAGTGTTGTTAAAAAAAAACTCAGTATTAAAGCCACTAGTGTAGTTTTTAATATAGACACAATCGGAGAATAGTTTCGCACAACCAAAGTAGGTCACAGTGATGTCTGCACTCATCTTCGTTGTTAAAGCGCTTTTTGGTGCATAATATCAGATGCACTCGAAAACCATAAAACACTGTAGTGGGTTTGATGGTATTGTATGATGGTGATATTACTAAGTGTAATGTATGAGGTCAGCTGTGAAGGCTCCTGAGATAAAATGTAGTTGTGAATTTTCAGAAGGCCTTTCTTGCTACCACTACGACCTCACACCTATCTTTTTTCCTAATGAATGTGGCTACGTTATAATCTAGGGTACTGAATGTAATGTGTTGTATTGACATATACAAACACACACACACAGATATTAAATAATATATTATCAATAAAATTTAGAACACAATGAACTAAATCCAGCTGGTGAAATTTTAGAAAGTAAATCTTTTTTTAAATTTATTTGTTCTGAACCAAGGTTTTATTTGGCCAGAACATATGAAAAGATTTTGGAATTTATGAGTGAATGGCATGAATAAATGACATGATAAATAAAATGTGTGTACGTATACAAATTTTAAGATTAGTTAGTATTTCTACAGTTTATAATTTTATTTTCCCTGGGAGAACGATGAATAGATGTGCTGTTGGGGTGGCTTCATCCCTCCCTGTCTAAGTTTACCAAACATTGTCCATTAATGATGGAAGTAAATGGGATGTTTTAGTAGGAATTCACTTTGGGTGTTATGTCTATGAAGTTGGTGTAAATCCAGCAGACCAGCCTGCTTACGTAACTTTGAAGGTGTAGCGCTGGTGCTGGAATCTGGTGGCCCCACCTCTCCGTGCTTGGGGGCAATACAAGGCTGTTCTGCCGAGATGCGACACTGCACGGGTCCTCACTGTCAATTATCTACCCCAGCATTTGACACCACCTTTTGGTGTCAACATAAAAACTCACAGCTCTGAAATAAAGTATTGGTTTGGGTTCAGAACCTTACCTAAGGAGCCACTTCTACACGTAACAATTTACAATAACACCATTTAGACAGGGTCAGATCTCTCTGACCATACAACACATCTTACCAAGTTGGTTTCCCATAGGATAAGTTCTCCCAGACTACATATTCATAAATATGTTTATTAGCTTCTTGCCCTAGGATAGGATAGGTGATATGTTCCACTGATCTCAACACCTGATCTGTCCTTCCTAATCTTTGCTGGAGTATATATATATTGTTTGTCCCTAGACCCTGAACTAGGGCGGGGGATCGAGAGCAAATCCTTACTTGTTTGTAAGGCTAGATTTCGATATGGCAGTATCAAATCACTCGAAACATTAAACAATATTCAAAATATACAAAGAAATAATTTCAATCTTACCAGATTATGAATAAAGAACACAGAAATGCTAGCAAAACTCAGCTGAGCTGCTGGCTATAGTATGGCGTCCCTGAACTTATTTCAATTTATTTCATTTGGAAATCACCACACTTGAAATTTACTGTGTCTATCACTGGACAACTATTGAGGAATGGCCCCAAATGCGCGTCTGAGCGCCGATAATATGATTGTCTGTGGCCAATCAATGCCTTGGTTTTTTTTAAATTCAAATTTCCTACACTAAAGTCATTTCAGTCATGCTTCAGTCAAGTATGGATTTTTATCTGTTAGTCCGTCCGTCTCTACTTGCGTTTTCACAAAAACGTACTTGTTTTTTGAACCAACCTATTCGTCCCCTCTACACTTTTTGTCTGTAAAGTTATTTTTAGCCACAGCTTCCACCAATTCCCCTTCTCTTTCATTCTAACTAGATTTGGACACTTGAGTCTTCAAGGTCGCGATTTTTGTGCCAATAGTGATATGTTAGATTCAATGCAGTCTTTCGCTGATGTGAACAACACTGTCTTTTGTCATTATCTTCATTATTAGCTATCCGTCTGTATAAATAAAAGCATATTATTTCACTGCTCAGAATGGGCCATCCGGCCAGCTAATTTTTATATTCCTAACATTAATATTAAGAAAAAGTTACTTTTTAAATTTTGTAATATTTCATGCATCTGCGTTTGCCGCTGAATTCAAATAAAAGGCTTGGTATCGCAAAAGCGTCCAATAAATGACTGTGGCGTATCATATCCAAGGTCCCTTCTGTCGAGTTCCTTACTTTATGTCAACTTGGGAAACGTGACTTTTCTCCGTTCCCCCCCCCCCCCCCAATTGCGTCTCCTTAGCCTTGCTAGTCTCACGCAATTTTTTCAGTCATATTTTTTTTTTTCCTTTTGACCCGCCGTTCTCATCCCGTTCAAATGGTAACCGTTTTGATTTCCCGTCTAGCAAGTCAATTTTTATGGAGGGTGATGACCCGCGGTCAGGGCGATCATGTACTATCAGCAGCTTACGCATTATGTTTTTATCCTTACATTTTATCCTTTGGAGATATTTTTACGTTGTATCACCTGTTAATTTTATGACACATCTCCCCACTTGAAAACATGCCTACGGCAAGTTCTAAAACCAGTGATACACATAGATAAAATCTCTCCTCACGTCTGCCATTACTCTAATTTTGATCACAGGGGTGCCGACTGAGGAAATCTGCACCGACATTCAATTTGCCTGGGATATATTGGATACTAAACTGATAAGGTTGAAGCAATAAAGACCACCTCAGCAATCTTGCGTTTTCATGCTTAGCCTGAGATAAGAACACGAGAGGCTGATGATCCGTCTCGACCACAAAAGTCCTACCATACAGATAGATTTGAAACTTCTTTATTGCCCAGATTAACGCTAAACATTCTTTTTCGCTTGTGGAGTATCCTTGTTCCGCCTTATTCAATTTGCGGCTTGCATAAGCGACTGGTTTCAGTTCCCCCTCAGGTGAAGATGATCTTTGCAACAAAGCCCCTCCGAGTCCTACATTACTTGCATCGGTTCTTAAGACAAAGTCCTGTGTCAAATCAGGCAGTTTGAGAATAGGCTTGCTAGTGAGTTTTTCCTTTAACTCTTGGAACGCTAGTTCACATTGTGCAGTCCAAATAATTTTATCTGGAAGTCCCTTGCGAGTCAGATCAGTCAGAGGAGCACAAATAGCGTTAAAATTTTTGATGTATTTCTGATAAAATCCGCATAACGACACGAATGATCGCACGTCCTTTTTTGTTTGTGGTCTAGGTGCTCTCTGCAGTTTTTTTCCAAGTTCTTAGGATCAGGGGTCATGTTACCCTGATATACAGTGTGTCCCAAGAATTCCAACTCTTTGCATCCAATACAACATTTTGTTGGCCTAGCAGTTAAGTTCGCCTCCCGAAGTCTATTAAATAACATCTCTAGAGCTTCAATGTGTTCTTCAAATGTCTCTGTGGCGACGAGAATATCATCCATGAAATTCGTGATACATGGGTTATTCAGGGGATCCAACAATTTGCGCATCATCCTTGAAAATACACTCGGAGCATTTTTCAGTCCGAATGGTAGCATATTGAATTCATAATGTCCATCCGAAGTGCTAAAAGCCAAATAAGGTCTCACTTCAGGCTTCACTGGGATCTGGTAATAGCCTTTACTAAGATCCACCTTTGAAAAGTATTTTGCCTTGTTCAGTCTGGCAAATAACTGTTTTGTGTCTGGTAATGGATCCACTTGTCCTTCTGTGACAGCATTCAGTTTCCTGTAATCTATGCACAGTCTGTGTTCCCCAGACGGTTCCTCAACAAAACGACACTAGAACTAAAAGATGATTCACTGTGCGAAATAATCCCCTCCTTCAACAAATAATCTATTTCTTCCTTCAATGCCTTCTCCTTCGCGAACGGAATAGAATAGGCTCTCATACAGATTGGGTTTGAGTCTACCAGTTTCATGTCATACTGTAGCAAATTTGTATGGCCTGGTTTATCTGTTAGTACATCTGTATGTTCCTCCAGAACCTGTTGAACTCTCTCCCTCTGGTTTTTAGTCAGGTGCTTACTGACTTTTACCTGTGCTGCTGTTTCACAAGGATGTAATGGGTATTCATGTGAGGTGAGTGGTTCCTTTTGCATCTGGGTTGCAATAGCCAAGGTCAATAAGGGGGTGCTTTCCTGGAGTGGTCTGTCCAGATACTTCTTTAATAAGTTTACATGATAAACTTTCTCCTTCCCCTTTTTGTCAATTTTATAGTTTGTTCTAGACACCTTCTCTAGAACCGTATATGGACCTTGCCAACCAATTTGTAATTTATTCTGGTTACCGGGTAGTAGAAGCAGCACCTTCTCTCCCACAGCTAGTTCTCGGTCCTTTGCCTTCCTATTAAAATATGCTGCATGTTTCTTCCTGGCTTGTTTCAAATTATCATTTGCCAGTTTCCATCCAGCTTTCAAACGAGTGGTCAATTCGTTCACGTATTGATAAGATGAGGTAACATGTTCTTCCGCCTTCTCATCCGTCCAGGTCCTTAATAAAGTTACATCTGGATCTTTAATTTATCATACTTATTTTTCATGGAACCCATCGGGTCCCGTCCATTAGAAGCTTTATAATGAGGACTTTTCTTCCTAGAATCATCACTCACAAATCGACCACTACCAATTTTTTTCTGGGGTTTGTCTCCCCACTTTAGATTGCTTATGAGATAGCTTCGCTCTCTTGTCTTTTCTTCCAGTTTATATAAGTCTGACCGAGGGATTGTCATCTTATCCTGGGTAAAATTTCTTCTTTGTACTCTTCGCATAGTGGCCATGTTAATCCATTCAAGTGAAGACTGGGTGTGAAAAGGGGGCTCCCATTCCACTTTGTCTACCCGAGTATAATTAGTTTTCCTTTCAGGCCTAAAGTTGCCCCGTGGCGTTTCTAGGTCCTGCACATATTTTCTCTTTGTGGGTGTTCCCTCATGAAATACGCCACATGCTTCTACAAAGTTTTCAACATCGACATTTACGTCGGGCCAATAGTATTTTCGAGCAATCTTTTGGCAGATGGTACCGACTTTCTCATGGTCACCATCTTTTCCAACATGTAAGCTCCTTATTAAGTTTGCCCTATATATCTTGGGAAGAACTAACTGTCCGTGACCAGTGGATCTAGTTCCTGTCTTCCTGTATAATAGTCTGTTCTTCACAAAGTACTCTCCCTTGCTTGGAGGTGTGTGGCCTTTGGGCAATTTTTTAAAACATGGCTTGAGTGTCCTATCCTCAGCCTGCGCCTTTCTCATCTCCTCTGGATGAGCATTTATAGGTTCACCTTCTTCCTCCTTCTTCTGTGACCTGGTCTGCACTGTCGCCATGATCACAGGTTTCTCGGGATTCCCCAAGAAGACATATCTACACCCCAATATCAGAGGGTAGATTGGTTCATCTATCACTGCTGCTCTGATTTCTCCTTCCACATAGCGAGTTTTCACCGTTATCCTTGCGATGGGAAGTGTCATGAGTGGTATGTCCTTAGTCGCCCCTTGTATTTCCACTGTTTCTGTGGTATACTGACTTGGGTCCACTAGGCTAGACTTCACAACTGAATCATAATCCAAACCTGTATAATAAAGGCACCTTATGGTGACCCCATTACAAATAACATCCTCACAAACTGGGGGGTGATAAGGTTCCTGTTGTCCATTAGGATTAACCTTTAATCTTTGCGTTTCTCCAAATAGGTTTCCAGTCTAGCAGAGAATTGGTGGTATGTCTCCCCAGACAACAGTTTGGCATTTCTAAATTTCTTACGATAAAATTCACCATTCTTCTCGTACCTTAATAACAAAGCCTGCTTTAACATGTCATAATTGTCTTGGTCTTCACTGTTCATTTTAGCAAAGACTTCATAAGAAGTACCTCTCAGTCCCTGTGATAGCTTTAAACTCCACCTCTCTTTCTCTAACCCATATGTAGTAGCTAATAACTCAAAACGTCCTAGGTACCCCTCTATGTCATCGTCTTTTTCAACAAAATGGTCTAAATGAAACCCCATAGCTGAGTTTGAGGCTCCCAGACTGGGCGTAGCCTCTGAGGCAAAAGGGCTGGCACCATTTTCAGGAGCCTGGCCTTGTAATTCCAGCTCCCTTAGTCGTAATTCGTGCTCCCTTTGCAACCTTCTATCTTCTGCCTCCCTTTCGGCAGTCAATCTTTTTTCTTCTGCCTCCCTTTCGGCCTTTTTATCTTCTGCCTCCCTTTGCTGTCGTTTGTCTTCTGCCTCAATCTGCAGCCTCTTAGTCTCAGCCTCTAACCTCTTCTCTTCAGCCAACCTTTCAGACTCTAATTTTCTTTCAGCCTCTTTTTCTAATCTCCTTTCTTCCCGTTCAATATATTTATCACATTCAGCCGTTACGTATTGAATTAAAATCTGACCATCCATTCCCATCGACTTTGCGGTCAGCACAGCAGCTGATCTAAATTTTGCTAGCTCCGCCATACTTTCTAAACAAATCTAGCAATAAGCAAAGTAAAATTTCCAATCTCTAAAGTAATTATAATTATTCTAGACCAAAATAATTCTAATTAACTAATTAACTAACACTGGCTGTGAAGATTCACCAACTTCTAATTGCCCTTTTAATTTAAAGGGACACTTTTAATTTTAAGGGAATTTTACAATTTTGTTCCCCTAATTTTATTTCTCCCACCAGGAGATCCTTATATTACTGTTTATGCTAATTATCCCTGGACAAGACCCCAATATATGTAGTGGGTTTGATGGTATTGTATGATGGTGATATTACTAAGTGTAATGTATGAGGTCAGCTGTGAAGGCTCCTGAGATAAAATGTAGTTGTGAATTTTCAGAAGGCCTTTCTTGCTACCACTACGACCTCACACCTATCTTTTTTCCTAATGAATGTGGCTACGTTATAATCTAGGGTACTGAATGTAATGTGTTGTATTGACATATACAAACACACACACACACAGATATTAAATAATATATTATCAATAAAATTTAGAACACAATGAACTAAATCCAGCTGGTGAAATTTTAGAAAGTAAATCTTTTTTTAAATTTATTTGTTCTGAACCAAGGTTTTATTTGGCCAGAACATATGAAAAGATTTTGGAATTTATGAGTGAATGGCATGAATAAATGACATGATAAATAAAATGTGTGTACGTATACAAATTTTAAGATTAGTTAGTATTTCTACAGTTTATAATTTTATTTTCCCTGGGAGAACGATGAATAGATGTGCTGTTGGGGTGGCTTCATCCCTCCCTGTCTAAGTTTACCAAACATTGTCCATTAATGATGGAAGTAAATGGGATGTTTTAGTAGGAATTCACTTTGGGTGTTATGTCTATGAAGTTGGTGTAAATCCAGCAGACCAGCCTGCTTACGTAACTTTGAAGGTGTAGCGCTGGTGCTGGAATCTGGTGGCCCCACCTCTCCGTGCTTGGGGGCAATACAAGGCTGTTCTGCCGAGATGCGACACTGCACGGGTCCTCACTGTCAATTATCTACCCCAGCATTTGACACCACCTTTTGGTGTCAACATAAAAACTC
Organism: Oreohelix idahoensis; assembly: GCA_024509875.1. Classification (NCBI taxonomy): domain Eukaryota; kingdom Metazoa; phylum Mollusca; class Gastropoda; order Stylommatophora; family Oreohelicidae; genus Oreohelix; species Oreohelix idahoensis. The sequence goes on from JAMPIV010000230.1 coordinate 380,109, forward strand.
ACAGCTCTGAAATAAAGTATTGGTTTGGGTTCAGAACCTTACCTAAGGAGCCACTTCTACACGTAACAATTTACAATAACACCATTTAGACAGGGTCAGATCTCTCTGACCATACAACACATCTTACCAAGTTGGTTTCCCATAGGATAAGTTCTCCCAGACTACATATTCATAAATATGTTTATTAGCTTCTTGCCCTAGGATAGGATAGGTGATATGTTCCACTGATCTCAACACCTGATCTGTCCTTCCTAATCTTTGCTGGAGTATATATATATTGTTTGTCCCTAGACCCTGAACTAGGGCGGGGGGTCGAGAGCAAATGCTTACTTGTTTGTAAGGCTAGATTTCGATATGGCAGTATGAAATCACTCGAAACATTAAACAATATTCAAAATATACAAAGAAATAATTTCAATCTTACCAGATTATGAATAAAGAACACAGAAATGCTAGCAAAACTCAGCTGAGCTGCTGGCTATAGTATGGCGTCCCTGAACTTATTTCAATTTATTTCATTTGGAAATCACCACACTTGAAATTTACTGTGTCTATCACTGGACAACTATTGAGGAATGGCCCCAAATGCGCGTCTGAGCGCCGATAATATGATTGTCTGTGGCCAATCAATGCCTTGGTTTTTTTTAAATTCAAATTTCCTACACTAAAGTCATTTCAGTCATGCTTCAGTCAAGTATGGATTTTTATCTGTTAGTCCGTCCGTCTCTACTTGCGTTTTCACAAAAACGTACTTGTTTTTTGAACCAACCTATTCGTCCCCTCTACACTTTATGTCTGTAAAGTTATTTTTAGCCACAGCTTCCACCAATTCCCCTTCTCTTTCATTCTAACTAGATTTGGACACTTGAGTCTTCAAGGTCGCGATTTTTGTGCCAATAGTGATATGTTAGATTCAATGCAGTCTTTCGCTGATGTGAACAACACTGTCTTTTGTCATTATCTTCATTATTAGCTATCCGTCTGTATAAATAAAAGCATATTATTTCACTGCTCAGAATGGGCCATCCGGCCAGCTAATTTTTATATTCCTAACATTAATATTAAGAAAAAGTTACTTTTATAATTTTGTAATATTTCAAGCATCTGCGTTTGCCGCTGAATTCAAATAAAAGGCTTGGTATCGCAAAAGCGTCCAATAAATGACTGTGGCGTATCATATCCAAGGGTATTGGATGTCGATCAATCACCAAATAATGGTTTACCGGAACAAGGACTGCTTTGTACTGTGTTCATCAGGTTTCCTGAATGTGTCCTATCCATCTCCATCGTCTTCTTCTCATCTCTTGTTCCAAGGGCACTTGTCTTGTTCTCGTCATTAGTTCCACATTGGTGACCATGTCGCTCCATTTCAATCCTTCTAGTCTATGCAAGCTGCCATTTCTATAACTGCTTGGTTTTGTGTGTATGTATACATACATATATGAACGTCTTTGCCAATGCATTTCACAAAGTGCAATCTAAGCCGCTTATAATCTCCAGCGCAGCAATGAAAAGCAACCGAACTTTAGAATCGAGGAACCCATCTGTAAAGAATGTTATGAAACTAATACCATTAATCACTTCTTGCTAGAATGCAAGAGATACGACTAACACAGACAACATATAAAAGATTTCTGTACAAAGTGCAAAATAGAACTAAATATAGAAAATTTAATGGATACCAAGTCCCCACAAGAAGTACAAAAACTAGTTAAACAATATATCACAAAAACAAAAGCAACATTCTAAAAGATAACACAATATATACATACTCTGAGAGCAAACTTTTAGTTGTCTTACAACGCTAATAGTAGTAACAAAGCTATGTCACCAGAAAGGAATAACACAACCCAGTAGAAAAAGTACATAGATAGACCCCCACATCAATATTAACATCATGCCAGTATAGATACAAGTATGCTTCTGCACAACACAAAAAAACTAAACTCTTAACCAAAAAGTAAAAATCCCATATTGAGGCATAATACAGTACAGACACAGTACAATAAACAGAAATTAAAAAAAAAACTTAATGAAAATATAAAACGTTCTGATATAACCAACAGTTCCATGCATATGGTAAATGGTTGAAAGAGGCGTGCTACACAAAGGGAAGTAGCAAAAATTTAAGAAAAAAAGAAAAGCGAGTGAATTGCACATCTGAGCACTCGACACATGTTCTCACAAATGAACACGTGTTCACTGCTGAAGAAGTTCTGCATTTTGTTTAAACGCTTCTGCAGTATCATGTTTTCTCTACGTGAAACTCGGATGCGCAATTACCACATTTAGCGGAATGCATGTACATTTGGAAAGCGAACTTGACAAATGCGATAAAACGCAGCACTAGGCGTTAATCTACTGTAAATCCCCAGAGTCCATCCTATCTTAACTAAAATAGAAATCCAGAGTTATTATCTGTTTCTGGTACAGACGATATAGACGACGTTTTTTAGCCTACATACGTCAATTACGCATGCGTGGGTTAAAAACAAAAAACAAAATTCAGCGAAGTGCGGCGGGCAGGTAGAAACTAGTCGACCACGTGTTAAATGCCAGTCAGCGAACAGATGAGTTTAAAGAAGGAAAGTAAAATAGTGAATGTGACATATCTTGGTAATTAAACCTGGATAAGATATCCGCAAGGTTTAAAACAAAAAGCACCGTCCGTATAAAATTTCATATGCCTCGTTTGGTTTTGAGGACTTTTTGCTAATTGAAGTAATCTGGAGTTTTTGAGTTCGATTCTCTGAAGTACTGCCTTTTGGAGTGGAGGGGGGCGAGCGGGGGGGGAGAGTGGCTGAGAGGTATGACGCCTGCCACTAATTCCAAAGGTACCGGGTTCGCTCCCACACAGGGTATGTAATTGATGGAAATTTTCTTTCAAAACCAGTGGTTTCTACTGATGTCACCCGCCCCCCCCCCCTGTGGTAGATTTCCGATAGGGAATTAAGACTAGGTTTGGTCCCTTCTGAATAGGTTTGAATAGGTGAGGACTCAGTGGAGTTGGGGGTCGGGGGGTAATAGGGGGGGGGTGGGATGATAGATTTGATTTATCTCTGGAAAGCGAAAAGAATTCGTCTCTCTCTCACCTATCTTCTACAACAGTTGTTACAGCGTCAGACAGACTACACCAATATACATATTACGTATATTTCTATCACTCACAGGCACGCACATACACGGGAATGATATATATATTATCTAGAAAACGAGCTGACCAACCACGAATTATTAAGTTCAAGGGGATTTTATTATCAGGAAATATCGGCTCACAACATCAAAAATGTACACAAGGACAAATAATATACAACTGGAAATGTTGCAAGGATGATAGCCCCGTTATAGTGCTTAACTCTAGGTTTAGCCCGGCCCGTTAGAGAAAACAGATGATGGCGGAGTCACAGATACATAGGGTTTGGTCTAAGAGTTTTCTTTGTTTTATCTCGTAAATTATTGCCCACAGGGGGGGGGCCTTAGCAACAAATTATGGGGATTAAAACTAAAATTAGGGGGCAACAGGGGGTCAATCGTATTAAAATAGTGGGGGGGGGGGGGGGGGCCATGGCTTCTCATACTTGTACTCACGACTTTGGCTGCCTCTTGGGGGGACTCAAAAAATGCAGTCTTCTGGAAGTCACACCCCCAGTTCCAAAGACGTATTTAACTTGGAGTCTCCGGGGACTACTTGGGTATGGTTCAAATGTTCTGAATTAAGTCACCTAATAAATTAATTCCAGGGGCGGGGAGTTAGCAGAGCACAGTGTCAATAGCGTATGTTTCTCTAAAAAATGGAATGGTCTAGGTCGGCCTGTTCTCTCAGTATAGGGATTCACTTTAGTCACACCACAGATTTGTCCAAAGATTTAATTAGTCGGGCAATGATTGGTTTCTAGAAGAAATTAAGTGGGCTCCCAAGGTCCAGTATTTATCATTACAGTCTTTGAAAACCCCGTTATAGGGATATTAGTATTTTGGGTTACTGTGAGAAAAGGGGGGAAATACTACTAGGTGTGGTGGGGGGGAGGAAAAATAACACATATAATATAATAAACAGGAATCTGTATGGTTAAAACTTACATTTAAAACCTTGCCAGCAGAGTTTGCTTATCATTTAAAAACTTCCGTGACGTAAGTTATATTTAAAATTCAAGCAATCCTCATAAAATTAAGAACACGTGCGTATTTCCGTTCACCATTATGAGGCTGGGGGACTGAGGGCTACAATTGCCGTTATAAGCTAGAAAGGTAAAATTTTTAGTCTGGGGGGCTTCCCTAGAAAATATAATAGCCTACCCACTTTTATTTCTCTTCTGCGCTAAAGAAAAAGATTAAAAACAAATTAAGGATTTACAAACCTTTAACACTTCACAAAAATCTATTATTATTATCAATATTAATTACCTAAACCACAGAATTACAGGTAGTCGCACAACTTAAGAATAAAAATGCTGAAAATATTTCTGGAAGTCTAGGTTCGACAAAATTGCCGAAAACAAACTGAGATCTTCGTAACAGCCTATTCTGGTTTTCGAAGCGACCTATTACTGTGGGTGTCTATGAGCGGAGATGATGAAATTAAATTTTCAAAAACTTGGCCAATATCTTAAAAATCAGACAAAAGGGCCCCAAACTTACTTCGCACAAGGAAATTATTCTCCCCTACTCCAACATTTACGTTCCGCTTAAACGGTGGGGTAACTGTCACCTACTGACCACGATGTACGCGTGTCAGTTTTTCAAAATCCCAGGACAGCCTGAATCCATTGCAGGGCAGTTTTCACTACAGCTGGGTGAGCGCCGTGGTTTGGGATTTTCCAGACAAATGTCTGGTTACTGGGGGGTGCAGATGTAAAGTCATCACACTCACAACTTTAGCCGGGGGCTCGCGCGCTCGGTGGGGTAGGGATGATTTGCTACGTGGCAGCGCGAAGCCGGTATCACGCCTTCTGCTGCAGCCTAATTTAAAGGTACCGGTTTTCTCAGTTTTAGACCACAGGGTATGTAATTTGATGGAAATTTTCTTTCAGGGAAAAAAAAAACCCAGTAAAGGAGGTTTGTACTGATGTGAATATTCACCCCCCCCCCCCCCCATCTCCTGGGTAGTCAGATCGGATGACTAACCTTCTCTTATAAGGGCGAACATATAGGAGGTCCCATGTACAATTTGCGCGCGTTAAAAATCCCGCGGCAGTTGGAAATCGTAAAGAGTAGGCCATGCGGCCGCTACCCTAGCAACATTTTAAAACAATTAGGAAACTTACCCACCACAAAAATATTTATTGAATGCTACGGAGTTCATGCACTGTGCTGAGATCCTCCTTGTGTGATTTAAGGATGGAGATCGGAGCTCTGATTGAGTACGTATCCTTAAAAACTAAACCAACAGAACTGCCTCTTACGATGTCTCTTTTCTTCCTATGATCCGAGTTTGTCTTGCGACAAATTATGATCTAGGTGTGTTAGCGAACATTTTTGTTTACCACTAAACAGAATATTTTCCTAAATACCGAAAAAATGTCATTGTTAGAGATTCACACACTAATCAAACAATTTGAAACAGGGCAGAGAAAGCCGTTAAAATACTATACAATATTTTACACAAATCACCGATCGCACTAAATGATAACCATCAGTAGCTTGACTTTAATTATTGCAAGATCACAAAGCACTTGTACATTTATAAAACATGAACCATATTGCCTATTCTGTATTTGTTTTAGTTTTGTTTGTGTTCTTGTTTATTGAGTCTGTCTTTGGCAAGAAACATGTCAAAAGCTACTGGACAGATTTTGATAAATGTTCGTATTTAAAATTGTCACACCCACAAATGTCAACCCATTTCAAATTAGATCTAATAATAAAATTATGTGCACGTGACTTAAGTATTACGGCTTCTATTTCGAGGTCGTTGTCTTCTATGTCAAGAGTTCATCAAGTAGTTTAGTTTTTTCCCTCCTTTCCAATAAAACGGTGTACGGAATCTCTTTTTTTTAGAAGTCACATAATTTCATGCAACGCGGCGACTACCCCGTATGATGTGTTGTTAAATTTTGCCACGGTGTTATTATAATGTGTATAGTCAGATATCAGTGAATAAAGTGTCTTAATTGCTGATAATTGCTGATGATTATAATCAGCCAAGCGAACTCGCCTGTATTGTGTTAAGCACGCATACTTAACATCTACTTCTTGTGTCCCCCAGTGTTGTTATCTTTCACTTGTGGTAGCTCTTACTGCTGATCCAGATAATCAGTAAGCTCTAGAGACGAGACGCATGAGGCGAAGAGTATGATGTTTTTATAAAGGCAATATCCGTGCTGCAAAGTCTGCACATCGCTTACGAAAACCACTGAGCAAGGGCGGACTGATACTGCTTGAGGCCCCTGTGCATAAAAAGGGTCACTGATCTCTGATTACTAATTCCATATTGATTATTGGTTGTCAATATCTAAATCCCAGCTGTTGGCCCTCGGGCAGAGCTCAGAATGCTCAAATCTCAATCTGTTTGTGCCACAGAATTATGAGTAACAGTGTTTAGTATGTGGACATATATCGTGTCATGCAGCTAATGCTAACATGTTCCCCTCAGGGCAGCTCTCTGACAATTAATGAAACTGTGCTAGAAGGTCAGGAGTCTGATTAACAACGTGTTTTCTTTTATTGCAAACGGTGAGCTGCTTGTAGATCCTTTTGTTTCTCGTCCAGAATATGAGCACAAAGAAGAAAATGAGCTTTACTTTAACTTAACCTGTAGTCCAGAGGTTTTCAAACTGTGCGTCGCGGCTCCCAGGGGCGTCGCGGCCCTCGGCTAAGGGCGTCGCGGTGGCTTGGGAATAGTGTTGGGCTCGATATTATGAGCCAAGGTCCATCAATAAATATAGATCTTCGTAGTATAGAGAGGAGCCGCGGTGATTTATGCACAGGTCAAGGGAGCCGCGGACCAAAAATGTTTGAAAACCTCTGCTATAGTCAACACAACAAAGAATTTGACTAATGCTCCCTCATGGTTGTCGTGCAAGACATAGGACTTACCTATAGGGCTTCCTGCAAGGGGACTAGCTACAGCTGTGGCTACATGCTCAAGGACCGAACAGAAATGATGACATGAATTATTCCGGGTTATATTTTCTACCGTGGGCTTTAAGGAGTGTTGGTACTGTTGTACTCAATAACCATTCCGCATGGTCTTTTATATTTGGATATGAGCCCTAATATAACCAACGGCCCTCATGTCTAGGTTGAACGAGGCATGTCTCGCCAAAACGTGACAAAATTTTATTAATTTTAAAATTTTGTATTGTGTGCGTCTGATTGGCTGAGTGGTAAAAGTGCTTGCCTCTCGCGGCAAAGTCACATGTTCCACGTTCTAAATCTTGTAACGTCACGCTCCAGTTTAATCAGCTGTAAATGTGTATCTGACTCGGCTCTTAAGTTAAGGAAGGCAAAGGCAGAGAGGAAGAGAATCGGTCAACCTGATGAAAGCTAGACCAAGTATAATAAAGTCTCTAACACTTCACTCAAATACGGCAGTATTTGCTTTGGGATTACCTTACCATATGTTGTATTGTAAATCCAAATTTTGTCAGTATGCAAAACATATGTAAGAAATATGTAGTACTGAAAAAAAAAACAATATATTCAAGGGCGTAGCGTAATATTGCACTCTTTGGTAGATATGGGAATATCTCTGCTACACGTAAACGAACAGTTACACACATCTGTGACAGGACACGCCCTAAAACAAAATAACTTTAGAAGTTGCAGTGTCCTAATCAATATACTCTAGACGGATGAATGTCAACAAGTCTGAAAATTTGTATATTGTTTGCATCTCTGGGAGAGAACACACTGGTGAGTGGTGTGCATTTATAGAAGAGACGGACACATACTGTAACAGAGTGAAAGAGAGGTGTAGAGACAGAGAGTACTTACAGCCAGAGAGAAAATCAAATATAAATGTCAGTTAATGGTTGAGTTTCAATTCTGAAAGTGCCATAGTCATGGGAAGCTAGCTACGCCTATGTAATCAATTTACGTGCTATGCTCACAAGTTGTAACTTTGCTGTTTCAATAAACAGCTTGGTGTCATCAGGGGCTAATCACTTTGTTTTCCCCAAGCATGCAGCAAAATATTTTTCTATTGTGCTGATTTTTCACTAAATGCCTCAGAACAGTGTATCTCAAAATTGAAGGAGCCCGTTGAGAAATGCAGTACATGGTACGGACTATGTCCTCAAAATGAAGGTAAAGGTAGTCTTATATGATATGATCTAATAGGAGAGTAAAGTGTTTATGAGGTGCGCGGGTAAGGGTCAGACAAACTGGCACCCTGGTCCTCCACCTTTGGGTTTTTTTTTAGCACAGGGCAGTCATCACTGTCTATGTAAAAACACTCAATAACGCTATGGAAACAGCAACAGATGAACAAACTTTGTTGCGGAATGGATATCCAGAGTCTGAGGCTCGTATGACTGCCAGTGATAAAAGCCGAAAGGAAGCCAATGGCACGAAAATGGACATCCTGATAGCTAATGCATAAACCAGAGCTGGGGTACCAACGAAGGATGGCTGCTGACCGAGTTAGGTAGAGACAGTTTGCTGCAGTCCTACAAGACGCCACCAGGCGTGACGATCACTGATTGCTTTGTCAGTCAGTGGTCAAGGACCAAAGAAGAAAGACGAAAGACTGTAGCTCGACGCCACAGGATTCAACACGGAACCTGGTAACTTTCCCGCCAGATGCAATCGCTCTAACCATGTTGCCAATGAAAATTACAAAATTAAGTCTAGATAAAACGCAGATTAAGAGAAGTATGTGGCTAAACTGTCAGATTTTCATGCTGGTCCCATATTAACATTGAAAAATTCCTTATGCAGAAGATCGAACCCGCCACTCAGAACTGACTGAGAAACACTGATAGAGTAAACCCTTTGGTTACTAGAGAAATGTCTTTGATTACGGCCCTCGAGACGTCTTTGTTTATTGTTTCATGAATGTAACTGTGGTGTTTCTACTTACAAATCAATTAGTGTGGCGAACAAATTTGCCTACTGGTAACTAATTCCGCCTACTGCAGGTACAGGGAAATATACACTTTAATTTCCTTACGGTAGTGGTAAATGAAGCTAAGTGTAGAGCTGATTGCAGGTAGACAGAATTCACGCTGAGGAAGATACATTTTAGTCTTACAGTACATTCCCTGTTCTACAACCCCAAGGTCTGTGAAGGTCCTACAGCAGATACTGCCGGAGGGGAATGAAGTGTTAGAGATTTCACCCTATACTAGGTCTCAGCTGCTGCCTTTCCCTTCTCTACCTGGAGAGCAGTCAGGTACCCATTGTTACAGCTGGGTACACTGAAGAGTGACGCCGCCTGGTTTCGAACTCGGTAGTTTTGCCGCAAGAAGCAAGCGCTTGAACTATTCTGGCCCCCGAAGATCGACAATTCCGAAGGGTCGAGGAAATACAGAGATAATTTTTTTTTAAAGAACAGAAAAAGAGACACGGATAATAGAACTTGAGACAGATGTAAAGAAAGATCCAGAAGTCATAAAGGGAACTCGAATAAATTAATCACTGCCAGGAAGTCTTGACTTCGTGATGGTCTAAACTTCACAGGAGGATGAGATAACGCACAAAGAAGAAGATACACTACTGGGATTATAACGGTAGATTAGAACTTAACATTTATGTTAAGATCAAAGGTAAAGGTAGTCCTATAGCAAAGACTGCCGTAGGATATGATTTGTTAAAGACTTCACCTATACTTGGTCCCTATTTATGAGGTGGGATGATCGGTTCTCTTCCTTGCTGCCTTTGCCTTCCCTAACTCGAGAGCAGATTTAGATTCTCATTTACAGCTAGCAGACTGGATCGTGAAGCCACCTGGTTTTGGATCATGGCCCGGTAACGTTTCCGTGAAAGGCAAACGTTTTAACCACTTTGCTAATCGGACGCTCACATGTTCGATTTAAAGAAGTTTTAGAAAACTCATATTGATATTTCGGTGAAATATCTTCGTTATTTAAAACAATTCTCGAGCATAGACTCGTAAAGTTGTGTTCATCGAGCATCGTGACACCCAAACCAGGAAAATTTGTAAATACGCTATAATCAGTGCTATAATCAGTGCTATAATCAGTGCTATAAATGATTTTTAATCCAATTATTTTGGTTTTGTGTTCTTCTGTGGAGATGACAGCTCATTAAAGTGTGAAAAAATTCGAAATACTTTTATGTGGGCCACTTCTGATGATCTGAGCAATGATGAAGATGATGAAGTCTTGTTATAATTAAGTCTAAATAGTACACAAACAGTTCCTTATTGTATTAAAAGTTCAAGTTCGTGAAAGAATCATTAAAAGTCGACGTTTTCAAGAAATGTTTCACTTTCTTATTTCATTATTTTACTTCGATACTTCTTGCTTGCAGACGTCTTATTAAACAGATAAGAAAAAAAAAATTAGCTCTGAAAGTACGAGAGGCTAGTAATCAGGGCCGATTTCTCCCTGGCATTCGCGACGGGTGGCAGTTTTTGGTCTCGGTAAATTTGATCAGTTTGTTTTGTTTTGTCTCACTTTTGAATTGTATCGTTCAGTTTCCATGACAACTGTGTTTAACTTTACCATGCTTTACCAAAACATTTAATCAGAACTGACCCTTAGATTTTAAAACCTCAAAGTGACAGAAAATGCCTCGCGCCACATATGGTAAAACGTCCTTTAAGTTAAGGCTGTACATAGAATCTTTTCGTTTCCAGACTTTTACTTCAACATTCATACTTTACGCCTTATTTTAACATTTATACAAATAGGCTTTAAAAAATGTCCAGTTAACAAGGTGGCAAATCTCACAGAGGTCTTAACTGTAAATGTCTTGATGATGTTACTGTGACCTCATATAATAATAATAATAAATTGTTTAAGCACCAAACACGGCGCATAAGGCAGAAACCAGTGCTCTCCAGGTTGTACGTTGTGACGCCACTCCTCTTAGCTCTTGCACATTATTTAGGCCCAACGTTCTTCCTTCTCTTATTATTGTTCTTCTGAGTGTTTCTTTTGGTCTTCCTTTTTTCCTCTTACCCTCAGGAACCCAAGTGAGCGCCTGTAGCGGTATTCTGTTGTTTTGCATTCGTAGGACATGACCTCATATACCTTGACACTAATCCATCTCTGGACACGTAGTAAAGCCAGAAATATACTGTTCAAAAAAAGAAATGCATTGCTATCCGAGGGCGCGTTTTTATGAGTTTGTAAGTAAAATTTGGTGCAAAATATAAAAACCAGCCTCAAATGTTCTTTACAGTGTCAAATGCACGTGTTGACCTGAATTGCGTTCGTTTTTGTAATCGTTACAACGCAGTGGTCAATAGTGTTTATGACGCAATTTTTGACCACAGCTCACGTTGCGCGCACGTGAAAGCAACAAAACTTGGGGCGAACACTATTCACTGACTACGCAACTGAAACCCTATAAAAGGATAACGCTACACACAAAAAATTCAGTTCATTTTCAAGCAGACATTTATGGCGTTCTCTATCGATAAATTTAAGGAAAATTGCTATTAGCCGACTGCATGCAGGCGAAAGTCAAAGTCAGGTTGCCAGGCATCTAAACGTGCATCAGAGTACCATCAGTCGACTTTGGCACCGGTTCCAAGCCACTGGCTCAGTTGAAGACCGGCATCGCAGTGGACGACCCAGAGTGACAACAGTAGCGGAGGATCGCTTTATTGGCTTCGTCAACTCAGAGACAGGTTTACAACAGCTTCCTCAACTGCCTTGTCATTGCCTGCAGGACGTCATGTGTCTGATCAAACTGTCCGGAATAGACTGCATGACGCTGGACTTTGGGGACAACGACCTCACCGAGGACCTGTCCTTACGCCCCGCCATCGCCAAAATCGGCTTTTTTGGGCCAACCAGCATCGTCCCTGGGCAGCTGACAATCAATGGAGACGTGTCTAGTTTAGTGACGAATCTTTCTTTTTGTTGCAGCGTCATGATAGACGGCGTAGGGTCTACCGTAGGCGAAATGAACGTTTTGCCCAAAATTGCGTTGATGAAGCTCCGCCACACGGTGGTGGAGGTGCAATGGTGTAGGGAATGATCAGTTACAACGGAAGGAGTCAATTGGTGCAGATTGAAGGAAGCTTAAATGCGCAACGATACGTCAATGAAATTCTTCGACCCCATGTCCTTCCACTTTTGGCTGCCCAAAGGTCTGTGTTTCAACAGGACAACGCCAGACCCATTGTGCACGGTTGACCACGCAGTTCCTGACTGCCAACAACATTCTCACCCTTCCCTGGCCATCCCTGTCTCCAGACATGAGTCCGATTGAGCACCTGTGGGATGAGCTGCATAGACGTGTTTGTCGCCGAGACGTTGCTCCAGCCAATCGTCGTGATCTGTTCCAGGCACTCCAGGAAGAGTGGGCAGCAATCCCACAGGCCCACATCAGACGTCTGATCGCATCCATGCCCAGGAGATGCCAGTCGCTGATCGATGCAAGAGGAGGCCACACACCATGCTAACGGGAAAGCCCGTACGTCAAAAAAATCTCGTGACCCAGATGCAAAACAACTATCAATTGATTGGTTGAACCCTAAGGTATTCTTGTGTGCAATTTGAACAATTAACTCATTAAATTAAAAAAAGTTATTGAATGTCAAAATTATGGCTATGTGTGTGCCTTCAGTAGCTATGCGTTTCTTTTTTTTTTTTTTTTTGAACAGTATAGTTTCTTAGTCTATGCCCATTGCCGGTGACAGAGAGATCAGCAGCTGTCAGTAAGAGAGATCTGAAAATATGTGATCAGTAACAGATAGGTTCTAGATGCATCTTCAGTAAATAGAGATCTGACGATGTGTTATCAATAACATAAGAGATCTGAAGGTGTTGCATTAGTAACAGAGAGACATGAGATGTGTGATCAGTACAGAGAAATCTCAAGACGTGTTATTAGTAACAGAGAGATCTGAAGATATGTTGGAGCCGCGGTAGCATAGTGGTTAGTGCACTGGCTTCCTAGCGCAGTGGTCTATGGTTCGATCCCCAGATGAGGCGGAAAAATTTTTAGGCCACAAACGGCTCCTGGGTCGACCCAGCCCCAAATGGGTACCAGAGATACTCTGGGAAGGTTAAGGCGGCCGGCGTGATGCCGACCACATCACCCCTCGTGTGCCGACGGTCAAGATAATATGGGCCTAACACCATATTCCCAATATGCCTCAATGGGCGTGTAACGGGTTCCTTTACCTTTTTCTTTTTCTGAAGATATGTTATCAGTAACAGAGAAATATGAACATATGTTATCAGTAACAGAGAAATATGGACATATGTTATCCGTAACGGAGAGATCTGAATTTATGTTATCAGTAACAGAGAGATCTGAAGATATGTTATCAGTAACAGAGAAATCTGAAGATATGTTATCAGTAACAAAGAGATCTGAAGATATGTTAACAGTAACGGAGAGATCTGAATATATGTTATCAGTAACATAGATATCTGAAAATATGTTATCAGTAACAGAGAGATCTGAAGATATGTTATCAGTTACAGAGAAATATGAACATATGTTATCGGTAACGGAGAGATCTGAATATATGTTATCAATAACGGAGATATCTGAAGATATGTTATCAGTAACACAGACATCTGAAGATATGTTATCAGTAACAAAGAGATCTGAAGATATGTTATCAGTAACAGAGGTATTTGAAGATTTGTTATCAGTAACAAAGAGATCTGAAGATATCTTATCAGTAAAAAAGAGATCTGAAGATATGTTATCAGTAACAGAGAGATCTGAAGATGTGTTATCAGTAACAAAGAGATCTGAAGATATGTTATCAGTAACATATATTTGAAGATGTGTTATCAGTAACAAAGAGATCTGAAGATGTGTTATCAGTAACATAGAGATCTGAGGATGTGTTATTAGTAACAAAGAGATCTGAAGATATGTTAACAGTAACATAGATTTTTGAAGGTATTTAATCAGCAACAGAGAGATATGAAGACATGTTATCAGTAACAGAGAGATCTGAAGATGTGTTGTCAGTAACAAATAGATCTGAAGATATGTTATCAGTAACAGAGAGATCTGAAGGTATGTTATGAGTAACAGAGAGATCTGAAGATCGGTTATCAGAACAGAGAAGTCTGAAGATTTGTTATCAGTAACAGAGAGATCTGAAGAAGTGCTATCAGTACAGAGAGATCTGAAGATGTGTTATCAGTAACATGGAGATCAGAAGATGTGTTATCAGTAATAGAGAAATAGAAAAATGTATCTTCCATAATACTTAGTTGAGAAGATGCGTTAAGAGGAAAAGAGTCTTTGGCAAATCGTCAACAGTAATAGATAGACTTCAGAGAAGTCTGAAGATGTGTTATCAGTAACAGAGAGATCTGAAGAAGTGCTATCAGTACAGAGAGATCTGAAGATGTGTTATCAGTAATTGGTACTGTGTGATTAATAGAGAAATCGAAACACATAGAGATCGGTTGATGTCAATAACTGAGAGATTGGTGATTGTCAGTAACAGAGAGATTGATAGATGAGTGACCAGGAACAGAGAGATAGGACGATTTTTAATCAATAACGGAGAGATCGATGTATGTGGGATTAATAACAGAGAGAAATAAACATCAGTAACAGAGAAATAGTTAGGTGCGTGATCAGTAACTGAGGAATCGGTAGATGGATACTCAGTAATAGAGAGATCAGTAGATGAGTGTTCTGTAATAGAGATAAGTGCATTGGTGATCAATAACAGAAAAATCAGTGGATGTCAGAAATAAAGAGATTGTTAAATGAGCACTCAGTAATAGTGAGATCATTAGATAGGTGTTCAGTAATAGAGAGATTAGTAGATGGGTGCTAAGTAACAGAAAAAGCAGGAGATGTCATTAATAAAGAGATCGGTGGATGGGTGCTTAGTAATAGAGAGATCGTAAGATGGGACCTCAATAACAAAAACAAAAAATATGAAGATGGCAGTAATAAATAAATCAATAGATGCATGCTCAGTAATAGAAAGATCATTACGTGGATGTTCAGTGACAGAAAGATTACTAGATGGGTGATCAGTAACAGAAAAATCAGCAGATGTAGGTAATAAAGAGATTGGTTGATCGATGCTCAGTAATAGATACATCATTAGATGGGTCCCCAGTAGCAGAAAAATAAAAGAATAATCAAAAGATGTCAGTAACAGTGCGATCAGTAAATGTCAGTAAAAGAGAAAACTGGTAGGCGTTAGCAACAACAAAGCTGGGTAGAGGATCAATAACAGACAGATCAAGAGAGAGTTGACTATTGACAGCGAGATCTGTAGTGGAATGATCAATAACAAAGAGAACTAGAAAAGAACGAATTTCAGATTCATCATCAGCACCATCATCATCATCATCATCATCATCAGTATCATCCCTTTCAATTCCATAAGGAGCATAGGCAATCAACAAACTACTGCCAAGAAGTCCTCTCCTGTGCCATCTGCTCCAGGTCTCTCTGTGCTTTCCGCAGCATTTTCATTTCCGTCTCCAGTTTTCTTCTACATAATGTTTTTTGGCCTACCTCTGCGTCTTTTGGAACCGTGGTAGCGCAGTGGTTAGTACATTCGCTTCTTAGCTCGGTGGTCCACGGTTCGATCCCTAGTTTAGGTGGGATTTTTTTTTAGACCGCAAACGGCTCTAGGGTCGACCCAGCCTCATGAATTTGGTACCAGAGAAACTCTGGGAATGTTAAGGCGGCGGGCGTGATGCTGACCACATCACACCTAGTGTGCCGATGGTTAAAGAAAATATGGGTCTAACCATATTCAAATATGCCTCAATGTGCGTGTAACGGGATCCTTTACCTTTTTCTGCCTCTTTTATCACGTGGATTACATAGCAAAGACAGCCTTGTAATGTTATCAGCAGGTTTCCCCAATGTTTGTGCTATCTGTAGCCAGCGTCTTCTTCTCATCTCTTGTTCTTCTGGCATCTGTCTTGCTCTTGTCATCAGTTCCACATCAGTGACCTTGCCATACCACTTCAATGCTTCTATTCTACGCAAACTCCTCTCTGTATTACCGGGGCTACGAAAGAGAGCAAAGAATTGTAACACTACAACCTATCACGCATGTTGTAAAAGGCGACTAAGGAGGGTTGGGCATGGGTCCAGCTACCCCATCGTGTTAAAAAAAAGTATAAATAAAAAAAAATTTAAAAATACCAAACCAAATTTCAGCAAAACAATATGGACAAGAAATTAAAATAAATGTTTAGTAATAGCCAAATATTTAAAACAAAGATTGAAAGTAAATAGTAACCGTGTGTTGTCAGACTGAAAAAAAATCATAACTTCGAAATATTGAATAACAATGAAGACCAGGATTACATAACAGTAGTAATAACAGTGACTAACGAAATGAAAACCGAAATAACGCTTCCAGCTGTTGTAGGTGAAGATAATGGCGGAACGCTTACTATCCGCAAGTGGGTGACGGAAAACGTTGAGCTGTTTCACTGCTCGAATCGATCGACACGGCGACATACGTCAGCCTCAACCGTGAGCACTGTTGGTACTCACTGCTGCTGGAGGGTAGGTCAGGAAAAGAAGACACGATCTATGTCGTTGAACTATAACCATGGCTGTGATACAGAGACTTGGTCTTCTAGATATATTGCGTGTTTGGAAATTGTTGCACGTTTATGATAAGTTTGTTTATTTGCAGTCAAATATGCATGTGTAAGTTTGTGTTGTTCGTTGTGTTTCTACTACTGGAATATACATGTGTGAACTTGTTTTGTAAATTAGATGTTTGTCGGTGAATGAAACGCTAGTGTCTGCGTTTTTACTTGAAATAACATATGTTTGTGTGAGTAAAACACGAGTATGTGAGTTTATAGTGGAAGTAAGATGCACTGACGTGTTAAGGTAGAGCGTGAGTTGATAAGGTGATATACTGGTGAGATGATTCTGGAGGGAGGAGGTAGTGTGTGAGTTTGATAGGGAGATTTGCTGGTGAGATAATACTGGAGGGAAGAGGTGATGTGGACGTTTTATAGGGAGATAAACTAGTGAGATGATGATGTATGGAGAAAGTAGTGCGCGAGTTTGATAGGGAGACTTGCTGGTAAGATGATGATGCAAGGAGGTGGGAGTAATGTGTGAACTGATAGGGAGATATACTGATGAGATCATGGCTGGAGGAAGGAAGTGTGTGAGTTTCATAGGGAGATATACTGATGAAATAAGGGTGCAGGGAGGAGGTATTGTGAATCGATGGGGAGACATACTGCTGAAGTAATGATGCAAAAGGGGCGGGGGGTACTGTGATTTGATGGGGAGATATACTGGTAAAATAAGGTTGCAGGGAGGGGGTAATGTGTGAGCTGAAAGAGAAATCTATTGGTGCGATAAGGATAGAATGATGAGGTAGTGTGTTAACTCATAAAGGCAAATTGGTGAGATAAAGCTGAGAGGAGAGGTTGTGTGTAAGTTAGTAAGGAAATATGCTGAGGCGATAATGCTACAAGGATGAGGTAGTGTGCGAGTTAGTAGAGAGATATACTGGTGAGATAATGCTACAAGGAGAAGGTAATGTGTGAGTTGATAAGGAAATACACTGGTGAGATAATGCTACAGAGCAGAAGCATTGAGTGATTTGACGTGCAGATTGAGATGACTGTAGTGCTTTCATGTACGTTTGATAACAAGCTGTCACTCAATACACGACAAACCAATGAAATCTGGTAACAAAATATTATGTCCGCAAAACCTTAACAAGCCTAACTTGTCAAACTTGCTGTTACATTGTTCATGAAACAACGTATTGCAGATTAATTTGATAAATCTCACAGTCTATATTTCTTTCTCTTTATACACACAGACTCACAAGTGCCTTCGTCGGGGATAAGCGAACGAAAACAGTAAAGAAAAGAAATTGAGAACTAATCTTTCTAAATTACAATGCATAATGACGTAGGCGATCACGTCTCTCCACAACTCATGTGTCCAGTACTCTTTATCTATACTGCTGTTGACTTCTTTCCATGCCGCGATGTCGAACAGTCCAATATCTTCTTTCTTTGTCGTGCTTTATTTCTATTTCCTTCAATATTTCCTATTTCCAGCTTTCTTCTTCTCATAATATGCCCAAAGAAAGTGAATTGCTTCACTCTAACCTCCGGATTACACTTCCTTTGGTCAATGGCCTCATTCAGGTCATCCTGATTACTCTATTTAGCTGACCACGATATTTTTAGTTTTCTTCTGTAAAACCATATCTCTATTGTCTCTAGTGCTTTTCCTACTTGTTTCTTCTACTTCTTCCTCGTTCGCCCTGAAAAGGACGGTGGTTGCGTTGTGTCTGTTTACGCCTAAGCTGTGATATCTGCATCTTTCTGTCGACACATCCGACTTCAGTTTGGCATTTTTTAGGGACCGGGTTTGCCTTCCCATTGCGATCCGCACTCGCTCAGCCAGACTGCACTGCTGCAGACTGTTTCCAGGACCACCACTTGGAATCCCTACTTGTTTAATAATTGTCCATGTCTCACCTCCGTATGTTAGGATACCGAACAATTTAGAACTAATCTAAGTGCTAAAATAAAAATATATTTAAAAAAAAAAGCTACAAGCTGGACATGAAAATCTTTGTCACTCTAATAATCCTCAAAGTGTTAAAAAAAAAATTCATTATTCAAACGGTCTAATTATTCTTATTCTTCGCTCATTCTTTCTTCTCCGTCTTATTCTTTACCACATATCTTATCTCTTTCTCCTTCTCCAACTGCCAAACCTCATTCCCTTCTCACTTTCATCCTTGCGTTATCGGCCTTCAACAGCGTGGTTTGGACGATAGCATGTTGAGATAACACGAGTCAACAAAATATTTCCTGAATTCTAAAAACTCTCTAGTGACGTCCATCACAACCTGAACACATCTCAACATGGCACGCGCTGTCAAAACTTTCCCAACAGTATCGTTGGAAACAGGGGCGTTTGTTATGGCAATTTATAAATAAGCAGTACATAATTCCCGTATTCTGATATAAACAGTCTGGCACCTGTAAATGTAATATTAGAACATGGAATACGAGTTTTAGAGGTCTACTTTGCCCATCTTGGTATAAGAGTTTCAGACTTCTTTTCTGATAATTTTGGTTAGAGAGTTTCAGAGTTCTTCTCTGATCATTTTGGTACGAGAGTTTCAGAGTTCATCTTTGCTAATCTTGATAGAAGAGTTTCAAGGTTCTTTTCTGATCATTTTGGTATAAGAGTTTCAGAGTTCTTCTCTGATTGTTTTGATTTGAGAGTGTCAGAGTTCTCTGATCATTTTGAAATGAGAGTTTCAGAGTTCATCTTTGCAAATCGTGGTATAAGAGTTTCAAAGTTCCACTTTGTTCATCTTGGCATGTTAATTGGCCAAAAGGACTCAAACAGTCTCAGATAACATTGCGCCCATACAACCCCCGGCCCCTCTGCGCTTGGGGTAGAACTTGGGGGTCAACTACTCCATCCTGTAGAAACTTCAAACCAAAAACAAACAAACAAACAAATAACAATGAATATGAAGTCGTAAAAAAGCAAGTAAATGAGAGGATGGGACAGAACAGGAGGACTTTGCATGAATTTGTTAAAAGTTTATGTTCCTTCGGGAGCACCGAGGTCATAAATAATTAATGGACAAACAGTGACCTACAACAAAAATACATAAATAAATGAAAACATCAAACCGAGAGGAAAATTTATATTACCTACGCTCTGGTCATATTTGTAAGAGTCTGCCATATCTTTGACTATGAAATACATTCTCGTTACAGTCTGCTAGTAGATAAGCCATATAAAATGTACTTGAATCTAGAATTGAGTTATCTTCTATCTAAACAAACAAAATTACCATGGACATAATAATTGGTAAAACAAGCAATTAGCACGCGCATGGGAAAAAAAGTGGAGCCGATAATTGGTGTAACGTGTGGTGGTGGGAGGGGATATCGGTGATAGTGAGTGATAACAACTGGTAATTTTACTAGCAGTGTTTGCTCTCAGATCATGACATACAACGTATCAAGATAAGACGAGATAACATTCGGATGAGAAACCAAACGGGATACAAATCCGGGCCAGGAACCAAGTGTTTTACGCATCACGACTTTAAGATTCGTTTCAATGCGCTTCATAAATGTCTCATCACTCAGCAGTTTTGTTAAATGCATTTCTGTTGCTTTTATTTAATGAGAATCTTTTGTTAAATGGGTTTTGTTTTTATCCATGTTTATTTAACTCGACGTAAAGTTCATATATTTGTAGTATTTCAAATCTTTGACACCAAAAGTCTTTATATTCGACTCATCAAAGAGAGCTGATCCCTTACGCACAGCTTTCTGTCGTGTTTATTTTAATTTTTAATGTTCTGACAGGTATATAGCCAACATTGACACAAACACTTTTATATAATAGCTGTATTTGATATGAAATAACATGGAAATAACTTTGTTAAAGTAAGAGATATAATTAACTGAGACATGAATGAAGATTGTGTTGGAAAGCGAATGGTGACGTGGACATTGAATCGAGATACCTACAAGCCTTGAGAATCATGTGGTAGAGTGGTTAGAACGTTTGCTTTTCGATACAAAACTTGGTAATACCACGCTCCAGTCTACCAAGTTGTAACTGGGTATCTAAATCTGTTCTTGAGTTAGGAAAGGCAAAGGCAACGAGGAAGGGAACCGATCATCCCGCCTAATAAAAACTTGAGACCCAGTATAGGCGAGGCATCTAACACCTTAATCCCCTATTGCAGAATCTACTATGAGACTACCTACCAACAAGCTTTCTCGTCTATCTGAAATAAATATAGTGATTTTGATTTGGTTTCAATAAACTACTTCAGTGGTTCTCAATGTGGGGACGCATACCCTGAAATTCGGTTACGTAGTCGCCCGACTGACCTCGTCTGGTTTGGTTTGGTTTTAAGGACCAACTTTATTGCACACGTACAACTCCAAAAGTGCTCTGATCTCCTCCCGTGGATTGTAGTGAAATTGACAGAGATACAACGGTAAAATTCCTCCAAGGATAACATTTAAGGATAAAAACATAATGCGTAGGCTGCTGATGTACATGATCGCCTAGACCGCGGGTCATCATCCCCATAAAATTGACTTGCTAGACCGGAGGGGAACGGAGGATCAAAAAGGAAACAAAAAATATGACTGGAAAGGCTAAAGAGACGCAATTGGGGGGGGGGGGGGGGAAATGGATGAAAGTAAAAAAAATTCAAGTCCCCCAAATTGACACGAGGTACGGAATTGGACGTTTTGCGATACCAAGCGCTTGATTTGAATTTGAGCGGAAGAACGCAGATGTCTGAAAAAAATTACAAAAATTAAAAAGTAAATTTTTCTTAATATTAATGTTAGGAATATAAAAATTAGCTGGCCAGATGGCCTATTCTGAGCAGTGAACTAATATGGTCTTAAGTTTACAGACGGATAGATAATATTGAAAATAATGACAAAAGACAGTGTAGTTTACATCAGCCACAGACTGCATTGAATCTAACATATCGTTATTTGCACCCAAAAACACGACCTTGGACACAAGTGTTCAAATTTACTTGGCATAGAAGTGAAGGGACATTGGTGGTAGCTGTGTCTAAATATAACTTTTTACAACAAAAATTTGAAGGGGAGAGAACGGTTGGGTCAAAAATCGAGCACAATTTTGTAGAAACACAAGTAGAGACGGACAGACTAACAGATAACCATCCATACGTGACTGAAGCTTGACTGAAATGACTTTAGTGAGGAAATTTGAAATTAAAAATAAACCTCGGCAGTGATTGGCCACAGACAATCATATTATTAGCGCTTAGAGCGCATTTGGGGTCATTCTTCAATAATTGTTCAGTGTTAGACACAGATTTTAAAGTGTGGTGTTTTCCCATATGAAAGACAGTGAGTTAAATTTAGGGACGCCATCCTATAGCCAGCAGCTCAGCTGAGTTTTGCTAGCACTTCTGTGTTAATTATTCATAATCTGGTAAGATTGAAATTATTTCTTTATATATTTTGAATATTGTTTCATGTTCGAGTGATTTGATACTGCCATATCATAATCTAGCCTTACAAACAAGTAGGGATTTTGCTCTAGACCCCCCGCCCAAGTCAGGGTCTAGGGACTAACAATGTACCTAAACACCAGCAAGGATTATGCAAGACCGATCAAGAGTTGAGAATAAGGAAACATATTACCTATCCTCTTTTAGGGTAGAAAACTAATAATTTTTTTTCAGAATCTATAGTCTGGGAGGATCTATCGGATGTAAACCCACCATGGTAACTGTGCTGTTTGGTCAGAGAGATCTGACCTGTCTGTATAATGTGGTTGTTGTGTCAGTGTGGTGTCCAGACGTGGGTAGAGAATAGATTTTGACACATGGCCCATACTTTGATTGCAGAGCTGCGAGTTTCTGTCGTCTACGAAGCAGTATCTACTCGGGTGGTGATTTACACAAGTGTATCTGTGCAGTCCTTGTGACAGAGACCACCATTATTGCCCGCCAGCACGGAGAGGTGGGACCACCTGATTTCAGCACCAGAGCTACGAATACCAGATGAGTGAGCCTCTGGTCTGCTGGATATTCACCAACCCCATTAAGTTGCAGATACCCCATAAAAATTCCCACCATTTTCTGGACACTGTGTAGTAAATATAGACAGGTGTGATGAGACCACCCCAACAGCACAGACAATAAATATCCTCCTTAGTAGCTGACTACCAGAACATTTTAATAAAACTAACTATTCTAGTACTTAAATATGTATACTTTTGCATTTATTATGTAACATTCCATGCATAATTTTCATAAATTTTAAATCCTTCTTTTAAAACAAGTTCTGGTCAAAATAAAACTTGATCCAGAACAAATAAATGTAATATAATTATATCAAAAACTTTACATACGTGAGTTAGTTCAGTGTATTGTAACACTTGTTAATCTTATTAGTCTTGTTAAATATCTATGGGTATATTTATAACTATCACACCACAGTACACATCATAACCCTAGACACTTTACGCAGCTACATTCATAAAAAAAAAAATTAAGTGTGAGGTCGTAGTGGTAGCAAGAAAGGCCTTCTGACAATTCTCAATTACATTTTATCTCAGGAGCCTTCACAGCTGGCCTCATACAATTTACATGTAGTACCATCATCATCATACAAAACTATCAATACCACTACATGGATCACACATTACATTTCAGCTGATCAACCGTTCCTTACATGGTCATACTTGGATGACTTCGAAGAACACGATCCACTTTAGAACTAAAGGCGGATACCATATCTCTGAGCTATTCCGACCCACAATGACCTCGTTATTTTATTTTAAAATGCAGATCAACGCGGATGAGACCAAGTGTCGTGTTTCCAATCAGGCAATGTAGGCAATGTAGGCAATGAAAGGGAAACAAATATTTCCCTTTTTTACCAGCCATCCACCTTTTTAGTACATTTTGGAGTAAAAGTGCCTGGGGCCTACGAGCCCGTCAATCCGGTCCCTGAATGCGTTTCATTCCTCACACTGATCATTTTAAAATTCACTAAAGATTTACAAGGATCTAACCACCCGCTTTAGAAACTTCAGCGTCAAGAGGGCTGCCTATTGTATAGCTGTAAAACATCGAGAACGACAAGAACGACAACCAAGAAATAACAGACTAAAAAAAAAAAGGGTATTTGGCAAGATCGATGGAGCAAAATAATATAACACATCAACTTGGCAATCATGGGAAGCAGAGGCGGATCTGCTATGAAGCTAATGAAGCTTGAGCTTCAGGGCACCCTAGTCCAGTTTTCTTTATAATATTTTCTTCCCCATCGCCAACACTTAAAAAAAAAAAAAAAAAGAAGAAGCCCCTTCAAGAGTTCAATCTTTAGGATCCCCAAAATGTAGATCCGCCACTGATGGCAGGAACTAAACAAATATCAGTACAACAAGAGGCGAGTGAAAGACGCTGGCACGTACTTAAGACAGGAGCTTATAGCATTACAAGACTATTCTTGTTTTGGAATTGTTAAAGTAAGAGAAATAAGAGGGAGACATAGAAATAAATGGCGAACAGTATTTAAGGCGTCCGGTTTCCGGTTCAGTAGAGGCCATTTTCGCTCCAACATGTGACACTATCAGGGAGTATTTGTCTCTTATTCCTATAGTTTCATGTTCTCCACTTAATTCTCACTTTCTTTCCCTTCTGTCTTTTGTTTGTCTGTCCCTGACGAAGGCCTTGTGGCCGCAACGTAGGTTTATTTGTCCTTTCTCTTAGTAAGACGTATTACTTGTTGTGTTGTTTGTTATTTTTTTCTATTTAAGACGACATGAAAGTGACAAAAAAATATGTGGAAAGACTTTATTTAAATGACACAGGACAGGAAGGCTTGGTATGAATTTTTAAAGAGCCATGCTCAACAAGGATGATGATGATGATGCTGATGATGATGATGATGATGATGATGATGATGATGATGATGATGGTGATGATGATGATGGTGATGATGATGATGCTGAGGTAAACGTGACCTATTCATTGCTTTCAACGATCCTTAATTTTAATATGAAGTAAACCATCTGAACATTAACCCGAAAATAAAATCAATTTGTTTGTTCGTTTTTGCACTGGCTCTTTAAGCAAAAGGTAATAAACAAATTTACCTGAAATTGATTTTTGTTTGTTTGTTTTATTTTTTATCTCCAAATCTCACAAGGCTGGCTTAGAAAACTGATGACAGCAAACTCAGACTTGGCAAGCAAATGTTTTTCTCTATTAAATCATATCAGAAATGGTATTGCGTACACCGAGAGCAATCTCACCTAACACCAACAGGTTCACAAATCATAATTTCCAACCCGCGGTTTTCAAAAATGATTTTGCAGACGACGGCTCCAAACGTAGCCTGGTTTTATCAGTTGTAAGTTCACACAATTACAATTATCACGTCTATCGTTATTAACAGAGTATCTCTTCTTTCTATTATTTTTTTTTTTTGTTGAATTCGCATTATGAACATACCACGGATTGTGTTCCTGATAAGCCGGTAATTAACATATCAGTTGTCTTCTTTCTTCTCTTCTTCCGTCCTTAGCCAAAGACCGACCAAGCAGTCAGAGGCCATCACGCCTTGTGGCGTCTTAAGGGCAACAGCAGATTGATTTTCTCTGTTGTAGTTTCCCATCACGCCTAGCGGCGTCTTTAGGGCAACAACAAATAGATCCATCTGCCGTTGTTTCCGTAATCGGTGTGACAAGCCAACGGGTGATCAGCCCATTGGGCAATAAGTTGTCTTATATATCTTATTTTCGCCTCCCGCTACCCCTCTCTAACAAGCAAAACCTGAAGCAAAGCTAGACTCACTAATGACATTTCATTTCTAGCTATCAGCATTGATCTGAATTCACATTAACAATTAAAAAGAAAGAAAGAAAGAAAGAAAGAAAATAAATGAGTGGACAAGGCAATCGGTGCCTCAGTAATGAGCACTAAAATAAGATAAATAGGGGAGCGAAGTGTTAGAGACTTCATCATACGAGGTCCAGCTTTTTATGAGTTATGGTGACTAGTTCCCTTCCTCGCTGCCTTTGCTTTCCCTAACCCACGAGCAGAGTCAGACATTCATTACAGCTGGGTAGACTGGAGCATCAAGCTACCAGGTCTCGATCCCGGAACCAAGTATGGTACTATATCGCGAGAGGAGAGCCTTAATCAATAGGACGATTCCGTGGACATTGCTAACTGTTAAAGATGATAAATTTGTTCAGTGGCAACGTTAAATCCTAGGTCAGCAGTAGGCAACACAAGAGCTGTGGGGATCTATATCATAAACACAAAGCCACCTTGATAGAATAATGTATGTTTTCAGTTTTCAGAGAATTAAGAATTTGAAACAAGTGTAGTCTACATGAAACTTCTATCTCTGCCGATCGACCTGCTTACTGTAATTCCATCGAAAGAGCGGTGAAAAATGTACATTAAAAAAAAAATATTTTCCCGAATGTTAACTCCATTTCAAAGAACCAATGGCTTGCCTATGTTGTTTACTTCTTTACTTTAATTTTTCCCGCTGATTGGCAAAGCTATCAGTGACAATCGCGGCTGATGGCGTCTTATAGGGCAGAAGCAAACTGGTTCCACTTTGGTGAGTCGGCAGCCATCCTTCGTCTGGTGCCCCAGTTTACGAATGAAGTAAATTATAGTAAAAAAGCTCGTGGGTTCGCTGAGAGCACTGAAAAAAGTACCTTAATGCTGAGGATACCTGGCTTTAAATGTAGGCTGGACAAGGCTAGCCCGAAACTTTCAAATTATGCCTTTGGATCTACCGTAAGATCAGAGTCGACAGGATGCCGATCGCTGCATTAGCAGATTCCTGGGTTAATCCACATTACATTTCAGCTGATCAACCGTTCCTTACATGGTCATACTTGGATGACTTCGAAGAACACGATCCACTGTTTTTCATTTCAACAGCGGTAAAATTACTGAAGCAGTAAGATTCTGAACGTATAAATTGACAATGATTGAAATGTTTTGGACAACTGGTCAAATTGACAGATATGTTTATATCTAGAGTTGGCCTTCATAAAATACGCCTTCACATCTTGAACGTCAAGCAAACAAATGCACAAATGCACGGGTAACATATTAGCATTGAATAAATATCTGAAGTGCGCATCATAGAACAGTGTAAACATATACAGCTTACGTCCCGAAAGAGTGTAACGACCTACAGCTTACATCACAAAACAATGCAAGCACCAACAGCTTACTCTACAAAGGAATTAATTCAAATGTTACAGTTTAAATCACACACACGCAAAGTTATTTACAACTTAAAACACATAGTTAAACGTATACAGTTTACATCACGCAGAAGAACATAAATATCATCAGTTTATATCAGACAAGAAAGAATTACATATATTCAGTTTACATTGCAAAAGAAAGATTATACACACGTTTAGCTTGCATCACAAACGAACACTATACAAAGGCAAGAACAGTTCACAGTTTAAAAAAAAAATAACAAACAAAACAAGCAAACAGAAAATTGTAAACATCTGCCGTTTACATTCCAGAAAAGAGCACACGTCTACACAATGAACTAAATACTCACTTTGTCCATCAAACTTCCTGATGATGGTGTCGATGAAAATATTCGGGGGCGCCACATGTCCTCGGCGCACAGGCATCTTCAGATCCGATGTGCACACGGAAGTGAAGACACGGACGTGAGAAATCTACTGGCTGGACTATGTTCTCTTTCCAGACTGACCTGTTTTATCCTTGACATCTATCACAGGATACGTTGACCAAACAGTCTCCATCGTGGAAATTAATTGGCAAGGATAAACACAATAATTATTCACTACAGCTTTGCAATGTGTCCAATTATTAGCTGAACTTTCACACACAATTAGTAAGCAAGAAGAGCTACAGGTACGCAGTAGACCTACAATTAGCACACCAGGTGTAATAAATTACTCGCCACAATTGAACACTAATCACCTTACTGAAAAACACGGTAAAACTAGTTGGGGGAAGGGAGGGAGGGTTTTCATGTTTGACTCAGCAGAAGACCATGTTAGCGTATTTGTATTTAAAATGTTTTTCTGCTGAAAATATGGTTTATAAAAATAAATAAATAAAGATGCATTTCCGCAGCAAGGCAGGACACCGTTTGCCTGCTCCTGGATTCGAATCCCTGGTAACCCTATCACTTATGTTTTCTACTTCTTTATTTATTAGAGTGCCTGCAGCCTGAATATGACATACATTGTGGAAATCTATTTATAGCATTACCAGGCAGTTTTTGTTCTGGAATCCACAGGGTAAGAGAGGTGGGGGAATACCACTGAACTCACGGAGAAGAGAATTGGAGACGGACATGACGGCAATGAAGAATACACGGAAATACCTTGAGCTGATGGTACAAGACAGGACTTAATATTCGTTATTGAAGACCTATGTTCCATGGGGAGCTAAAATTTGATGAAGTAAAGAAAACAAAAAGCCTGCTACTTACTTATTTATAGATATTATTTATGTACTGTTCACAGGCCCTTGGATTTACCTCTTTATGTGTTTCATTGCAAGCATAGTTGTTAACTTATATGCGTTTGTGGAATTGGCATTAGTAACAAAACTGAAGACTCCTGATTTGGACAAGAAGATAGCTTGCATAATTACTAGGACGGATACTAAAATTAAACATGGCGCGGCCGGGGCAGTAGGGCCGGATAAAATTAAACCTTTTAGTTATCTTCAGAAAGTCTACATTGGAAAAGACCATACGCTACCGCCAAATGATAAACCGTGCGGCGCCAGAATGGCTATAGTAGCAGCAGTTCTTAAGGTAATGTAAGAGGTTATTAAAGCGAACTGAAAATTGCTTTAATTCAGTCCATTTAGGTTTGGATCAACCTGATAATTCTTGATACTGTATAACCGTTTGTTTGCTCTTGCCATTAGTTTTAATATTTCTTGGACTTTAAGAATTTCGTGTAATTCGGCCTTTCCCATTTAAATGTTTATAAAACCTGATTATAAACCAGTTGACCAAATCCGACATCAACTACATTAACTACGCTAGTACATAGCGTAATACTGTGTGCAAAACATCGATCTGCTTTTGTGATTCTCGGGGGAAACGGGAAAAAAAACCTACCCAGCTCATTGAGCGATAATCTTTGTGTGCCTACTCCGAGCACGATTTGGAGACAAGAAAAACACGCCACACAGGCTTAAAATCAATACACTAGACTACAGATCACAGTTAGCGTGTTTATTTATAACAATGGCCTGAAAATCACTTTAAAAAAAAAAAAATACTATGGCCGAAATATTTATTGCTTGTTCATCTGGGAGATTCAGAGCATAAGTGGAAGTATCACAACCGTCCATTAACCATTTACAATGGAGTTACTCACAAACTACAACGCTTCAAAGGCGCTAATTGGCTGACGACGCCTCAAACACATTTGCCTTAAAACACACTATAATAAAAGCTACTAACTATTAGATTACCCGTGTAAAGAATACAATATGCGTCCTTTTAACAGAAAAACACAGCGGTCTTCAGTATTCACAAGTCCTGAACCATCTATAGCGTCATCTAAGTTGGTGGTGATTACGCGCCAAATGCCGAGTGCGTTGTCGAATCGTCTGCTATGTGTACGGGGCCTACTAAACCCTCAGGCATGTCGTACCAGGCCACTAATATGAGGTTGTGTGTGGGACTGGCAACTCATCATGTAAAATAAATTGCTACAGAAACCACCGTTGCTAGATCATGTGATTTTTTGGTGCAGGTTTCCTGCAAGGGGACCAGTTGCGGTGGTGCTTCCTTACTCACATGCTCAGTAAAAAGCGCAAAATGTGATAATGACGATCAGGCGATGATGATGAGGATGATGATGATGATGATAGTGGTAGTGGTTTCTTGGTCTAACAAAGGTGAAGACAAAACCTGTTGTATTAATGCCACATTTATTACTTGAATTCAATCAAGTATCTATAAACTCCCTGCCACTATTGTTGTTTTCAATTATGTTGTTGACTTTAATTTTCAGAGCTACCATGCTGTACTGTCTAGAACCTTCTATCATTGTCTTGCTTCAAACGTTCTTTTGGGGTCAAATGTGCTTGATGTCACAATGTGCTTAATGTCACAATGTGCTTGATGTCACAATGTATTCCAGCCTCCATCTTCTCACAGCATGCCCAAAAATAATTATGGACTGCTTCTAGTTGATGAGTCTAATTTCCGTGTGTTACCGAAGCCCGGAAGGGGAACAAAGAATAGTAACAATGTACTGTACCAGGCATGTCGAAAAAGGCAACTAAGGAGGGTTGGGCATGGAGCCGGTTACTCCATCCTGTAAAAAAAATCTTTACCACAAAAACGTGAACAAACAATATGGACAGGTCAAATACAGAAAGTAAGTCAGTTTAGCCGTTCACGACAGAAGAAGGTCCTCTTGAGGCCTTGTTCTGGAACCGCCAGGGTTAGAGAGGCCGACGTCGACCGAAAAACGCACGGAGAAGAGAACTGGAGACAGAAGTGAAAATAATAAGGAAGACGTGTAAATAGCTTGAACAGACGGCACAGGACAGGAGGACTCAGCGTGTGTTTGTTGAAGACCTCTACTCCTAGGGGAGCTAAAGGGTATTGATTGATTGAATAAGCTTCCTTGGCCACTTTCAGGATTTCCTAATTAATCTTTCATCTGTTCTCTATATTCTTAACATTCTGGGCTAAAATCACATCTCTGTTTCCTCCAGAGATCTTCTTGTTTGTTTACTAATTGTCCATTATTCATTTCCATCTGACAGGATCAGCTCTGTGTAGCACTTAAGAACTCTCCGCCTATTTTCATTGACAAAGATGTGGCATTTTATGCTTTTTGCTTTCTGGAATGTCTTTTTTCAGTGGATGATTCTTTTCAAAGATTTACGACGGGTCAAACAACTGTACAAGTGCTAAGCAAAATACACAATAACGTCTCGCATACATTCATATGGGAGGCACGGTAGATCCAGTGGTTAGTGCACTGGATTCCTAGCTCGGTGGTCCATAGTTCGATCCCCAGTCGAAGTGAGACTTTTTAGACAGCGAACGGCTCCGTGGTCGACCCAGCTCCATGAATTGGGTACCAGACCAACTCTGGGAAGGCTAAGGTGTCCGGCGGGATGCTGACCACATCACCCCTAGCGTGCCGTACGGTTAAGAAAATATGGGCCTAACACCATATTCCCAATATGCATCAATGGGCGTGTAACAGGATCCTTTACCTTTTTTATACATTCATATGGTCTTCCACTTATTATTACAATATAAAACAACAGAAGAAGAAGAAAGAAAGAAAGAAAGAAAACATGAAAGAAAGAAAGAAAGAAAGAAAGAAAGAAAGAAAGAAAGAAAGAAAGAAAGAAAGAAAGAAAGAAAGAAAAATTATGCCAGATTTACAGAACAGAGTCTAAAATGCCATTATATCAACAAAAAAACAAAGCTCAAAAACACAAATAATGAAACAGGTTAACTCCACAATTAATAAGGTAAAGGTAGTCCCATAGTGTAAACTGCTGTTGGGGAGTAAAGTGTTAGAGATTTCATCTACTTCAGCCCAGCTTTATGAGGTAGGGTAGCTAGTTCACTTGGTCACTGTCTTTGCCTTCCTTACTCAAGAGGAGATACTCATTTACAATTGAGTAGACTAAGGCATGACGCTACCAAGTTTCGAACTCGGAACCCGGTAACTGTACCATGAGAGGAAAGTACTCAAGCCGCTTAGCCAATCGGACTCTGAATTCCACACTTAGACCACACAGTATTTGAACTTGTGTTTTCTAATTTGATGGAATACAAAAGAACCGATCGTCTATCGAAGATTATTGTTCTAGAAGTGTACACAAGAACAGCAACATCTGTATCAAGGTCTTTCTGAATTGTAAGAAGGCTTTTTCACATACTACGGCAAGATACATCAACGCCTTCAATGATTGACTTACTTAGTCGTTCCCCTTCTACCGTGAGGTGTAGAGGTTTGGAAGAGAGAGCGCCAGACTATTCTATCGGCTGTCTTCCTCCTGGCCTGGTTCCATTCTAGTCCTCGGTCCTTCAAAGGTTGTCTAATGTTGTCCTCCCAGCGGACTCTGGGTCGTCCTCGGGGTCTGGATCCTTGGCTCTTTGTTTCCCATGCTTGTCTTGGTATCCGATCTTCTCCCATTCTGCAGACATGGCCAAACCATCTTAATTGGGATTGTTCTACTTGGGTCTGCAGGGGGTAGGATTTAAGGCCTTGACGTATCGTCTGGTTGCGTACCATGTCTCTTCTTGTTACTTCAACCACTTTCCTCAGATACCTCATTTCTGAGGTTTGGATCTGGATTTTATGGGTTGTAGTCATTGCCCATGACTCGCATCCGTATGTCAAGACTGGGACATAGGTGGAGCGGTATACAGCCATCTTCGTTTTCTTACCAACCTCTCTCTTGCTAAGGAATCCTCGATTTATGGCCTGAAAAAGTCTCCCAGCTGCTGCTTTTCGAGTGGCCAACTCTTCTTTGATGCCTCCCTTTCGGTCTATAATAGCTCCGAGGTATTTAAAGTGGTCGACCTGCTCCAGGACCTGTTCTCCCAGCTTAATCTGATGTTTTCTTTCTTCTCGTGATATCACCATGGATTTTGTTTTAGAGCTGCTTATGACCATCCCTCTCTTCTCCAGCTCTTCCTTCCAGACTTGCAGGTTGGATTGGAGATGTGCCTCTGATTTAGCAATCAGGGCAACATCATCAGCAAATGCCAGCTCCGAAATATAGACCTGTCTCATCTTCCAGTACCCCACAGAATACTTTCTTGTTCTCTCCTTACATGCCTTGATGACATCGTCCATAAGGAGTATGAAGAGGTAAGGTGATAGGATATCACCTTGTCTTACACCAGTGGTGGTCCTGAACTCTTCCGACTTATGGTTTGCTGTCCTCACATAATTTCTGCAAGACTTATAGAAGCTCTGTATAGCATGAATCAGAGGTGCTGGAATATTCTTCCTTGCCAAACAGTCCCAA
The DNA here is from genome assembly GCA_024509875.1 of Oreohelix idahoensis. Classification (NCBI taxonomy): domain Eukaryota; kingdom Metazoa; phylum Mollusca; class Gastropoda; order Stylommatophora; family Oreohelicidae; genus Oreohelix; species Oreohelix idahoensis. The sequence continues at coordinate 412,753 of JAMPIV010000230.1, forward strand.
AGTTTGCTCCAGGGGACCCTGTCAAACGCCTTTTCCAGATCTATGAAACAAAGATGCATCTCACTCTTATACTCAAGGGCCTTTTCACTCAGCTGTCTGAGTGTGAAGATTAGGTCTTGAGTACTTCGGTTTGCTCGAAATCCGCACTGGACCTCATCCAATTGTGGCTCAGCTAGGCGTCGGAGTCTCTGCTCTAGGATTCTAGAGTAGATTTTACCAGGGACACTGAGAAGGGATATGCCTCTATGGTTTCCACACTGTCGATTGTCACCCTTTTTGAAAATTGGTGTTATGATGGCAATCTCCCAATCCTTTGGTATTGTCTTGTTGTACCACGCTGCCTGTAAAACCCTTAAGAGTAATAGGTCGCCTCATGCTCCCACGAACTTAACCATTTCTGGTGTTATACCATCATGCCCTGCTGCTTTGCCCATCTTGATTTTCTCCAGTGCTGCCTTCAGTTCTTCCATCTTTATGTCATCTTCACCATCATTGGTTTTCTCTTCTGTGCTAGTGTTTATCATTTCTGATGCTTCACCATGCTCACCATCCAGGAGTTCTGAGAAATATTCTTTCCATCTTCCCATTACTTCCTTCGGGGCAGTAAGCAATTTGCCTTGCTTGTCCTTTATAAATTTGAGAGGGCATTGTTTTTCCTTCCTCATGTTCTTTAGGGTCTTATAGAACAATTTCTGGTTTTCTTGTGCATCTTTTTCTAGCTTTTCTCCAAATTCTTCCCAGGACTTCTGTTTTGCTGCTAGCACTTTATTCTTTGCTTCTGTTCTGAGTGTCACATATTCTCTATATTTTTCCATTTGTCCTGTTGTGTTTTTAACTCCTAAGTATTGTTTCCATGCCATTTTCTTCTCTCTTATTTTCTCTTTGACTTCCTCTGTCCACCAAGGTGTCCTCTTTCTCTTGTTCCCAAGTCGGACTTCACCGCATGCTTCTGCAGCAGCTGTCTTTATGATATCATTGAATTTAATCCAGAGGGTTTCCAAGTCATCAGCAGAATCTAAGGAGTCGCTTTCCATTGTCATTGAGAGTATCTTCTCCATATCTTCCGATAACTCCACCCCATCTAGCATGCTCATTTCCAACTCTGGCATTAAAATCTCCGAGCATGATAACTTCATCTAGGCAGTCATCCACTGTCCTTTGAAGCAGCTCGAAGAATTCCTCCTTGACCTCTGCTCTCTCATCCTCATTTGGCTCATACACTATGACCAGGTTGACTATGGTTTCTCCTTCTTTTAGTTTAACAACCATAATGCGCTCCGAGACAAAGTTCCATCCCTTGATACTATCTTTTTTGATTTTGGGCCACAATGCAACCCACGCCCCCTTTAGCTCTTTCAGACATGGGTACACCACTGTAGAGCAGCGTGTTGCCATCGAGATCCATGACTCCTTGTCCTTTTTTCTTTGTTTCCGTTATAGCCAGGATTTCTAGTTTTGCTTTCCTCATCTCTTCCACCAGCTCCTCTTCCTTCCCATTTATACTTCTTGTGTTCCAAGTTCCATAAGTCGTAGTCCGTAGTCCGTTCCAGTTCATCGCCTTTAGAATCCGTCCGGTTTTCTCTCTTGTGTTGCTAGTAATAGTGATTTAAAGCAAACAGGTGATTGGCCTGTTGTGCCTTTGCATGGTGGAGGGGCTGCCTCTTTACGGCCTCCATGCAGGCCGCCCTCCTCCTTTTTCATCCGGGCTTGGGACCGGCATTGGCGGAGTTCTCTCCAGCCTTCAATGACAAAATATAGTATCAACCAGAAAACCACTCACAGTATAAAGGAATCGAGTTCGAAACCAGGTGGTGTCACGCTGCGGTCTACCAAGCTGCAAAGAGGTATACCTGATGAGTGTATGAAACCAAAGTTATAGATTCAGTAAATAATGGCGTTATTTTCATATCCATAAAACTATTTGTCCCATTAGATACAACGTTTCATATACATTTAAACGTAAGTGCTCCATTTTGTGATTAACGTTTTCATATTAGCAGGTCGCACAGTAACGCTGTTCCCAAAATCTGTCTTTACTTACATAAAACCACTTTTTAGTCAGGGTGAACTGTGAATGTGATCTTCCGTGAGTGAGGACATTTGGCTCTCAACTGTATTAGCAGATCAAGAGGTAAACAGTTACACACGTAAATAGAGATTTTATGTTAATCAGTAAAGAACAACTAGTTTCAATATAATGCATATAACACTGGGACAAAACGCTATGCATTTAAAAGCAAATCTGCTTACAATTGTTTCTAAAAGAGATTAATTAACACTTTGGGCAACATTAGTTGAATTTAGAGCAAACTCAGAATGTGGAGAGGATCATTTGTTGTGCTCAGGTTTTTCTTGCAGCTCTTAATGTTTTATAACATACCTGAACTATTATTACCACTTCGTCTACTTCCCTCAGTTTTATTCTGAGCACTGTCAAATCCACTCTCGGTTTTGTTAGGCCAATCTCTGCTTCTTCATTCCATCGTTAGTTGAATTTACAGGCCGTTCCATGTCAGCCTACGTGACTGACGGATTGGCCTCGTTGAGTAACTGCAAAAGAAATTCTAAGAGACTGTCACGAGATGGATTTGGGGCGACCCCTTCTCGATCTCTTTTTCACTCCGGCAGTACTCATTTTAAATTGTTGTTCTGCCTAATTGCATGCTTTTCCATGGTCAGCACTTCTTTCTTTCTATGCTATTTAGCAGATATTTTTTACGATCATTCTTACACTTTTTTTAGTAATAATTCGTCTTGTCTGTTTACCTGCCCATCCCTGCTGAGATAGTAGACAGGTGATGCAATATTGAAACGGCAGTCATGTTAGTAAATTCTCGTATACAAAACCTTGGCCGCGACCAATTTACACTAAAATCACAACAGCGTATTTGTTTAATCGCTGATAAGACAATGGTGTGTCTGTTGCCAAGGTGGTAAAGAGACGGGGTTTGAGTGCTCAAGCGAGAGATAACAAGATTACTCGTCTGTGAGACACCTTATGGACAGACATAAATGACATAATCGTTTCCTGTCCAACTATCACGAAGACATTACTTTACACGAAAGTAAAAAGTTGTTACATCTGAAACACATTGTTGTACGAGTTTACAGATGTGTTGGGGAGTTTGTAGGGCACGCTATCGGATGTTTTATTATCATATATGGGAGAGGTGATCTCTGAATTATACACAGAAATTATTCCATGTCGGAATATTTGAATTTCCCCACACGACACGCATGTTTGAAAACGATTGGTGTTCTGATTAGCCTCGTAACAAGCAAATGCGGGGACAGACTTGCAATATAATCTGACAATTTTTGCAAGTCTAGTTCACTGTGAGCAATCGCTTGCCAAGATGACACAACCAGACTGCCAGAAGTTAGAATTGAGAATTCCATTTATCAGGCCGAACTGTTATTGGAGTATTTTGGAAAGACTTACACAGCCCAGGAAAACTCTATAATTTTTAATAAAAAGTTAGTTGCTTATCGTTTTCAGGACGTTGCAATCAACCCCAGCTTTTATTGGCTGTTTGTGATTTATCTAGGCAATTTTTTTTCATTCAGTAGTTTGCCATTGCTTTCTGAACGGTACGGCGCTTATACCATTATTAAAAATCCACACAAAGCGATCTGCTACCAAACCGCCTGCAGCAGGTTTCGAACCTGGTATATCTGGATTATGAAACTGCGTTCATATCCATTAGGCCACAGACGCCGACAATTTTTAATAAGGAACCGGAATCTAAAGAAACTGAAACACACAGAGTCAAAGAGGGAATCTATTATTGAAATAACGACCCCCAAGTACACGTGTAAGAGGCATCTACCAGTGCCTATATTCATCTGAGCAAAAAGTCTGTGAGCCAGGATTGGCGTAAGTTGTGCATTTTACATTTTATATTTTTTCATTACTAACATGTGAATTAATATGTATATATTGCCATGTGATTATTAATATGTGAAAATCGCTAGTGGATGTCCAAGTCATTTGAGGCTGGCAACCTCAGCGTATAGAATGACGTTTTCTTCAACCACCACTGCAAAGGTTGGTGACTGTTTTATCGCTTGTTTCTTAAAGAGAACTAAAAGCATAAGTAGTCCCAAGTTCCATATGGAGTGGGAGGGAAAGATGAAAGACATGATGTACATTCTAAGCATAATATTTACATTTTCAAACCAGTGTAAATGTCTATGTAAACATATTCACTTTAAAATTAATGAAAGTTTCAAAACTTTTCACCTAGTGTAGGTATAAATTAAAACATATTCAATTTATATTGTGAACACTTTTCAATCAGTTGAGATGTAAATGTAAACATATTCTATCTGTACTATTAACCTTTTCATTTAAATGTAAAATAAAGATAAAGCTATTCAATTTAAATGTAAAAGAAGTTTTCTCTCGAGGGATTAAGTTTAATTCTCATCGAGTGTAAATTCTGAGGTAGATGGGATGGTGGAATAGAGAGAAGGGGACACATAAGTCTGTGTCGGGAAACGCAATACTCAGGAGAGCGTTCTGTTTCTATTCTTTCACCATAGTTGTTTTTGGTACCAGTTGAGGGTACTTTCTCTGGAACATGAAGGGAAAAGTGGCCTGAGCTTTAAGACGAAGGACCAACTTCGTAAACACTCCCTGACATTTCTGGGAACGTGCTGCGCCATAACAACCTTGACCAGCGACGAGCGTTATCAGTCTTCCAAGAACCAAACCATCAGCGGGAGCAGAACCTACCATTAGCAGATAAGTTAAACGTTAAAGCTGCTACGTGAGCTCTGTTATAAACTTTCATCCCATCACAACAGTGATGACAACTTTCTGTTAAATCATTATTAAGATTTTATAAAACCTTGTTAAACCTAAATGATTATTAAATTTGTTATTTGTAATTATACAAATTTAACTTCGATTTAATCATTTTAAATGTACTGCATGTTTGTCTCAGTCAATTTACTAATTACACTCTAAACAGAGCTATACCTCAATAATAAGAATTCCACTGAGTAAATCAGGGTGAGGGCTTGATGAGCTGAAATTAATAATTGCTTAATTCTTCATAAAAGTCTGCGGACCGATATAAAGTTAACAATTGCCCTGCCAATGCAGCATTGTTCTTGACTTCGGAAATATCTTATGAACATTCCCTTGAGATAGAAGCATCATTATCCTTCTATCTACAACTCTGCCAAGAGTAACCTTGTGCGAAGGTAGTCACCTTTGAAGGCACATATTAGATACTCTTGAGTTTTAGCCACTGTTAGACCACTACTTCAAATCAGGGGAGGCAATCCGTGACAGCGACAAAAGAAACAAGAAGATTCGGCAGCTACATAGAGATAGAAAATAAAGTGGTATGGACGCGTCGTCGTCAGAATGCAGAAAAATAAGATGCAGTCACGATCATTTAATAGCAGACACATTGCTGAAATCCAAGCGGACTAAAGGATACAAAAAATCAGTGAATAAATCTAAGCAGAATCGCAGTCAAACCAATAAGTCTTTTTCTTCACGCGCCTTGTCTGTTGGCGTAGGTGATCATATCTCACCACAACTTCCTATGTTCAGCACCTTTTATCAATTCTGTTAATGACTTCCTTCCATGCCGAACTTTCAAACTGTCCAGTATCTTCTCATTTTATCGTACAGTATAACCTTTTCCTTCTTCATCTTTGTACACCCTCATACGTCAACTTGAATATGTTCAAAGAACGCAGTGGTCAGCTTGAGGCTATTTCTATCTCCAAAGAGCTTTTCCAGAAATGATACTGGTGAAGGCCACATGTGCTTTCTCTGTTCCTCATATGTTTGACATCTTTGAAGCAGATGTTCGGCAGTCATTTTATCGGTGCCACAGTCACACTCATTGTTAGTTCCTATCTTTAGCTTGTTGAATAGGTGGTGTGACGTATAATGGAAATATAGCCTATGGTATTCTGACAGTCTTTGTAATCCCGTTAGCGTGCTATGATTTGCTAGCAAAACCATTCATTTTTCTGCCTGTCTTACTCACACAAGCTTATTTTTCATCCACGCCTCCATTCCTTGAACATAAACAAACGAAGCGTTTTCAAAGTTTCGTGACCTGCCAGTCATTACAGGTAGCGAATGAGGTTTGTTTATTAAGTTTCTCACGCGAGCTGATCTGCCAATCATCGGATACCTGACAGACCACACGTGAATAACACCGGACCTTTTGAAGTAGATTCACCGGCAAAAATCTTTCCCCGAGTACCTTTGAAGTTCGTACACAGAGTGAAGGCGGGGAAACCCCGAGCTCTTTGATCTTCAGAAGCGGGCAAAATCTTCGAGAACCCCGTTACTCGGATGTCGTAGATTTTTGATAGCAAAATTAAGACTTGGGTTGGTCCCTTCTGAATAGATTAGAATAAGTGATAGTCACAGTGAGAGGTAGTAAATAGAAATAGATATTCCACGAGTGAGTTGGTAGAAATTTATAGAGGCTGTCCCGGGAATCGAGAATCTCTCTCTCTCTTTCCGCCTATCTTCTACAACAGATCCAGAGGAGTCAGACAGTCTATAAAAAATTATGTATATATTAATATATCTCTATCCACTCACGTGCCCGCACATACAAGTGACGACAGTTAGACACACAGACGTGGGAAAACTATAACAAGAATTATATAGATATTATGGGAACGAACTGACCACCACACTGAAATAAATGTAGGTATAGTTTAATTATCATAGTAAACTTACATCACAACATATAAAATACATCAAAACATATACAAATAGTCATAAAAATCAAGGAATTGCTACAAGAAATGATAGACCCGTTGGATATATAGCTCACAGTCCCGTTAGAAGAAAGTGATAACCCCAAAGAGTTACAGATACATATGATTGAGTCTATGGTTTCCCCCTTTTAAGGTATGGACAGACTTGATACTCTGCTTTATTCTAAGGGAAAATATTGTTAACAATAACTTGCATAAAGGAAGTTACAACGTGGGTGACTCAACAAAGAACATCCTTCAGTCTACTTTCACTCGGTTCTTTCATCAGGGCCCTGATATACTTAAAATCGTGCTGTTGTCCGCCGTCTGGCGCAAACTTTGGGACACTCACACACTTTTTATCTGTTACTGTCGTTTAATGAAGCGGATTCCAGCTCTGCAGACTTGTTTGTTGGTTTCATCAAAATGGATCCGGGGAGCGTCTGCTTCATGCGATAGTTATTTCAGACTAAAGTTAGTGTTACTTGACTCACGAGGTAAGAATTAGGCTTAAACGGGCACACAGTGTCAGAACACGAGGTTTCCCTTAATTAGGGAGATGACCGGTGGACAACTTCTCTCAACAGATAATCTAGGTTCACCACACACTTTGTCAACAATGTCGGGAAGTTAATGATTTAGATTTCTGAAATTATTCTCGCCACAAAGTAGCCTCAACACAGAGTTCGAGGAGAATATGATCTGCCTCAAAGGCCCAGTATAAACATTTATTCTTTAAAAAAAAACTGTTAGTGGGATTGGTTTTCTGTCTATCTCTGAAGGCACACGCACTGTCAGACAGGTGGTACTTGAAAAAACCCACGTGGTTAAAGATATAAAATGTTTATGTTTCTCACAGGTGTGTCTCTGTACTAAACGCCGGCAAAATTTGGGTTACCCCAGTATTCACTGAATAAAGAAAAACACATATGAAAAATTTTACATATTATGTACTCAATATAACTTACGTTTTTAAATGCAAGCATAAAGCTTGACTTGACGTTTAAACTTCCCGTGAAATAAGTTATATATATAAAAATCCATCATCATGAATTAGGAATACATACGTATTCCGTCAACACTCATGAGGCATCTAGCATTTATAAGTTAGTTTTAAAGTATATTCTCTCGTCTGACTATTTAGAAGTTAAATTTAATTCATTAATAGCCGACTGAGTTTAAGCTAGAAATTATAATTTCTGTTTTCCACTGTAGCTCGTCACTATAAAATAATACAGACTATATAAATTAAGCACTCTGCACCAAATCTAATTAGTGAAATATGAAATAAGCGATTATCACTTAATAACTCACAAAATCTAGATATATATATATATATTTACCTCAACACAGAACTACAGGTGGTCGCACAACTTTAGAATCATACGCTGATATATTTATTGAAGTCTAGAAGTTCGACAAATTGTCGAAACAAACTGAGAAACTTCGCTATACAGCTTATTCTATTCACGAGCAACCTGTCTACTGCGAATTTTGAGGACTGAATGAAAATAAAGTTTAACATTCTGGTTATATCTATCACCAGACTGTAGTGGGTTTGATGGTATTGCATGGTGGTGATGGTACTACGTGTGATGCATGAGGTCAGCTGTGAAGGCTCCTGAGATAAAATGTAACTGAGAGTTGTCAGAAGGCCCTTCTCGCTACCACTACGACCTCACACTTATCTTTTTTTTTTCTAATGAATGTGGCTACGTTAAATGTCTAGGGTAATGATATGTAATGTGGTGTGATAGTTTATAGACACACACACACAGATATTTACTAAGTCTAATAATATTAACCAATGTTATAATACACTGAACTAACTCAAGTGTGTACAATTTTGATAGAAATTATCTTACATTTATTTGATCTGGACCGAGTTTTATTTCGGCCAGAACATATGAAAGGTTTAGAAATTATGAAAGAAATGCATGGAATATTACATAATAAATGCAAGAGTGTACATATGTATGTTACTAGACTATTTAGTTTTATTAGTGTTTATAGTAGTCATCTAATTTGGGAGACCGTTTAATGGTTGTGCTGTTGGGGTGGCCTCATCACTCCAGTCTATATTGACTACACAGTGTCCAGTAAATTGCAGGAATTTTATGGGATTGTTAGTAACTATATTGAGTTGGTGAATTCTCAGCAGACCAGAGGCTCACTCAACTTTGAAGATGTAGCTCTGGTGCTGAGATCTGGTGGCCCCACCTCTCCGTGCTTGGGGGCAATAATAGGCTGCTCTGACACAAGGTTACTGCACGGATCCACTCGGGTAAAATCAACAACTCGTTTGACACCACCTTGGTGCCAACTGAAACTCACAGCTCTGCAATCAAAGTATTGGCTATGTGTCAAATTCCATTCTCTAACCATGTCTGGACACAACACTACACAACAACAACACCATATAGACAGGTCAGATCTCTCTGACCATACAGCACATTTTACCATGGTGGTTTCACATCAGATAGGTTCTCCCAGACTACAGATTCTGAAATATGTTTATTAGTTTCCTCCCCTAAAATAGGATAGGTAATATGTTTCATTGATCTCAACACTTGATCTGTCCTTCCTAATCCTTGCTGGAGTTTATGTATTTTATTTGTCTCTAGACCCTGAACTGGGGCGGGGGGTCTAGAGCGAACCCTTACTTGTTGTAAGGAACAGATTATGCTATTGCAGTATCAAATCACTCGAACCTTAAACAAATATTAAAATGTATAAAGAATTAATTTCAGTCTTACCAGAAATATGAATATAGTACACAGTAAATAAGTGCTAGCAAAACTCTGCTGAGCTGCTGGCTATAGTATGGTGTCCCACTGAATATTATATATTATTTCTGGGAAATCACCACTACAAGTAATGACTGTGTTACTGGACAGACTTATGTCGAATGGCAAATATGTGCGTCTCTATCCCGCTACTATAAAATGCGTTGGCCAATCAGATCAGAAGACCAAGCTTTTCAATTCAAAATTTGAAAATAAAGTCAAAATTACATCTTATTTTCTCAAATGTACGTCCGTCACATTTTATCTTTTCCCAAAAAAGTCAAAAGTACATCTCAATTTTTAAAATGTACGTCGGTCACAATTTATCTTTTTCCCACAATTTCACTTGTTTTTTTGGACTAACACATGTAAAACTGCACGAACCTGCCTCCTAAGTTATTTTTAGCCACTACTGTCCGCTACTCCCCCCTCTCTTGCATTCTAACTAGATTTGAACACTTGAGTCTCAAGGTTGCGATTTTTGTGCAAATAGTGGCATGTTTGATTCAATGCAGTCTTTCGCTGATGTGAACAACCCCGTCTTTTGTCATTATCTTTCTTATTATCTGTCCGTCTGTATAAATGAAAGTATATTATTTCACTGCTCAGAATGGGCCATCCGGCCAGCTAATTTTTATGTTCCTAACATTAATATTAAGAAAAAGTTACTTTTTGAATTTTGTAATATTTCAAGCATCTGCGTTTAGCCGCTGAATTCAAATAAAAGGCTTGGTATCGCAAAAGCGTCCAATAAATGACTGTGGCGTATCATATCCAAGGTCCCTTCTGTCGAATTCCTTACTTTATGTCAACTTGGGGGGGAACGTGACTTTTCCTCCTTGCCCCACCAATTTGCGTCCATTAACCTCGCTAGTTCAAGTATGCGTTCAGTCAGATTTTTGTCTTTTGATCCTCGTTCCGTTTTGCCTTCAAGTCTAACACCTGATGACCCGCGGCGCGGGCGATCATGTATTCCAGCAGCTTACGCATTGGTTTTTTTATCCCTACGTTGTATCATTGGAGATATTTTGACGTTGCATCACTGTTAATTTTTACGACACAGACAAAGGGGTCCCAACTTATTTCGCAAAACGAAATAATCTCCCCTTTTCCGTCTTAATACCTGCATTAGCTTAAACTGCCACCTACTGACCGAGAGTGTGCGTGTCAGTTGCGAGTCTCAGACGGCCTGTCTCCAATGCCGAGGCAGTTTTCACACTTCGCCGAGAACTCAGCCTGATGACCGATGTGGCAGGTGAAAATGCTAGACGGTAAGTCTCAATTACGCGCCGTGGAGATGTCGGGCTTGACACCTCACCTGAGCGCTCAGCCGAAGAAAACGCGCATGTCAGCTGATTGTGCAGACAAAAGTCTGCTCGTATGTCTGAGATTGATGCATATTCACACATCTCGTCCACTGACATCTACGTAATGGAATGCGTATCCCAGTATGAGAAAGAAAGCAGGTAAACGTTAGAATGAGAACATAGTAATGTTTATAGTCGCAAACGTACAAATGCGAAAAACACAGGAAAAGGATAAAAGAGCGATAATAAAATAGAGGACACGGGTATAGAAAGAAGAGAAAAATAGAAAATTTATTGCTCATAATCTCTCCGTGACAACGGATTTAAGTCTTTGATGGCGGTCGAACGCCCGACAGAGCCACCGTAAAGCCTATATCTGGGGAACTCAGGTTTCTGATTCTCTCGATACACATGGTAACGTGAAAAGTAGCATCATCTATAGATCAGAGAACCATGATGATATATAAACGGTGCTTTCTTAAACCTGCTATCAGTTGTCACTTAGAATGTTTGGGATAGTCTAAGCACGTAATCTAGAACCATTGTGGAAGATGTGTTAATAGCATTCGTGGGGATTGTCATTCTGATTTTCTGGTAATAGAAATTAGTGTTAGCGTACCATTATAATTCACTGTGATTTTCTAGCGTTAAAACTTGAGAAATGAAATAACGCGTAGCTATTTCATACCAGGTGGTCAGTTAAAATGTTAATTTTCACCAAACGTTTTCTCACACAAGAAGAGACGGTTAGCTGACTGGATTATATGCTAGGCGCGACTGATAGTGACAGAAAAGAATTCACGTTTCTTTCATTTTTGTGTATTTATTATAAGTGCCTATTATTTACTACCATACGATGACCAACAGACGCCGACAATTTAATAGCTATTAAGGGCAGGCGATATTTATGTAAGTGCGCGTTTGGATAATTGAATAATAATTGACTTTGTACGATAATCGTTACAGCGCGAGCAAGGGAGGGGAGGGTTGCATACCTTCATCCGACCTGAAATCTCAGCATTGGCGACGTGCGATAGTTTAGGCATAAAGGAAAACACCTGTGCCGGTTAACTTTAATCAGGACTGATGGAGTGGATAAGAGATCGTCTTGACCCCGTCCGTGTGCATATAAGTAGCTATATAAAATAGCATTTTTCCATGAATGTTTTTATTCCTAGCAGACCTGATCACAAGGTCATCCAGCGGTTTTTTTTTCTTCATTTACTGATTGGTTAATGTTGTCTTTTGCTGCTTGGCTTGTGCGTCACCAATTTCATTTGTGAGCCAACGATATATGAGAAACATTTTAACTTGTAAATTTTAACTGGACTTACAAAACCCAGAAATATTTTGTTCAATTTTATCAGCCTACTGGGGTGTGAAACCAATAACATTACTCCCGACTTTTGACAGTCGTATCCAAGCGGATTTATCCAGAAAGTTACGCTGTTTCAGAATCGGCACTCACCATAGAGCCAGCCGATAGGATTATTATCATCATCATAAGTAACATTTTTAGCAACCAGATGTTTCACAATACTGGAAGTTTTCCTCCTTTTTTTTTACTGTGAACCTGAAGAGCACGTCTTGCTACACTAACGATTCGCGGTGAGATTTTGTTCATTCAGGGAAAATTCAACCTTCAAATTCGGCGTCCACCTCATTAATCTTATATGTTTGGGGATGGACTGGGGCTAATTTGGAAAATACACCTGACATTTTGTATATTCAGGAACCATTGTAATTCCAAGGGATATCACCAAGAGTAGGTAAGCGTGATCGAGTTGTCACTGTATTTCAGAGAGAGAGAGAGAGAGTGAATATTTTTCTTTGTTACAGGAACTGTACCAACCTGGGATTTTGCCTAAACTTGTTTACTTTACTGGGTAGCATATAGTAGGAACTTGTTCCTTTACTGTCTATTCTGTAACATAGTGCTAACCTTTGACCTTTGGGTTATTAACTTTTTGGGTTCTTTTCCCCAATAAGGGGAGGGCACATTTATTCTGTTATTTTCCTATGTATGTAAATCTGATTTTATATGACATTTCTTTAGATTTTTGATGTTTTCAAGTTTAAATGATAATAAACAACAAAAGAAACTTAACTTGTTGTGTTGGTCAGACCCATACCCAATTAACCGTAGTTTTTCAAGTTTGTGTGTCTTGTTGTCACATTGCTCTGTGTGTGTGTGTGTAGTTAAACTTATATTTATATATGAGGAAGGCAAGGTTATCTTTTACTAAATTATGGTCGTATAGATAGGCTGGACTAGAGAAACTTACTCATTCCAGAGACATATCTTCTCCAAGCTATTCACCCGTGAAATCTATTTCTCACACCTTTTTTCTCACGTACTTATCACCATCCACTCTTCTCAGACAGGACCTAAAATAACTCTCAAACCTATCGGTACGACAGGTGGTATCTCAATCTGTTGTGGCCCGTGCGGAGACTGAAGACCTTTTCCTTCAATCATTCATGTTGTCACGATAGATTCTAGATTTCATCTCATTACATCGCCAAGGACAGTGAATTGCTCCTTTTTAAGGTGAGCAATAGCTTCCTTTGCCCGTAGGATCTACTTTCAGAACATCCTTATTACTCTTCGCAGCGGTCCATGGTATTGTTTATATTTGTCTGTAAAACTACATCTCCATCGCCCGAACTGCTTTCCCTGTTTGTTCACAAACTGTCCATGACTGCCTTCTATTTATCAGGATTGGCTCTTTATAAAATTGAAGAACCCTCTTTCTTACCTCAAACATTTACACTTGCCTAATATAGCGAGGCATCTTCTGATGTTATCTGCTCACACAGGTTTTCCTATAACGATTTTCCTATATTGATACAATTGCGAAATTACTGAAGCAATAGATGAAATGTTACTCTCCGTTAATTTACTACATCATGCTGCAGGGAGTGATAAGACATGTACTTTAAATCTTACATATGGAACTAATATTTTGCTCACTGAAATATCCGGACTTTCCCTAGCAATCAGAATGAAAATACAAACTTCACCAATAATTTAACAGTATCTGTTTTAGAAATAAATTTATTCACTCGAAAATTCAAACACGCAATTTGTGCTTCCCCTGTGTTCAGGGATTGTAACATATTTAGCGAAGTGATTATGGCTTTCATATACCGACTGCGTTGAATTTATTTTTAACACAAGGGAGATGTTATCGATTAAAATTTTTATTTCCTCAGGAAGCACATATTTTTTTCGGGCAGTTCACTTCAATATTCTATAACTCTGCTACTTGAATCAGCCGTTCTTCTTTGCCGGATGCAGACTTTCGTATTCAGACATTTATCGCTTTCTTCATAATTGTGCTTCGAGGTTTTAAAAAATAAGATTTTGTAATTTACAGAAATATCGATTAATCGCATGTTTATAATCGATTTCACTGCACGCCAAGAAAGGACGAGATAGCGGAAGTTGTCGACCGGAAGTCATTACCGAATACCGATCAGCACCTAGCGCCACCTGACGACAAGTGCCATCTAAAATGATTACAATACAACATTTTTAATACGAATGTTATGAGTGTAAGGGTTCATTACAACAAATGAAAATGAGTTACTTGAGCGTTGGTGCACAATTAATAAAAAATCGTAACAAAATTACTGCCCCTTCCCTCATCTTAAAAACAGACTTGAAGACAAAAGTAGATTCAATGACTATTGCAGGGGCTTCACGTTTAGAATTTCAGTTATAGCTGATGACTATACGCTTTAAGATACCTTTTTTTTCTATTGTGATTTTGATAAGTGTCACGAACACTTTGTAGTATGGGCGACAGGTTCCGATGCTCCACTGGAAGCCAGGTTATTTAGTTGTTGTGCTTTAAATATTAGTGATTAAAATTAAGACTGATTGGATTTACGCATGTTTTTTCTAGCAGGAGAGTGAGTATTGTTAGACTCAGGTGCATTTTGATGTTTTTAAGCGGAGGTTTGACTGATTATAAATTATAAAGGTGAAAGGCGAATGACGTGGTTTTGACGTTGATGGTTTGAGAAATATGTAAATATTATGTTAAACAAGTTGCCAGTGATTCAAATGCTCAAGCAATAAGAGTATGTAATGGAGATAACGAAAATTCGTGACGTACACTTTACTTGGGTATTAAAAAGGTAGTCACATAGCAGATATTACCGTAGAGCAATGAAGTGATGGAGATAGAGTGACCAGTTCACCTCATTGCTGCCTTTGCCTTCCCTAACTCAAGAGCACAAGCATGTACCCATTTACAGCTTGGTAAACTGTAGCGTGACGCTACCTATTTTTGAATCCGGTACCTTTGCCACAAGTGGTCAGCGTTCTAGCCACTCTGATTACACTGACAAACAACATTTTTCTTTCTTATATAAGAATAAGTGTTCTTAGGTCAGTTTCTTGCGCTGATTTCAAATCTGAAATCCGTTTATCTCTATCACGTCGGGTTCTTAAGATATTTGTGAATAAATATATTTTTGGGAAACCGTTATTTGCTCCGTTTCATTTTTACTATATAACTTATTAAAAAATTAATAAAATGCAAAATAATTCTACTTTTTTATACCGCTAAAAGATGCATGACATATGTTACAATATTTTTCAAATAGTTACTGTATTTTGAAATAATTCTGAGCGAAATATGGCTTCTAGAAGTTGTAGAAATTCGGCTGATCTGTTCTGTTACGTGTGTGGATAATTTACCGATCGTGTTCACCAGAAAAAACTTTACACCATTACTAAAGAAAGCATATGAACTTTATTTCGATTCGAAAGTTGATGATGCAAATAAATCTTGGAAGCCAAATGCAGTTTGTTCGACTTGTTTTACTTGGCAGGTTGGTTTACGAAAATGCATAAGTCGCCTTATGGCGTAAACGACAAATCACGCTACTGATTGTTATTTCTGCTTGACAAATATCCATGGTTTCACTTTTAAAACTAGAAATGAATCGGTTTACCAGTTGGATCCAATCACGTGTCCGATCCCAGTTCCACCAGAACAATATCCTTTGGACGTGAATGAACCATCAGAAAGTGATAGTTTACCTGCTTTAGAAACTAATTCTGACTCGGATTATATACCGGTGAATGATGGTGTTCACTTAATTAACCATTCAGAATTTTCAGATCTAATACGTGATATCGCTCTTACCAAAGGACAAGCGGAATTACTCGGTTCGCGACTCAAAGAATGGAATCTTTTAGCGCCCAATACTCCGATATCTAAATTTCGTCATAGAACTTGTTCAATACTTTGAGAAGATGACATTGCTATTGCAAAAATGTAAACGGTTCTAATGGTGCACTCAGGTCATGAGCACATAGTCAACGAATGACTTTTCATGACTCTTCCAAGACTAGTCTAAAAGCCGTGTTATTGCATAACGGACATTTATTTTCATCAATTCCAGTCACCTACTCTGGGATATGAAAGAAACTTATGACAATATGGCTATACTTTTGGCAAAAATAAAGTACAATGACTACCAATGGCGGATTTGTGGAGACCTAAAGGTCATTGCAATTCTCACGGGCATGCAGACTGGGTATACTAAATTTTGTTGCTTCCTATGTGAATGGGACAGCCGCAACAGACAGGAACATTATGCAAGAAAGGTGTGGCCTATCAGGGATCGTATGCAGCTCGTGCATAAAAATGTAATACACGAGCCATTAGTTAACAAAGACAGCATCATTTTACCACCGTTACATATAAAGTTGGGGCTCATGAAGAATTTCGTAAAAGCGTTAGATAAAACGAGCAAAGCTTTCACTTATCTTCGAGAAAAGTTTCCGCAAGTTAGCGGTGCAAAGATAAAGGAAGGTATCTTTGTAGGACCTCAGATTAGGAACGTTATTGCAGACAAACAATTCGAGAACTTGTTACATGGTAGTGAACTTCGTGCATGGATGGCATTCAAATCGATTGTCGATAAATATTGTTAAGCAGTGCATAGATGCATACAGAATTATGGGCTGTAACATGTCCCTCAAAATCCATTTGCTCGATTCGCATCTTGACTTTTTCCCTGACAACCTTGGCGAAGTCAGCGATGAACATGGAGAACGATTCCATCAAGATATCGCCATAATGGAGTCACGTTATCAAGGACGGTGGAGTGTGACCATGCTTGCCGATTATTGTTGGATGCTTCATCGCGATGTACCACATGCCATTCACCGACGAAAGTCGACTGCAAAGAAATTCAAGCCTACATAACTGTTATACTTCTTGTACAAATGATGTTGTAATACTGTATGCGTTGTTAAAAAACTTCAATTGCGTATTTCTAGAGATCCCGACCTGATAGAGAAAAACGGTTTGCAGATTTAAAAACAGCGCATTAAAATTGACCAGAAAAACATAGAAATGTTAGAGAAAGAAAAAAAAAATTTTTTTTGTTAGCCAGTGTTATAGAATGCTCTACTTTGGTACAGGATAAATAATATGTCTACTTTACAACTCCGCGACCTTCGTCAGGGATGTAAAAACAAAAAACAAAAATGAGACCTAAGCTAAATGCGTTTTGTTTTTTAAACAAATGAACTAATACAAGCCGTGGAAATGGAAAATGTTTTAGTCGCTTTAGTAGAACCAGAAGAACCACGACTGTTGCCATTTGGGAAAATTCCAGGGAGAAATGTCATCAAAATACCGTGGAAAACTAAAAACAATATTTAAAAAGATATTTAAAAAAAAAACAAGGAGCACTCAGTTGGAAAAGTGACTGGCAAAAAAAAAACAAACAAGAAGCAAACAAGCAACTACCAAATAAACAAAAACTGACAAACAAAAAGGAAAAGAAAATGAAAGATAAATAAACTGAGCCACTAATAAATGAATTTGTATGAACAGGAAGACATATTACTAACATTATGTCAAGGAGTAATAATGAAATATGTGAAAAACTGAAGTAGGCAAGAATTGAATGTATATACGAGTCGTATATATATATATATATATAATAGTGGCAGTTTCTGCAACATTTTATTTATTTTATATGAAGATGCAGCCTCCATGCAAAACTTCACATTAATGGCCCATTAGGACACACATGAGGAACGACTTATTCTATTCTTTTTTATTGCCTCAGAGATTTCTGGTAACCACACGGTTATGATTCCTTATACTTGTGGTAAGTTGGGATTAGATAAATAGTTATAGGGGACTTAGTGTACTGACTGAGATCAGCTGTGAAGGTATCTGTATCTGTGGTAAAGGGGGAGGATATAAATAGTTATAGGGGACTTAGTGTAATGACTGAGATCAGCTGTGAAGGTATCTGTATCTAATAAGTGTGGTGTATTACAGATGACCTTACTTGCTACCACATTTATACCTCAGTCAGAATTATTCTGGAATATTGTGATGACTACGTTGAATGTCTAGGGTTATGAAAATGATAAAGTGTAAGTCACAACAACAATAGACAGATAAACAATTTAATTTATTCCACAACACTTTACAACACTATGACACTCACACACATATAACACTCTATAAGACTATCTTAAATGAGTCAAGTGTAAAGTTTAAAAATATATGTATTAATTCCTTTCAATAATAGATATCCTGATTCAACTACACAGTGAACCAGGAATCACAATCAAATGTAATTACAAGTTGTATGTATACAATTTATAGATATGATATTTGTATTGACATATTTTATTATAATTATCCTATGTGTGTAAGTTGTGAAGTGGTACTATGAAGTAATACTGGCTTTTTCAAGCTAGGTTGTTGTTTGTCATCATGACTTCAAGTGTTTGCTTATGGTGGAAATAGTATTGGGAAAAGTTCACAGTTCCTGTCATTTGAAACAATTTATTGTCCCTCTTTATTTAAAATATTGTCAATTTTAGAGGGGGCACATAAAATTGAGCTGCTCTGGCCACAGAATCTTATCTTCTGTGAGGGCGGCAGGAAACAGACTCCTCTGCTCGCTTGCTTCACCGTGTTCTTGAGACACCTCACTGGTCGCTATCTGGACCAAGGGGGATGCTATCAGCCTCTGGATTCAGCAAAACTCAGACCAGGTGCTGTTTCAATAAGTTAGAACCACGGTCCTTGAAACAAGAAGGTTGTACCTCCTACTTCAGAACTAATTTATAATCTGTTTCCACACTGAACATAATACATAACAAACACTGAGTTCAGAGCGGTAGGCCAACTGCTAGCTTCATCTGAAACAATTTACACCAGTATTCTTCTCCTTAATGGTTACTACGCCTCTGCAATTCCAGCATTAGTTCCTTCTAATCAATAAGATAGGTGTCAGTGTACTATTTGGTGATCCCATGGTTTACAGTAGAAACAGGGGTGAAACAAGGCTGTATTATGTCACCACTACTTTTTGGAATAGCTATTGATTGGGTTATGAGAAACTATACCCACAATGAACAATTGGGTATAAAATGGACAAATGGAAAATTCCTGGGGGACCTGGATTTCGCAGATGATGTAGCATTCTTAAGTTCAACACCAAGACAATCCCAAGAAGCATAAATAATTTGTGTCATCTCTCGGTTAAAATTGGTCTCCAAATAAATGCCTCTAAAACTAAAGCTATGAACTTTTCTAACGAGACCTTTGATATCATCTTGAACGGGGAAAAACTACAGAAAGTTGAAAGTTTCAATTATTTAGGCAGTAAAATGACTCAGGATGGTGACACAACAAGAGAAATCCATACTAGAATTGCTTTGGCAGCTAGCGCCTTCAATAGATTATCTAACATTTGGAAATTACGATCATTGAATATACATACCAAGCTTCGTCTGTTTAATTCAAATGTTATCTCAGTGTTAACATACGGCTGTGAGAGTTGGAAAATAACAAAATCATTGGAGAACAAGCTGAATACATTCGAGAACAAATGTCTTAGAAAACTCATGAACATCAGTTGGAAAGAATTCAAGACTAATCGACAAATAAGAGAAGACTCTAGGCAGAAATATGTCTCCGACTATATAAGGAAAAGACGATGGTCATATATCGGTCATGTCCTACGAATGCAAAACAACAGAATACCACTACAGGCGCTCACTTGGGTTCCTGAGGGTACGCGGAAAAAAGGAAGACCAAAAGAAACACTCAGAAGAACAATAATAAGAGAAGGAAGAACGTTGGGCCTAAATAATGTGCAAGAGCTAAGAGGAGTGGCGTCACAACGAACAACCTGGAGAGCACTGGTTTCTGCCTTATGCGCCGTGTTTGGCGCTTAAAGAATTTATTATTATTATTATTATGCATTTATACTTATCTCCGACAAGTTTTGTTCAGGTTGGAGCACTATCTAGGCTTTGCCTCATGTTTGCTACTGAACCACACACATATACAGACATAAATTATCAATTCACATTCAATTTTCATCAAAAAGATATCAAATATGTCAATCTTACCACAATTCATGGAAATAATAAACAAATACGTTGACTGGCGATGAATTATGGCACAAATTCCGATCTGCCTCTGTCCCAGGCTTTTATTTAGAAAAATATGAGCTGGATCTCAACGCACTGTTTCTTAGTAAGTTTATTCTAAAATGTGGCACTGAACAGACGCTCCTAATTGACTATATCAGCGGGTCTAGCCAATAGGACCATGTTTACACAAGCTTTTGAAAAAATTTACCCTTCCTACGTTTCCCCTAACAACCAAAAATAGTATTTGCAATCCGACTAATCATGTTTAGCCTTACATATCATTCCCGCCAATCAAATCGGATTTAACATGGTGGCCTATTCCCCGTAAAATGGTGGTTTCAAAACATGCCACTGTGCGATTATGATTTGGTGCTGTCAGACACCCTCACTATTTTCTTTTGGCTATAATTTGTTAATTCCTAGACTATTTGCGTAACACTTAACATATTCTTTGTCAGCAAGTCCTAAGGAACCCAAATATATAAATTTAATGGAGCTAAGTGGCTGCGTTCAAAATATGTATTCTAGGATAGTCGTGCTTTTTTTTTTTTTTTTTTTTTTGTCGATTTAGAACCGCCACCTGTCCTGCCTTTTCGACTGTTCTGTCAGACTAATGTCAGGATTTCAGACATAAAACAGTAGAATGTCATGTTTCCTAATAAGCATTAAACATGTTTTTTTAAAACCTAACCGTGTATTGGTAGTGTTTTTTATCACTGTCTATTTGAAAAAAAGTTAGTGCTTCATGCCTTTCGCGTTGGGGATGGCATTAATTGTATATCGCGAGACTGTGGTAGTATTGCCTGCGTTCCTCCCTCTCTCTCACTCTAAGTCCATCTGTCTTTTCATTACGCAGTGTATAAAATGAAATTAATGCTAGTATTAATTTAGGTCATTAAGCAGCTTGCGTATCTCAAGGTTTTCTAAGAAATACAGTACACGTTTTATTGTTTTGTTGAAACGCGTGTATGCTGCTGTAGACTTTACTAGTAAACGTGAAAGCGTGAGAATATGCAGACGAAGCAGAAAAAGGGGGATCTCGAGTTCAGTCATTGTGACAGC
Organism: Oreohelix idahoensis; assembly: GCA_024509875.1. NCBI lineage: Eukaryota > Metazoa > Mollusca > Gastropoda > Stylommatophora > Oreohelicidae > Oreohelix > Oreohelix idahoensis. The sequence goes on from JAMPIV010000230.1 coordinate 434,091, forward strand.
ACTGTTCTTTACCATTCTTCTTTTCCTTTTATTGAATTTATGTGTTAGGCTTTACATTTACCTTTTAATTTATATATGTGGATTTAGAATGTTTCACGACAAATTCTCCCCTCTTAAAACAGACGTTATATGTCAGTCTATAATTCTATATACACATAGAGAAATTTATTATTATTTCTGGGGCTTACGGTGATTCTCATCACACGGATGGTGGCTTAAAAAATCCGCTCCCAGATTTGTTCTTCCAGAAATATACTCTATGCTAAACTCAAATGGCTGCATAAGTAAGGACCATCTGAGTAACCTACAATTTTCATGCCTAGCCTGCGCTAGAAATGACAAGGGTTTGTGATTCGTTTGCAACTTAAATGCCTTCCCATACAGATAAATATTGAATTTCTTTATCGCCCATATTACTGCAAGACATTCCTTTATTCAACTTTCTGCTAGCATATGCCACTGGGCTTAATTCCCCATCCAGTTCATCTGATTTCTGTAACAGGGTCGCACCTAACCCGATATTACTGGCATCCGTCCTTACAATGAATTCTTGACTTAAGTCAGGTAATTTCAAAATAGGTTTGCTTGTGAGCTTTTCCTTCAATTCCTGGTAAGCCAATTCATATTGTGATGTCCATGTAATTCGATCTGGATTTCCTTTACGTGTCAAATCAGTTAACGGTGCACATATGGAATTAAAGTTTTTGATATACTTTTGGTAGAAACCACATAATGAGACAAAGGATCTCACGTCTTTCTTGGTTTGTGGTCTCGGGGCTTTCTTTAGTTTCTCTAAATTCTTGGGGTCAAGGGTCATGTTTCCCTGATGGACTGTGTGTCCCAAGAATTCTAATTCTTTACATCCAACGCAACATTTGGTTGGTCGGGCTGTTAAATTCGCTTCTCTAAGTCGATTAAACAGCATGTTCAGAGAGTCAATGTGTTCCTCAAATGTTTCTGTTGCTATAAGGATATCATCCATGAAATTTGTGATGCATGGGTTATTCAGAGGATCCAACAATTTTCTCATCATTCTAGAGAAGACACTAGGCGCATTCTTCAATCCAAATGGAAATCTGTTAAACTCATAGTGTCCCTCTGAGGTACTAAAAGCTAGGTATGGTCTAACCTCAGGCTTTACTGGAATCTGATAGTATCCTTTACTCAGATCCACTTTTGAGAAATATTTAGCTTTATTTAGCCTGGCAAACAACTGATTTGTATCCGGCAATGGATCCACCTGTCCTTCTGTGATAGCATTCAGTCTCCTGTAATCTATACAGAGTCTATGTTCTCCAGAGGGTTTCCTTAAGAGCACCACACTGGAACTATACGAAGATTCACTGTGTGAAATAATTCCTTCCTTCAACAAATAGTCTATCTCTTCCTTCAAAGCTTTCTCCTTAGCTAAAGGAATCGAATAGGGTTTCATACAGACAGGTGTGGGGTCTATCAGTTTCATATCGTATTCCAATAAGTTTGTATGCCCCGGTCGGTCTGTTAACACCTCTGTATGATCATCTAGAACCCGTTGCACTCTCTCTTTCTGATTTTTCGTTAAATGTGTACTGATTTTAACCTGTGCCGCTGTCTCACAGGGGTGTAATGGATATTCAAATGATGAAAGTGGTTCCTTTTTTCATCTCCATGGCAATTGACAAGGTCAACAAGTGTGTCTCTTCCTGATTTTCTCTTTCCAAATATGTCTTCAGGAGATTCACATGATAGATTTTTTCTTTCCCCTTCTTATCTATCTTATAATTGGTTCTAGACACCTTCTCTAGAACTGTATATGGACCTTGCCATCCAATTTGTAACTTATTCTGACTACCGGGTAGAAGAAGCAGTACCTTCTCTCCCACATCCAAATCTCTGTCTTTAGCTTTCCTGTTGTAATAGGCAGCATGTTTCTTCCTGGCTTGTCTCAAATTTTCATTGGCAAGTTTCCAGCCAGTTTTTAAACGAGTGGTCAGCTCATTCACATATTGGTATGAGGATGTAATATTTTCCTCTGCCTTTTCATCAGTCCACGTTCTTAACAGCGCTTCATATGGACCTTTAATTTTGTGGACCTATTTGTCCATACACCGGTATGGTCTCTTCCACTCGAAGCTCTATAGTGATGATTTTTCTTCCCAGAATTATCATGCACAAAACGACCGCTACCAATTCTTTTCTTGGGGCTTTCTCCCCACTTAGAATTCTTGATGAGAGATTTCCTCTCTACATCCTCTTCCTCCAGTTTGTTTAAGTCCGATTGAGGGATTTTCGGCTTATCCTGGGGTAAGACATCTTTTTGCACTCGCTGCATAGTGGCCATTGTAAAACAGTTAATTGAAGCTTGTCCGTGAAAAGGGGCTTCCCATTCCACTTGGTCCACTTTATTTAAGTTATTTTTCTTTTCAGTGTCAGGCCTGCGTTTGCCCCGTGGCGTGTCCAGGTCCTGATCAATGTTCCCACTTGTGGGTGTTCCCTCATGTGCTATGCTACACCTTTCTACAAAATTCTCAATGTCCCACCTTGCCTTGGGCCAATAATAATTGTGAGCCACCTTTTGGATGATGGTACCTATTTTCTCATGGTCCCCATCTTTTTTCACATGTAGGCTCCTTATTAAGTCGGCCCTATATGTCTTTGGAAGAACCAACTGTCCGTGACCATTGGATCTAGTTCCGGCCTTCCTGTAAATCAACTTGTTTTTCATGTAAAAATCTCCCTTGCCTGGAGTTGTATGACAAGTTGACAATTTCCTGAAACAAGGCTTGAGGGTCTTATCCCCAGCCTGTGCCTTCCTCAACTCTTCTGGAGTGGTATTTAACATAATATCCTCCTCCTTTCTTGAGGTCGACCTGACCTGAAGGGTGGCCATATACACAGGTTTCCTTCTACAACGGTCAGTATCATGATTGTCCATCTGACAATTTTTACACCACCTCCTTCCTTGGTTGAAAGATTTTCTTTCATCATATTTCCTTTCATCGAATTGTGGGGTTTTATTTTTATTGTCATACCGTGGCCTATCAAACTGGTGCTTACCTTTGTTCTGATCTCTAGGATCAAATTTATTAAAGTTCTGTGGTGCCTTAAAATTATCTACCTGTTTCTTTTTATTACCTGATACCTCTGCCTGAGCTGCTTGATACCTTTCAGCGATATTTAGTAGCTCACCCAGTCTCTCTGCACCTTGTTTCATGAGAAACTTTCTCAGGTCTGGAGCCATGGACTCTCTTAATTGTTCTATAAGGATCATTTCCTTAAGATCTTGGGTTTTCCCCAGAGAAGTCCATGTCTCCAAGTATGTCTCTAACCGTGCAGAGAACTGGTGATAGGTTTCACCTGACAGTAGTTTAGCATTCCTAAATTTTTTCCTATAAAATTCTCCATTCTTTTCATATCTTAACAAAAGAGCCTGCTTTAGCATGTCATAATTTTTTTGATCACCTCTGCTCATTTTGGCAAAATCTTCATAAGCTGCACCACGAAGCCCTTGAGATAACTTTAAGCTCCACCTTTCTCTCTCTAACCCATACGTGGTAGCTAATAGTTCATATCTATTTAGATAGCTCTCGATATCATCGTCTTTCTCAACAAAATGATCTAAATGAAAGTTCATAGCTGAGGTTGAGGCTCCCTGACTAGCAGTAGCATCGGAGGTAAAGGGACTGGCACCATTTTCAGGAGCATGGCCTTGAAATTCCAACTCCCTTAGTCGTAACTCATGTTCCCTTTGTAATCTCTTCTCCTCCTTTTCTGCTTCTCTCTCTGCAGTCAATCTTTTTTCTTCATACTGGAGCCTTTTAATTTCCCTATCTGCCTCCAATGCTTTAGTTTCTTTGTCAGCCTCAATCTGCAACCTCTTAATTTCCTTTTCAGCCTCTAGCTTTCTTTCAGCCTCTTTTTCTAATCTTTCCAATTCTAATTTTCTTTCGGCCTCTTTTTCTAATCTTCTTTCTTCACGTTCAATATATTTGTCACATTCCGTAGTGACATAGGCAATCATAACTTGCCCGTCCATTAGATTTGCTGGTTTCTCACTGAATGTAATTAAACGTTAATGTTATTATGTCTTTGAAACCACCGCTGATAACGGCGCTAAGTCTAAATGTTATATAATCTCTGTTTACACCCACTGTTGCGAGTGTAGTGGTTTGGTCTATATCATCGCCACGCAGGCTAATTTAATATATGTGTGCTGCTGTCCTGTCACCGTGTCTGGAATGTTGACCTGGGTGTGTGTTGATATGATAAGAGTACATTCAGGAGTCAAAAAGGGTTGCAAACGACTAGAACAGTTCGATACTGTTTATTCCGTACAACACAGACACGATGACATAAATGACACACATTCGACAGCAAAACACGAATCATATAATTTCCACATTGCATTAAATATATATATAATACGGCCTGTCCACATCCTGGCCTAAACAGTACTTCAATACTCAATAAAGCCTGCACCACACGGCAGCTATAATAATGTTCATATGGCCTAAACAGTACTTCAATACTCAATAAAGCCTGCATCACACGGCAGCTCTAATAATCTTCATATGGCCTAAACAGTACTCCAATACTCACTAAAGCCTGCATCACACGGCAGCTATAATAATCTTCATATGGCCTAAACAAATCTTCAATACTCAATAAAGCCTGCACCACACGGCAGCTATAATAATCTTCATACGGCCTAAACAGTACTTCATTACTCCATAAAGCCTGCAACACACGGCAGCTATAATAATCTTCATATGGCCTAAACAGTACTTCATTAAACTCCATTATAAAGCCTGCAACACACGGCAGCTATAATAATCTTCATATGGCCTAAACAGTACTTCATTACTCATAAAGCCTGCAACACACGGCAGCTATAATAATCTTCATATGGCCTAAACAGTACTGCATTACTCAATAAAGCCTGCAACACACGGCAGCTATAATAATCTTCATATGGCCTAAACAGTCTTCACTGCAGTTTATCAAATAGGCTGTACACACAGCGAAATATATAAGTCGACATTTTCTCAAATCCTACGTAGGCATACATTATCCAAAAACACTGGGACTCGACCTACACGGTCCACGCCCAAAACACAACTCTCCAAAATCACACACTAGTCCCACCAAAAAACCCGTCACGAGATTCGGTTGTCTTGAACACCGTTCTCGATAACACATGCAGACTAGCGAGCTATTCACATAACTCAAAACAGTACAGAATAAATACATTAAACAGCGTTCACACGCTTATCTGTACTCTGTCACCCGAAAAATAGGAAAAGATAATTCTATCCTAAAGTCAGACAAGTATCCGCTTAATCAAGCGTTGCAACTCGAAATTTAATATGTTCAAAACACCATTCTAAAGATTACTTCCCCTTCCATAAATTCCACTTGCAACAGTTAAAAAAAATAAAAAAAAAAAAAATGATTCTATCATTTTTTTTGAAAAAATTAACTCCCAAAAACGAAAAATTTAGAAGACAATTAAGCTCTAACATATGCCTACAAAAATATCTTATTTTAAATCAAAATTAGATATTTACAAGAAATATCAGCATTAAAGTGTAAAGTAGCAATTAAAGCATACAGCATAACCAGCTAAGTATAAAAAGTAATTAGCTAAATATACAAATATGATCAGTTCCAAAATTAAGTTACGTATATTTAGTACAAACCAAACCGAAAACAACCAATCGAAAGAGAAAACACAAGATCAATCAAAAGAAGAATGATCTGTAAAAAAAGGAAAGTAAGAACTCAACAATACCATATACTCATAACTAAGTTGGACAATTACATGTAAAATAAATACAACTGTCAAAAGTAGATATGTTATATCAAGTCATATAACCACTCCAACAATACAAAGAATAGAGGTATAAGTGTTGAAAGAAGACAAAGTATACAAATAGAATCAAGTAAAACGAAGATGAGGTACGAAAGTATAAACAAGATATGAAATCCATACCGAAAAGACAACAGAAAAGAAGGAATGAAATGAAGAATAGTTACCAAAGACAGATAGAAAGCAAAGGCACGAACGCAAAGAAAGTCAATAACAGTATATACTAATAACTGTTTTGATCAGATAACCTATTCAAAAAAAAATATATAAACATGATCGAAAGGCACAACACAAAATATCAAAGTATATCTATACTAATACCATCAAAAAATAATTTATAACTAAACAAAAGCTAATAAGTAATTTAACTAAGTTATAAGAGTTATACAAAACTAACATAAATAAATTATAGGCATCGAACAAACAAGTAATAGCATTACTATAACTAATACGACCAACGCACAATCAAGCGCTAAAAAAATAAAAAATACATCATAATAAAAAACAACTTTTTACAAGAACTAATCAAACTACATATCAATGATATCACGAAGTCAAATGCTGGGCACACACAACAAAAAATTACAATGCCAAAAAAAAAAAAAAAAAAAAATCATTTTTTTCAACAGTACCGTACAAACATATTTTTTTTTCTCGATAAGTTACATAAAAACAGTATTTAATTTTTAAGTAGTTCAGTAATACTTTAAGTAAAGCCTAATAATGAAATCAATATTTTAACAAAATGAGTGAAATATAAAACAAAAATCCTATCTCGAAGGAACCTTTAAATCAACACATGTAAATTTAATTTATCCTTTAAGTTCTTTCTGCTGACAATTACGTTCAGCTCCGTACAATGCTATTTAGGTATAACTCTATCTCTTACTCAAATCGATAAGATATACATTATAAATAAATCTACACTTTGTTGCTAATATGAAATATAAAAAAGGTTCTATAAAAATATCTACAAAAAATAAGTTTTTTTTTTTTTTTTGGAAAAATAATCTGCTAAGAAAATAATCTGCATACCTGACTGGCAAGAAAATCAAGTTCTGGAAAAATCGAAGTTTCACAAAAAGTTAACAAATCCAAATACAAGATCATGTATGATACATGCAAGCTATTTTCCAAAATTACATTTCACAACATACCAGATAATACACATCTTCTCTGTATGTTCTATATATTAATTAATCATGACATCAAAACATGAGAAAAATATAAATTAAGTGAATAACGAACACTCAGGATTATCTAAAAGTAACCACTACATCAACACAATAAATGAGTTTGTGCAATCTCATCATGTACAAAACTATCCTAAACAACACAGTTGCAAAAATTCTAAGTTGAACAGAGTAGTATAAAGGATAATAATTACATACTACACATTATCAACACAATAATATATAAATAGCATAAAAATGTATTAATACATCATCAAAATACAGACATAAAAATAACAACAATAAAAAATTATGGCAATCAAATGATGCATAGAAATAATCATTACAACAAAATTATATGTTATTTCAAAACAACAACATGTCATGTACTAATATAGAATACAAAAATATTTACTATCTTCACATAAAAAAAAAATAAATCAGACGCGAAGTCTCCCACTCTCTTGTAAACATGCTTGACCTTCAGAAAGCAACACCTCAGATTTTAGTTTGACGCTGACAGGTTTCGGTTGACTACTCGAGCGGAAAGTTGACTCACATTTCTGACCGTCAATATGTCACAGAAGCCTTGACCCTTATCGCAACGTAGCTTCTGTCAACAAATACAAATGAAAATTTCCATTTTACTCAATAGTGAAATTTAATGAAAAAAACGTAGAAATCACATTTACAATTACCCAACACCGGCTTGTGTAAAAACCCGGTCTCTTCACGATGTCACTAGCTCTCTCTATCACATGTAGATATCATAGAATTCTTGGGGACAACATGACCGACCTTGAATGTCGCCGCTGTCTTACGCTGAAACAAAGTCTCACATTCACAACAACAAGTAGAGCAATCAATAGTATTCAAGCATCCACTGTTATTTTTACTCTGTTTACTTTGATTATAAATGACTCTGGGCTCATGTTGAACAAAATTAGCACAATTGCGCTTATTATTTGTTCTACGATCACAATACTTATTATTACCGTTGTCTTGTTTACAAAAAAATGACTTTAGTCTTTTGTTTAGGAACATTACTCTGGTGATATAAAGCAACATTTGAAAAGCTATTATCTCTATCATACTTTCCAACATTCTTACAATCAAAACTTTGAGATTTGTTAAATTGTCTACAGTATCTACGAGAGGGAAAATTATTATTTTCTGATCTCCCTTGGTACTGTTTACTCTTGGGGTTATCTCTCTTTCTAGAACTGTTTTTCTTTTCCCTTATGGGAATATATTTACCAATAGTTTCAAACTGACTGTGCTGAGTTTGACAACTGCCAGAAACAATAGTATCTCTATTGTTCCGCATATGGGTTTCATCTTTGGAACAAGTAGTAATAGTCTCAACACCCGCTATTAATTTCTGAGTATTTCCAGTAGTAGACAAATATTTGCTCTTATGAGTCTTGACCTGAAATATATCACCTTTCTTTTCCTGACCAACGGAACTGCCTGTTACACTAGAATCTTTGTTGGTCTGACGCCAAGAATTATCACTGGAACTATCAGTAATATTAGAACTTTTAAAGTTGTATTTACCACGATAAGATCTGTCTTTACCATGAATGACATCTCTCTGAGCAAAAAGTATATGGGGCTGACTTTTCGCAACTTTCTGTCTATCATTGTGAACATTGACAGAAGAGCACCTTTTGTTTTTCAAAACCATATCTATTAAGCCAAATATTCTTTCCCTTGCTTCCGCAATTTCAATATCTTTAAGTGAAATCGTTTCACTTAACCTTTTATTTAACTCCTTAACAGCCAAAACTTTGTCGCTTTCTTCTGCTAGCAAATTTTCAATTTTAGCGACCTTCTCTTTCTCAGCCGTCAACTCCACTAAAGTCTCTTTCTCGTACTGTTCTTTATTTGCCCTCAACTGAGTCAACTCTATCTGAAGTGTTTCAGTCTGGACATCATCATTGTTTTTTTTTCATAATCTCATTACTCTTCTTGGGGGGTACAATATTCATCTCCCCAATTTGATCACTGAGCATCGCATTATCATTCATCACCTCATGAAGCATTTCTATGTAAGTCTTCTCACAGACATTTCTCTCAACCTTCAATTTCTCATACATCTCTTTCTGTTCTTGAAGTTCCCGCGTGAGATTACCTATCTGAGTTTCCAAGTCTTGGACTTTGCTTAAAGTTGAATTTAATGTAGCTTGTGCACTAGAAAGTTCTGAGTTTGATTCAAGTATCTCACTTTTAAGCCTATACACAGTTGCCTGTAGTTCGTTCTCTTTAGCAACACCTTCTAGGAAATTCTCTCTTTGCTGTAGAGCACTTTGTTTGTTTACTTTTGCTTGTTTCTCAATTCTCAATTCCCTTTCCTGCTCATCAGAAGTATGGTTATGGATTATTTTGAACATGCTTTGCACTATATGTCCGTGTTCAAGCTCAATATTCTGTTGCAAAAACACACGAAGGTGCCGTAGCAAATTCACCAAATCCTTAGCCATTATTGAATTACACAGAAGCTTAAAGTTATGTTCAGCAAATAACTCTAGAGATGCCGATACATTAACCAAAAAATCGTCCATGATCCATACTCCAAGTCGTGCACCTCTCAATCCCTTACCATCTCTACCTACCACCAATGCAGACTCCAACATAGGCCTTATATCTGTAGGGCACATATCACGATCCATGGTGATTCACTTACTTAATCAACTATATATAGTAATCACTTATAGTTATGACAAATTACTGTCGCAAAAGGTTTGACAATTACCCTTCCAGCTCACAAAGTTAACTATTTGTCAAGAAATGAGCTTATTCATCAATTCTGTATCACCAATTCCTTTTTATAGCACCTTTATCAAGTCACATCATTATCAGGAAAATCGACATATGTCAACAGCCATTAACACCTATGCATCAAATCTTAATCATATGTCAAATTAGACATAAACAACAATAATAACAAAATGAGCAATTAGGGAGGCCTAGCGACATATATGAAGTGACACAATTTACACAAGACACAATCACTTATCTTGTCAATGATCCCGCTTCTTTTCCGCCACGATACTGGATATCACATAGACTGCTAAAACCTCCACTGCGGGAAAGCACTGCAACTTGATTCGTTTCTCTTCAGGTAATTTCGTCAATATGATATGTGCTTAACAATGCACAAGTTGACAGGAACCATAATACAGCACACACTGCCCCTCTTGACTCTTCTGTAGTCTGAAATGTACACGGCAACTCCGTGTATCATAACATCTTGAACTTGTGATGGTGATAACTGGCACAGGTAACTCGAATATTGCAGAAATCTGTGACAACCCGTACAAATGCTGGTACAAATACTGTCCAAGTCTAATTGAACTTCCTTGACCACTGCAGACGTTGTTGTAGTCTATAGGCACGAAATAGGACGTCAATTGCTACTGGTGTAAAGTTGCATACTACCAAATAAAGCGTGCGTTGTTTCTCAAATGCGCCACCCACGCAGATAATATTTAGGTCACAGTTCTGAAGTACACCAGATTCAAGCCACGCCTACATAAGGCTAATTATAACACAGTCAAGTGTTCTACACTCTTGTCACGTGAAAGTCATATGTATTATTTCCAACTTGTAGTGACTGATCCTCTAGATATGTTATGTTCTGGTGGACAAAATTTGCTTCATATTATCCTCTTGCTTCAAGTACATATCACTGTAGAGGTAACAATTTCTTAATCGTATACGCCACCCAGGCACATCTTAAATCATATCCAATGATACAAAACTACGCCACTTAGGCTATCGACGCGAATAGTCGTAGATGTCAGATCCTGTTAACTGAAAACCACCATAAATGTAACTCTGATGGTTTCAGTCTGAAATGTTATTACGGTTATTACTGGCCATAAATGTACTCGCATTCGCTAGCAAGGCACAAAATCATTATAACATAATTTCCCGGGCATTACATATCTAATAATACGGCCTGTCCACATCCTGGCCTAAACAGTACTTCAATACTCAATAAAGCCTGCACCACACGGCAGCTATAATAATGTTCATATGGCCTAAACAGTACTTCAATACTCAATAAAGCCTGCATCACACGGCAGCTCTAATAATCTTCATATGGCCTAAACAGTACTCCAATACTCACTAAAGCCTGCATCACACGGCAGCTATAATAATCTTCATATGGCCTAAACAAATCTTCAATACTCAATAAAGCCTGCACCACACGGCAGCTATAATAATCTTCATACGGCCTAAACAGTACTTCATTACTCCATAAAGCCTGCAACACACGGCAGCTATAATAATCTTCATATGGCCTAAACAGTACTTCATTACTCCATAAAGCCTGCAACACACGGCAGCTATAATAATCTTCATATGGCCTAAACAGTACTTCATTACTCCATAAAGCCTGCAACACACGGCAGCTATAATAATCTTCATATGGCCTAAACAGTACTGCATTACTCAATAAAGCCTGCAACACACGGCAGCTATAATAATCTTCATATGGCCTAAACAGTCTTCACTGCAGTTTATCAAATAGGCTGTACACACAGCGAAATATATAAGTCGACATTTTCTCAAATCCTACGTAGGCATACATTATCCAAAAACACTGGGACTCGACCTACACGGTCCACGCCCAAAACACAACTCTCCAAATCACACACTAGTCCCACCAAAAAAACCCGTCACGAGATTCGGTTGTCTTGAACACCGTTCTCGATAACACATGCAGACTAGCGAGCTATTCACATAACTCAAAACAGTACAGAATAAATACATTAAACAGCGTTCACACGCTTATCTGTACTCTGTCACCCGAAAAATAGGAAAAGATAATTCTATCCTAAAGTCAGACAAGTATCCGCTTAATCAAGCGTTGCAACTCGAAATTTAATATGTTCAAAACACCATTCTAAAGATTACTTCCCCTTCCATAAATTCCACTTGCAACAGATACCTCTTAAATTTTTATTATTCCCAATATATATAATAGGAGAAAGTTCAATATCCCGGACGAGCCCCCAATATATGTGGTAAAGTGGGATGATATAAATAGTTATAGAGGACTTAGTGTAATGACTGAGATCAGCTGTGAAGGTATCTGTATCTAATAAGTGTGGTGTATTACAGATGACCTTACTTGCTACCACATTTATACCTCAGTCAGAATTATTCTGGAATATTGTGATGACTACGTTGAATGTCTAGGGTTATGAAAATAATGAAGTGTAAGTCACAACAACAACAGACAGATAAACAATTTAATTTATTCCACAACACTTTACAACACTATGACACTCACACACATATAACACTCTATAAGACTATCTTAAATGAGTCAAGTGTAAAGTTTAAAAATATATGTATTAATTCCTTTCAATAATAGATATCCTGATTCAACTACACAGTGAACCAGGAATCACAATCAAATGTAATTACAAGTTGTATGTATACAATTTATAGATATGATATTTGTATTGACATATTTTATTATAATTATCCTATGTGTGTAAGTTGTGAAGTGGTACTATGAAGTAATACTGGCTTTTTCAAGCTAGGTTGTTGTTTGTCATCATGACTTCAAGTGTTTGCTTATGGTGGAAATAGTATTGGGAAAAGTTCACAGTTCCTGTCATTTGAAACAATTTATTGTCCCTCTTTATTTAAAATATTGTCAATTTTAGAGGGGGCACATAAAATTGAGCTGCTCTGGCCACAGAATCTTATCTTCTGTGAGGGCGGCAGGAAACAGACTCCTCTGCTCGCTTGCTTCACCGTGTTCTTGAGACACCTCACTGGTCGCTTTCTGGACCAAGGGGGATGCTATCAGCCTCTGGATTCAGCAAAACTCAGACCAGGTGCTGTTTCAATAAGTTAGGACCACGGTCCCTGAAACAAGAAGGTTGTACCTCCTACTTCAGAACTAATTTATAATCTGTTTCCACACTGAACACAATACATAACAAACACTGAGTTCAGAGCGGTAGGCCAACTGCTAGCTTCATCTGAAACAATTTACACCAGTATTCTTCTCCTTAATGGTTACTACGCCTCTGCAATTCCAGCATTAGTTCCTTCTAGTCAATAAGATAGGTGTCAGTGTACTATTTGGTGATCCCATGCATTTATACTTCTCTCCGACAAGTTTTGTTCAGGTTGGAGCACTATCTAGGCTTTGCCTCATGTTTGCTACTGAACCACACACATATACAGACATAAATTATCAATTCACATTCAATTTTCATCAAAAAGATATCAAATATGTCAATCTTACCACAATTCATGGAAATAATAAACAAATACGTTGACTGGCGATGAATTATGGCACAAATTCCGATCTGCCTCTGTCCCAGGCTTTTATTTAGAAAAATATGAGCTGGATCTCAACGCACTGTTTCTTAGTAAGTTTATTCTAAAATGTGGCACTGAACAGACGCTCCTAATTGACTATATCAGCGGGTCTAGCCAATAGGACCATGTTTACACAAGCTTTTGAAAAAATTTACCCTTCCTACGTTTCCCCTAACAACCAAAAATAGTATTTGCAATCCGACTAATCATGTTTAGCCTTACATATCATTCCCGCCAATCAAATCGGATTTAACATGGTGGCCTATTCCCCGTAAAATGGTGGTTTCAAAACATGCCACTGTGCGATTATGATTTGGTGCTGTCAGACACCCTCACTATTTTCTTTTGGCTATAATTTGTTAATTCCTAGACTATTTGCGTAACACTTAACATATTCTTTGTCAGCAAGTCCTAAGGAACCCAAATATATAAATTTAATGGAGCTAAGTGGCTGCGTTCAAAATATGTATTCTAGGATAGTCGTGCTGTTTTTTGTTTTGTTTTTTGTCGATTTAGAACCGCCACCTGTCCTGCCTTTTCGACTGTTCTGTCAGACTAATGTCAGGATTTCAGACATAAAACAGTAGAATGTCATGTTTCCTAATAAGCATTAAACATGTTTTTTTAAAACCTAACCGTGTATTGGTAGTGTTTTTTATCACTGTCTATTTGAAAAAAAGTTAGTGCTTCATGCCTTTCGCGTTGGGGGTGGCATTAGTTGTATATCGCGAGACTGTGGTAGTATTGCCTGCGTTCCTCCCTCTCTCTCACTCTAAGTCCATCTGTCTTTTCATTACGCAGTGTATAAAATGAAATTAATGCTAGTATTAATTTAGGTCATTAAGCAGCTTGCGTATCTCAAGGTTTTCTAAGAAATACAGTACACGTTTCTTTGTTTTGTTGAAACGCGTGTATGCTGCTGTAGGCTTTACTAGTAAACGTGAAAGCGTGAGAATATGCAGACGAAGCAGAAAAAGGGGGATCTCGAGTACAGTCATTGTGACAGCACTGTTCTTTACCATTCTTCTTTTCCTTTTATTGAATTTATGTGTTAGGCTTTACATTTACCTTTTAATTTATAAATGTGGATTTAGAATGTTTCACGACAGTATCTAATAAGTGTGGTGTGTTACAGATGACCTTACTTTGCTACCACATTTAGACCTCAATCAGACTTATTCTGGAATATTGTGATGACTACGTTGAATGTCTAGGGTTATGATAGTGATGAAGTGTAAGTTCACAACAACCAACAGACAGATAAACACTTTTATTAAGATCCACAACACTTTACAACACTATGACAAACACATACATATAACACTCTAGAAGACTAGCTTAAGTAAGTCAAGTGTTAACTTTTAAATTATGTATTAGTTTCTTTCAAGAATAGATATCCTGATCCAACTACAGAGTGAATCAGGAATCACAATCAAATGTAAACACAATGTTTATGTACAAAATTTATACAAAGGATCTTTGTCCTGACATATAATATTATTACAATATGTGTGTAGGGTTGTGATGTAGTATTATGAGGTAATACGGGCTTTTGAAGCTAGGTTGTTGTTTGTCATCACGACTTCATGTGTTTGTTACTGGTGGAAATAATATTTAAGGGTTCACAGTTTCTTTTTATTTGTAAAACAATAACTGTCCCTCTTGATTTAGTATTACAGTCAATTTTAAGGTGGGTTATACAAGGGTGAGCTGCTCTGGCTGACAACTTCTTAGCTCATATGTCGGCGGCAGGAAACTGTCTCCTCTGCTCGCCTGCTTCTCAGTTATCTTGAAATACACCACTGGTCGATATCTTGGATAAGGAGTCTGCTGCCAGCCCTCTGGATCCAGCAAAACTCAGACCATGTGCTGCTCTAATACTTCAGTACCACGGTCCCTGAAATAAGAAGGTTGTACCTCCTTCTTCAGAACTAATATATAATATATTTCCACACTGAAGTACAGGACATTACAAACACAGAGTTCAGCGCTGTAGGCCAACTGCTAGCTTCTCATGTGACAATATACACCAGTATTCCTCTCCCTAATGTTTACAACGCCTCTGCAATTCCAGCGTTAATTCCTTCTATACAATAGGATAGGTGTCATGTTACTATTTGGCAATCCCATATATGCCTATGCAGTTATACTCCTCTCTGACAAGCTTTTACATGGTGGAGCAATATCTAGGCTTTTCCTTCTGTTTGCTACTGAACCACACACATACAGACACAATTTATCATTTCATATTCAATTTTCATATATATATATATATATATATATATATATATATATATATATATATATATATATATATATATATATATATATATATATATATATATATATATATATATATATATATATATTATATATTGACGTATATATCGTAATATATCAGATGCAGGACAAATTGAAAACACTCGATGAGAGGTCACAGCAATTGGGTCTGAAAATACACAGGGAAAAGACAAAAATAATGCGAATAAATGCAGGTAATGAAAACAGGGTTGAACTTGAAGAAACGCCAATACATGATGTAGAATCATACACATATCTTGGCAGTAATATAGATAAAGTTTGAGGGACAGACAGCGATATCAAAATAAGAATACAAAAAGCAAGAGGAGCTTTCATTGCATTGGGAAATATATGGAGATCAAGAGAAATCGGATCCAACACGAAAATAAGAATCTTCAACTCAAATGTGAAGTCAGTCCTATTGTATGGCTCTGAGATATGGAGAACAACAAAGACAACAACCAAAAAGCTACAGACTTTCATAAATGGGTGCTTGCGTAGAATAGAGGGATTAAAATGGTATGACAAGGTTACCAATGTGGAACTGATGACAAGAACTGGACAAGTGCCAGTGGAACAAGAGATGAGAAGAAGACGATGGCGATGGATAGGACACACACTGAGGAAACCTGTTGATAGCATTACAAGGCAGTCCTTGTTCTGGAACCCCCAGGGCAAGAGAGGCAGAGGAAGACCAAGAAGTACATGGAGAAGAGTTGGAAACAGAGGTGAAAATGATGAGGAGAACATGGAAAGAACTTGAGATGATGGCACGTGACAGGAGGACTTGGCATGTGTTTGTTGAAGGCCTATGCTCCTTTGGGAGTGGAGGGTTATGAATGTATATATATATATATATATATATATATATATATATATATCTATATATCTATATATATATATATATATATATATATATATATATATATATATATATATATATATATATATATATATATATATAGATATATATATCTATCTATCTATATATATCTATATATATATATATATATATATATATCTATATATATATCTATATATATATCTATATATATATCTATATATATATCTATATATATATCTATATATATATCTATATATCTATCTATATATCTATCTATATATCTATCTATATCTATCTATATATCTATATATATATCTATATATATATATATAGATATATATATAGATATATATATAGATATATATATAGATATATATATATATATATATATATATATATATATATATATAGATATATATATATATATATATATATGAATTATGTCTAGCTTACCACAATTCAAGGAAATATACACAAGTAACGTTGATTGGCGATGAATTCTGGCACAATTTTGATCTGCCTTATCCCAGGCTTTTATTAGAAAAATATTAGCTTGATCTCAACACACTTGATTCTCACAAAATTTATTTTCAAAACTGGCCTTGAATAGACGCTTCTATTTGACTATATCGAACGTTCTAACCAATGAGACCATGTTTACAAGAGCCTTTGAAAATTTTTTACCCATCCTACACGTTGCCATTAACAACAGTAATAGTATTTGCAGTTCGACTAATAAGGTTTCGCCGTACATATTACTACAGCCAATCAAATCGTATCTAACTTGCTGGCCTCATGTCCCCTAAAGCAGTGTTTTTCAAACATGCCATTATGAGCAAATATGATCTTGTGCTGTCAGACAACCCCACTATAGTATTTTGGCTATAATTTGTTAATTACTAGACTATTTGCGTAACACATAACATATTCTTTGTCAGCAAGTCCTAAGGCACACAAATATATAAGTTTAATGGGGCTAAGTGGCTTCGTTCAAAATATGTATTTTTCGAAGATAGTCGTGTATTTGCTTCTACCACCCGTTCACTTCCATACCAAGGGATGTCTTCTGTACTGTCAGACTAATGTCAGGAGCTTAGACATAAATCAGTAGAATGTCAGGTTTCCCAATAAGAGCTTAAACCTGTTTTCAAAACCTAACCTCGTATCGTTAGTGTTTTTTATTTACTGTTTATTTGAAAAAATCAGGTCTTCATGCCTTTCGCGTGGGATTGGCGTTCACTTTTTAATCGCGAGACGACGTGGTACAATTGCATGCGTTCCTCCGTGCATCTCTCTCTCTCTCTTCTAAGCCCGTCTGTCTTTTAGGTTAACGTAGTGTGTATAATGACATTAATGTAGTATTATATCTAGGTCATTAAGCAGTGTGCCTATCAAGGTCGTCTAAGAAATACAGTACCAGTTTTATTTTTAGAAACGCGTGTATGATGCTGTAGGCTTTTACTATCGTACGTGGAAGCGTTACAGTTATGCAGACGAAGTAGAAAAAGAGGATCTTTGGTTCAGCCATTATGGCGTTCTACAACACAGCCGTACGCTATTGTGAAAGCACTGGTCTTTCACCATTCTTCTTTCTTTTGTATTATTTCGTTCTACTTTACATTTATGTTCTAATTTATATATGTGGATTAGACTTTTTCACCACACATTCTCCCCACTTAAAACAGACATCATATGTCAGTCTCTAATTCTATATACACATAGATAAATTTCTATCTATGCCTGGTGATTACTTTGATTCTCATCACAAGGATGGCGGCTTAGAAAATCCGCATCAACGTTTCGCTGATTTTATTTTTATCATGGATGAATGCAGGTGGGTTAATTCAAAGTAAGCACTACTGACGAAGGTTGCTTCAGACCTCTGCAATCCAGGAATCCATTTCAGTTATGTTACTGAACAGCTGCAAGTGATACTGCTTGTCTTAATGCTGCTTAGCAATCAATATTCACCATTTCTCTTCTCTGAGTCTGCTCAACGACATGTCCCGAGAATATTAGATGTTCCTCAAATTGTTCGTTATGAGGAGTTGATCTATATGGTGATATCTGAGTTGTGTAGGGGATCCAATAATTTCCTCATCATTCTAGAGAAGACACTGGGTGCATTTTTCAATCCAAATGGCAATCTGTTAAATTCATAGTGTCCCTCTGAGGTACTAAAAGCTAGATAAGGTCTAACCTCAGGTTTTACTGGAATCTGATAGTAGCCTTTGCTCAGATCCACCCTTGAGAAATATTTAGCTTTATTCAGCCTGGCAAACAGCTGATTTGTATCCGGCAATGGATCCACCTGACCTTCTGTGATAGCATTCAGTCTTCTGTAATCTTGTCGCAAAAGTGGTTTCAAGTCATTGCAAACGTGTTCATGTAAATTTATAAACCCGTCAACGATCGATTGACCGCTTTCAAAATGGCGGCGTATCAGCGAAATGTGTATCAGACAGAGGAAATCGCCAAGGATAAATAAAAGCAGAAGGGAATCATTGTGAAAAGGATTTCACATTTTAGTCCAGGAAAGGATTGTGTACAAATGTGTATAAGAAGAAACGGTAGGAAGTTATCCTTTACGGAGATATATGCGTATTTCGGCTGCCCACAGTTACGCGGAAAAGCAGGTAAACCCACTTCTGTTCTAAATATTAAAATCAACAAATAACAGTTTGGGAAATTACATGGATAGGAAGGTAGAGAATTATCAACTGTATAAAACAAGATAAGATGGAACAGTATGGATAATATATAAGCCGAGGATGAGAAAGGAGAAGTTTCAGTTAATGCACAGATCGGCTGAAATCGCTGTTTCGGGAAAGTTTTTCAGCCGAGGCTTAAGCTGTGTCGTCACTGCTCTCCGATACGGCCGCGTGATGCGTATAAATAAGCGTATCGGTAAACTCAGAGACACACAACGAAAGAGGTTTGAGACAGACTGGAGGCAGAGTTTCGCCGCTACCCATATACCATATGAATTGTGAGCGGATCGCCAGAAACATTTTTTAGTCCAGTATCTGAAGTCTGAGGGTAAGCGAAATTATGATAACTACCGTGTATAATATTTTTTTAAATTTCAGGTTCATATAGAATTCACAAAATATGCCTGTATAATATTCATTGATATAATGTATTGTTATTTCAATATGATTTAAATATGTGCTTTGTGTAAGATGGTTGCTTGTACAAAAACGTATCAAATCTAGCCCCACAGCCAAATGAAGAAAATATTTATTATATTAAATGCTGGATCTCGTCGAAGATAAAGGCAGTCCCATGACCAGAGATTGTCATAGGGAAATGAATTGTTAGAAGCTTCAGCATGGAAGATACCGCTTTTACGAGGTTAGGTGACTAGTCCCCTTCCTCGCTGCCTTTGCCTTCCCTAGTTCGAGCGCACAATTTTGTACCCATTTACAGCTGGTAAACTGGAGTGTTCCCCAGCCAGTTTCAATTCAATAATTATGTAATAGTGCTACTGAAGAAAGCAACACTATCGTTTCGTCAGTCGGGCACTCACTTTATTTAATTGTGTATTACTTTTGTGTAGATGCTAAGAATGGCATCAGTATTTAAATTTGTACCCTACATGGTTTGGATAGATCAAGTATAAATAAGTAAAAGATTACAGGAGCAGAATAACCCAGATGATGTTTATTACTAATAATGTTAATATTAATTCTGTATCATTGAAATGATGTTACTTGCTATGACTGTATAACTTTGACATCTGATGACTGACTAGTCTGACTTATGTGCTAGTCAATTACAATTAACTGAAATGTTAATACTTTTATATCACTGAAATGATGTCCTTACTTACTATGATTGTATAACGGTGACATCTAATGACTGACTGGTCTGACATCTGTGCTAGTCAGCTACAAGTCTAGCCAGATACTAGCCAAGGCTGTTATGATGTTTCAGGTTCCATGAAATAACTCAAACCAGACTGTCCAGTATCAGAAACCTGTGTTGTTCATCAGAGGCAATCCCACAAACGTGCAGGACCCCAAAGAGTGAACTTCAACTGGTCATTGGCATCCCTAGTGCTGTGTCTACCAATACTGATATATGCAACGGACAGTCCGTGTCAGCAAGATCAAGAGTCAGATAAGTGTCACTTAGGACACTGACCACCACAATATATATAAAACAGCTAATAGTGAAAATCCATAGTTCAGTCAACTGATGACAATTAATTGGAAAGTCAAGAGACTGAAAACAGTGACTGCAGATTGCAGTAACTTTAATATTCAAGATCTTGAAGTCTAAACAGACAATAATAGTAATTGTGTGAATACTTTTGTATATATATGTATATGCTCTTTTCCAACTAGTAGAAATAGAATATTAGTGTAATTATTAAACTATTTTAACTGTACCTGAGGATTTATTCACTTCTTCCATTTGTGGTTTCAGTGAATGTTCATTTTACTTATCCCCTAGAATATAAGTAATCATAAGATAGTCATAGAGAGGAGACGCCTTAAATCCTGGTACAACTTCTTACCAACTGGCCAGGGTTTTCACAGTCTGACTATTTCTATGATAGCCATACACCAGTGCTTATTTCTAAGACTGGGGTATTACTTGTAAGACCAGAACTCTGTACTGGCATACTATCCTAGTAGCATATGACATACCTGGATTCCTATATAGATATCTAAATCTAATTAACCTCCCGCTACAGTGGGGGCTCGTCTGCGGGATATATCTTTGATATTCCTGAGCCAACTTTCTATTTCTGCTGGGTAGAAAAAAAATTGGTTTTGAAATTTTTTTTGGAAAGAGTAAACATAGTAGGAATAAAATATAAAAATTTTTTTCGTAGGAGTACCATAGAGTACAGATAAAGAAAACTGTTTCATATATGGTGAAGTCAGTTTAATTAACTGTTATTTTAACTAAGTTAATTATATTGTAGTAAATTAGTTTGAGTAAGATCACTTACCCTACTAGACTACAGATACATCATGGCTGACTTGGTCAAATTTAGGTCTGCTACACTGCAGGTGGGAAAAGAGCTTGGCATGGATGGTGACGCTCTGATCCGGTATGTCACGACGGAATGTGAAAAGTACACCGAGAGAGAAGCAAAGCAATTAGAAGCAGAGAGAGAGAAGCCAAGAAATTAGAGGCTGAGAGAGAAGAAAGGAGGCTACAAGCAGAGGCTGAGAGAGAAGAAAGGAAGTTACAAGCAGAGAGAGACCATGAGCTGAAAATGAGACAGCTTGAACTTGAACTTCAGGCTGGGACTAGCTCCCATGGTAATAGCTCACCTCATTCTGAGAATAGCTCTTTCCAGAACATGGCAAATGGAGCCTTGAGTTTCCACCTAGATCCATTTATTGAAAAGGAGGACGCAATTGAGTCGTACCTAGATAGGTATGAAAGGCTAGCCTCTACATATGGACTGGAAAAGGAAAAATGGAGTTTAAAGTTATCTCAGGGATTGAGAGGTATTGCATATGATGTGTTTCTGAAACTCCCCAAAGAAGATCAGGAAAATTATGAAATACTAAAGCAAGCCTTACTCATCCGTTATGAAAAGAACTCAGAGGCATATAGGAAGAAATTTAGAACTTCTAAACCTCTACCTGGAGAAACATATAACCAGTTCTCAGCTAGGCTAGAAACGTATTTGTTGAAATGGAGTATTTTAGGTAAGTATCAGAAAACCTATGAGGATCTGAAAGAAATGGTTATGTTAGAGCAAGTGAAAGATTCCATGCCTCAAGAAATGAGGAAATTCCTTATGGAACAAGGAGCAGAGAGGCTGGAAGACATTTTGAAATGTGCAGAGAGATACCAAGCAGCTCAAGCTGAATTGGTAGGAACAAAAAGAAAGCAGGTAGAAGGATATAAGCCACCACCACAGAATACCCAGTTTGATCAGAAGGATCATCCATACAGAAATAAGCCAAGATTTGATAATAAGGACAAAAACCCTCAGACTCAGGAAAGTAAACCCTATAAACAGGGAGATAGGAGGTGCAAATTTTGTAAGATGAGCAACCACAACACTGATGAATGTGGGAGGAAAAAACCCCTTCATCATGCTGCATGTCTACAGGTGAGGGCTTCGAATAGGAAGGAACTGACTGTGAGTCAGAATAGCCTCCATCACCCACCTACACAGGAGATAGTGACTGTGAATGGCAAACAAGTCACAGGAATGTATGACACAGGTTTGTCTTTTGACGCAGTCGTGTGTGCATCTCTGGTGCGCCCTGAACAAATCACCACAGAAACAGTGGATATTCAAGGGCCACTCAAAGGAACATCACCCCTTACTTTACCCATAGCAAAGATTCATGTCAGTTGTCGCTATGTGGAAGGGGATCTAAATGCAGCTGTGATAGATGATCCCTTTTACCCCCTGATGTTGGGGCGTAGATATGTTTTCTTGGGAGACCCTGTAAAACCTATGGTTATGGCAGGAATCCAGACCAGGTCTGACTCCAGGAACATAGAGAGGGACACCAAATTAAAATTTCATTCGACTGAAATGAAACGGGCTCAAGAAGCAGACAGCACATTGAAGCCTTGTTTTGGAAAATTGTCAAAAACTCATAACACTCCAAGGAAAGGACATTTCTTTAGGGAACATGGACTCTTGCACAGGAAAGCTGGCAGAGGGACGAAAAGTCATGGTCAAATTGTTGTGCCATCCACCTATAGAAATAAGGTTATGGGCTGGGGGCACATAACAACTTTGAGTGAACACCTGGGTAATGGTGCCACAAAACAAAGAGTAGCCACCCAGTACTACTGGCCGGGCATTACGGAAGACATTAATCGGTATGTAAATTCCTGTCCAGAGTGCACCCATGTAGATTCAGAAAGTCGACGGAAGAGTCTTCATCAAAAGTCTACAAGAAAACCAGCAATCATGGGTACTTCCGAGATTTGCACTAAGGAGAAATGAAAAATCCCACACAGGGTCAATTGCAGTCTGAACCCCATGCGCTGGAAAAAAGTAACAAATCACGTAGCGAAAATCAAACACCTACGGATTTGCGACGGAAAACAACAACCAACTATCAACGAAAAGAGGGCGGTAAACTTCAAGGGAAAGCTACCGACCCCGTTTCACCAGCAGTAAGGGCCTGGATGAAAAGCCGAACGGGAAAAAGAGAGATAGTAAGGGATGAATATATTCCTGGAAAACAGAAGGGGCGTGCGGATTTTCTCAGTCGCCATCCCACAGAGATAGAGCAAGATAGAAGGAAAACTAACCTCGGAATGGTCGATTTGCAATTGTCTTGTACCCAATAGTTAAGCTAGATATCATCCAGCTTAAAATATGGGAGAGCTATGTCGCAAAAGTGGTTTCAAGTCATTGCAAACGTGTTCATGTAGATTTATGAACCCGTCAACGATCGATTGACCGCTTTCAAAATGGCGGCGTATCAGCGAAATGTGTATCAGACAGAGGAAATCGCCAAGGATAAATAAAAGCAGAAGGGAATCATTGTGAAAAGGATTTCACATTTTAGTCCAGGAAAGGATTGTGTACAAATGTGTATAAGAAGAAACGGTAGGAAGTTATCCTTTACGGAGATATATGCGTATTTCGGCTGCCCACAGTTACGCGGAAAAGCAGGTAAACCCACTTCTGTTCTAAATATTAAAATCAACAAATAACAGTTTGGGAAATTACATGGATAGGAAGGTAGAGAATTATCAACTGTATAAAACAAGATAAGATGGAACAGTATGGATAATATATAAGCCGAGGATGAGAAAGGAGAAGTTTCAGTTAATGCAAAGATCGGCTGAAATCGCTGTTTCGGGAAAGTTTTTCAGCCGAGGCTTAAGCTGTGTCGTCACTGCTCTCCGATACGGCCGCGTGATGCGTATAAATAAGCGTATCGGTAAACTCAGAGACACACAACGAAAGAGGTTTGAGACAGACTGGAGGCAGAGTTTCGCCACTACCCATATACCATATGAATTGTGAGCGGATCGCCAGAAACATTTTTCAGTCCAGTATCTGAAGTCTGAGGGTAAGCGAAATTATGATAACTACCGTGTATAATATTTTTTTAAATTTCAGGTTCATATAGAATTCACAAAATATGCCTGTATAATATTCATTGATATAATGTATTGTTATTTCAATATGATTTAAATATGTGCTTTGTGTAAGATGGTTGCTTGTACAAAAACGTATCAAATCTAGCCCCACAGCCAAATGAAGAAAATATTTATTATATTAAATGCTGGATCTCGTCGAAGATAAAGGCAGTCCCATGACCAGAGATTGTCATAGGGAAATGAATTGTTAGAAGCTTCAGCATGGAAGATACCGCTTTTACGAGGTTAGGTGACTAGTCCCCTTCCTCGCTGCCTTTGCCTTCCCTAGTTCGAGCGCACAACTTTGTACCCATTTACAGCTGGTAAACTGGCGTGTTCCCCAGCCAGTTTCAATTCAATAATTATGTAATAGTGCTACTGAAGAAAGCAACACTATCGTTTCGTCAGTCGGGCACTCACTTTATTTAATTGTGTATTACTTTTGTGTAGATGCTAAGAATGGCATCAGTATTTAAATTTGTACCCTACATGGTTTGGATAGATCAAGTATAAATAAGTAAAAGATTACAGGAGCAGAATAACCCAGATGATGTTTATTACTAATAATGTTAATATTAATTCTGTATCATTGAAATGATGTTACTTGCTATGACTGTATAACTTTGACATCTGATGACTGACTAGTCTGACTTATGTGCTAGTCAATTACAATTAACTGAAATACTTTTATATCACTGAAATGATGTCCTTACTTACTATGATTGTATAACGGTGACATCTGATGACTGACTGGTCTGACATCTGTGCTAGTCAGCTACAAGTCTAGCCAGATACTAGCCAAGGCTGTTATGATGTTTCAGGTTCCATGAAATAACTCAAACCAGACTGTCCAGTATCAGAAACCTGTGTTGTTCATCAGAGGCAATCCCACAAACGTGCAGGACCCCAAAGAGTGAACTTCAACTGGTCATTGGCATCCCTAGTGCTGGGTCTACCAATACTGATATATGCAACGGACAGTCCGTGTCAGCAGGATCAAGAGTCAGATAAGTGTCACTTAGGACACTGACCACCACAATATATATAAAACAGCTAATAGTGAAAATCCATAGTTCAGTCAACTGATGACAATTAATTGGAAAGTCAAGAGACTAAAAACAGTGATTGCAGATTGCAGTAACTTTAATATTCAAGATCTTGAAGTCTAAACAGACAGTAATAGTAATTGTGTGAATACTTTTATATATATGTATATGCTCTTTTCCAACTAGTAGAAATAGAATATTAGTGTAATTATTAAACTATTTTAACTGTACCTGAGGATTTATTCACTTCTTCCATTTGTGGTTTCAGTGAATGTTCATTTTACTTATCCCCTAGAATATAAGTAATCATAAGATAGTCATAGGGAGGAGACGCCTTAAATCCTGGTACAACTTCTTACCAACTGGCCAGGGTTTTCACAGTCTGACTATTTCTATGATAGCCATACACCAGTGCTTATTTCTAAGACTGGGTTATTACTTGTAAGACCAGAACTCTGTACTGGCATACTATCCTAGTAGCATATGACATACCTGGATTCCTATATAGATATCTAAATCTAATTAACCTCCCGCTACAAATCTATACAGAGTCTATGTTCTCCAGAGGGTTTTCTTAAGAGCACCACACTGGAACTATACGAAGATTCACTGTGTGAAATGATTCCTTCCTTCAACAAATAGTCTATCTCTTCCTTCAAAGCTTTCTCCTTAGCGAAAGGAATCGAATATGCTTTCATACATACAGGTGTTGGGTCTATAAGTTTCATATCATATTCCAATAAGTTTGTATGCCCCGGACGGTCCGTTAACACCTCTGTATGGTCATCTAGAACCCGTTGCACTCTCTCCTTCTGATCTTTCGTTAAATGTGTACTGATTTTCACCTGTGCCGCTGTCTCACAGGGGTGTAATGGATATTCAAATGATGAAAATGGTTCATTTTTCATCTCCATTGCAATAGACAAGGTCAACAAATGTGTCTCTTCCTGATTTTCTCTTTCCAAATATTTCTTCAGGAGATTTACATGATAGATTTTTTTCTTTCCCCTTCTTATCTATCTTATAATTTGTTCTAGATACCTTCTCTAGAACTGTATATGGACCTTGCCATCCAATTTGCAACTTATTCAGGCTACCGGGTAGAAGAAGCAGTACCTTCTCTCCCACAGCCAAATCTCTGTCTTTAGCTTTCTTGTTGTAATAGGCAGCATGTTTTTTCCTGGCTTGTCTCAAATTTTCATTGGCAAGTTTCCAGCCAGTTTTTAAACGATTGGTCAGCTCATTCACATATTGGTAGGATGATGTAACATTTTACTCTGCCTTTTCATCAGTCCACGTTCTTAACAGTTACATATGGACTGTTAAATTCACAAACGTATTTTTCCTGGCACATGTCAGGTCCTTTGCACTTGAAGCACCGTTGTGATGACTTTTCTTCCCAGAATCATCATGCACAAAACGACCGCTACCAATTTTTTTCTTGGGGCTTTCTCCCCACTTAGAATTCTTGATGAGAGATTTCCTCTCTACATCTTCTTCCTCCAGTTTACATAAGTCCGATTGACGGATTTTCGGCTTATCCTGGGGTAAGACATCTTTTTGCACTCGCTGCATAGTGGCCATTGTAAAATAGTCAATTGAAGATTGTCCGTGAAAAGGGGCTTCCCATTCCACTTGGTCCACTTTATTATTCTTTCTAATGTCAGGCCTACGTTTGCCCAGTGGCGTGTCCAGGTCCTGATCAATGTTCCCACTTGTGGGTGTTCCCTCATGTGCTATGCTACACCTTTCTATAAAATTCTCAATGTCCCACCTTGCCTTGGGCCAATAATAATTTTGAGCTACCTTTTGGATGATGGTACCTATTTTTTCATGGTCCCCATCTTTTCTCACATGTAAGCTCTTTATTAAGTCTGCCCTATACCTTTTAGGAAGTACCAGCTGTCCCTGACCTTTGGATCTAGTTCCGGTCTTCCGGTATATCAGTTTGTTCTTCATAAAGAAGTCTCCTTTTCCTGAAGGTGTGTGACAATTGGACAATTTTCTAAAACAAGGCTTGAGGGTCTTATCCCCAGCCTGTGCCTTCCTCATCTCTTCTTTAGTGGTATTTATCATAATATCCTCCTCCTGTCTAGAGTTCGACCTGACTTGAAGGGTGGCCATTACTATAGGATTCCTGCTACAACGGTCAGTATCATGATTGTCCATCCGACAATTTTTACACCACCTCCTTTTTTGGTTTAAAGATTTTCTTTCATCAAATTTCCTTTCATCGAATTGTGGGGTTTTATTTTTATTATCATACCGTGGCCTATCAAACTGGTGCTTACCTTTGTTCTGATCTCTATGATCAAACTTATTAAAGTTTAGTGGTGCCTGAAAATTGTCTACCTGTTTCTTTTTATTACCTGTTACCTCTGCTTGAGCTGCCTGATATCTTTCAGCGACATTTAGTAACTCACCCAGCCTCTCTGCACCTTGTTCCATGAGAAACTTTCTCAGGTCTGGAGCCATGGACTCTCTTAGTGGTTCTATAAGGATCATTTCCTTAAAATCTTGGGTTTTCCCCAGAGCCGTCCATTTCTCCAAGTATGTCTCTAACCGTGCAGAGAACTGGTGATATGTCTCACCTGACAGTAGTTTAGCATTCCTGAACTTTTTTCTATAAAATTCTCCATTCTTTTCATATCTTAACAAAAGAGCCTGCTTTAACATGTCATAATTGTCTTGATCATCTCTGCTCATTTTGGCAAAAACATCATAAGCTGTACCACGAAGCACTTGTGATAACTTTAAGCTCCACCTTTCTCTCTCTAACCCATACGTGGTAGCTAATAGTTCATATCTATTTAGATAGCTCTCAATATCATCGTCTTTCTCAACAAAATGATCTAAATGAAAACTCATAGCTGAGGTTGAGGCTCCCTGACTAGCAGTGGCATCGGAGGTAAAGGGACTGGCACCATTTTCAGGAGCATGGCCTTGAAATTCCAACTCCCTTAGTCGTAACTCGTGATCCCTTTGTAATCTCTTATCTTCTGCTTCCCTCTCTGCAGTCAATCTTCTTTCCTCTGCCTTTCTTTCTGCAGCCTGTCTCCTTTCTTCTCTTTCTGTAGCTTGCCTTCTTTCCTCTGCTTCCCTTTCCGCAGCCTGTCTCTTTTCTTCTCTTTCTGTAGCTTGCCTTCTTTCCTCTGCTTCTCTTTCTGCCTCCAGCTTCTTCTCTTCATACTGGAGCCTTTTAATCTCTTTTTCTGCCTCCAATGCCTTAGCCTCTTTGTCAGCCTCAATCTGCAACCTCTTAATTTCTTTTTCAGCCTCTAACTTTCTTTCAACCTCTTTTTCAAATCTTTTTTCTTCACGTTCAATAAATTTGTCACATTCAGTAGTGACATAAGCAATCATAACTTGCCCGTCCATTCCCAACTCTTTAGCAGCCTGCATAGCAGCAGATAGAAATTTTGCCAGGTCTGCCATTTTCTAACAGGCAAATTTATACAATGTTTAACTAAACACTTCAATCTATGACTAATTAAACTAAGGACAACCACAAGCACTGAGAGCTCAACCTTATTTATTTTCCACCCAAGAATACCTTTTTAATTTTTATAATTCCCAGAAGTAAATTACCCCCAATATATATGGTAAGAGAGGGTTCAATATCCCGGACAGGACCCCAATATATGTGGTAAGTTGGGATTAGATAAATAGTTATAGGGGACTTAGTGTACTGACTGAGATCAGCTGTGAAGGTATCTGTATCTAATAAGTGTGGTGTGTTACAGATGACCTTACTTTGCTACCACATTTAGACCTCAATCAGACTTATTCTGGAATATTGTGATGACTACGTTGAATGTCTAGGGTTATGGTAGTGATGAAGTGTAAGTTCACAACAACCAACAGACAGATAAACACTTTTATTAAGATCCACAACACTTTACAACACTATGACAAACACATACATATAACACTCTAGAAGACTAGCTTAAGTAAGTCAAGTGTTAACTTTTAAATTATGTATTAGTTTCTTTCAAGAATAGATATCCTGATCCAACTACAGAGTGAATCAGGAATCACAATCAAATGTAAACACAATGTTTATGTACAAAATTTATACAAAGGATCTTTGTCCTGACATATAATATTATTACAATATGTGTGTAGGGTTGTGATGTAGTATTATGAGGTAATACGGGCTTTTGAAGCTAGGTTGTTGTTTGTCATCACGACTTCATGTGTTTGTTACTGGTGGAAATAATATTTTAGGGTTCACAGTTTCTTTTTATTTGTAAAACAATAACTGTCCATCTTGATTTAGTATTACAGTCAATTTTAAGGTGGGTTATACAAGGGTGAGCTGCTCTGGCTGACAACTTCTTAGCTCATATGTCGGCGGCAGGAAACTGTCTCCTCTGCTCGCTTGCTTCTCAGTTATCTTGAAATACACCACTGGTCGATATCTTGGACAAGGAGTCTGCTGCCAGCCCTCTGGATCCAGCAAAACTCAGACCAGGTGCTGCTCTAATACTTCAGTACCACGGTTCCATGAAATAAGAAGGTTGTACCTCCTTCTTCAGAACTAATATATAATATATTTCCACACTGAAGTACAGGACATTACAAACACAGAGTTCAGCGCTGTAGGCCAACTGCTAGCTTCTCATGTGACAATATACACCAGTATTCCTCTCCCTAATGTTTACAACGCCTCTGCAATTCCAGCGTTAATTCCTTCTATACAATAGGATAGGTGTCATGTTACTATTTGGCAATCCCATATATGCCTATGCAGTTATACTCCTCTCTGACAAGCTTTTACATGGTGGAGCAATATCTAGGCTTTTCCTTCTGTTTGCTACTGAACCACACACATACAGACACAATTTATCATTTCATATTCAATTTTCATATAATATATATATATATATATATATATATATATATATATATATATATATATATATATATATATATATATATATATATATATATATATATATATATATATATATGAATTATGTCTAGCTTACCACAATTCAAGGAAATATACACAAGTAACGTTGACTGGTGATGAATTCTGGCACAATTTTGATCTGCCTTATCCCAGGCTTTTATTAGAAAAATATTAGCTTGATCTCAACGCACTTGATTCTCTCAAAATTTATTTTCAAAACTGGCCCTGAACAGACGCTTCTATTTGACTATATCGAACGCTCTAACCAATGAGACCATGTTTACAAGAGCCTTTGAAAAAATTTTACCCATCCTACACGTTGCCATTAACAACAATAATAGTATTTGCAGTTCGACTAATAAGCTTTCGCCGTACATATTACTACAGCCAATCAAATCGTATCTAACTTGTTGGCCTCATTTCCCCTAAAGCAGTGTTTTTCAAACATGCCATTATGAGCAAATATGATATTGTGCTGTCAGACAACCCCACTATAGTATTTTGGCTATAATTTGTTAATTACTAGACTATTTGCGTAACACATAACATATTCTTTGTCAGCAAGTCCTAAAGCACACAAATATATAAGTTTAATGGGGCTAAGTGGCTTCGTTCAAAATATGTATTTTTCGAAGATAGTCGTGTATTTGCTTCTACCACCCGTTCACTTCCATACCAAGGGATGTCTTCTGTACTGTCAGACTAATGTCAGGAGCTTAGACATAAATCAGTAGAATGTCAGGTTTCCCAATAAGAGCTTAAACCTGTTTTCAAAACCTAACATCGTATCGTTAGTGTTTTTTATTTACTGTTTATTTGAAAAAATCAGGTCTTCATGCCTTTCGCGTGGGATTGGCGTTCACTTTTTAATCGCGAGACGACGTGGTACAATTGCATGCATTCCTCCGTGCATCTCTCTCTCTCTCTTCTAAGCCCGTCTGTCTTTTAGGTTAACGTAGTGTGTATAATGACATTAATGTAGTATTATATCTAGGTCCTGCCATCAATGGTACCTATACCTTGTAGCGGTATGGCAGCTTGTGTACCCTGACAATCCCCAGAGCTATGCCAGTGGGAGTTTTACTCCTGGTAGGTTCAACCATGCTGGACTGGTCTGCGTGGGTAGGGGTCAGACAAAAGCTGGTACCCTGGTCCTCCAGGTTGGGGGTTTTAGCACAGGGCCGACACCCCTGTCTGTGTAAAAAATCACACACGTTACGGAAACAGCAATAAATGGAAATACTTTGATGCGGGACGGACATCCGGAGTCTCAGGCTCGTATGACTGACAGTGGTGAAAGCCGAAAGGAAGCCACTGGCATGAAAACGGATGCCCAGACCGCAAAACACGAAACCAGAATTGGTTTTTGGAATGTCAGAACTATGAACGAGGCAGGAAAGCTGAGACAGATTACAGCAGAGATGAGGAACTACAAACTACATATCCTGGGAATAAGCGAGAGCAGATGGACAGGGATGGGGAGAATAAAAACAGCTACAGGGGAAACAGTACTTTATTCTGGTAGAGAGGACGGTCAGCACAACGAAGGTGTAGCCATTATCCTTAAGAAAGGAATGGAAAGATCTCTACTGGAATGGAAACCCATTAACAACAGACTAATAAGAGCAAGACTGAGAGGGAGATTCACCAACACCACAATTATACAATGTTATGCACCAACAAATGACAGCGACGAAGAGATTAAGGACGAGTTCTATCAACAGGTACAAAAGGAAATGGAAACTGTACCCAGGTACGATCTTATTATAGTAATGGGAGACCTAAATGCGAAAGTTGGAACACACAATAATTATAACGAAAGAGTAATGGGGAAATGCGGCAGTGGAACAGTAAATGAGAATGGGGACAAATTAATAAGCTTCTGCAGTATTAACAACCTGGTCATCGGAGGAACACTTTTTCAACACAAAGAAGTGCACAAGTTAACATGGGAATCACCAAACGGACGAGACAAAAACCAGATAGATCACATAATGATCAATGGCAGATGGAGACATGCACTACAAGACGTGAAAGTAAGAAGAGGCGCAGATGTGGGAAGTGATCATCACCTAGTAGTAGCAAGACTGAAGGTGAAACTCAGAGCTGCTGGACCAGTTGCAGTCAAACAGAAAAGATACAACATCACGAAACTTAAGGACCCCCTCACCAGAAAAAGCGTTTGTGGTCGACGTAAAGAGACGATATCTGATTAC
Organism: Oreohelix idahoensis; assembly: GCA_024509875.1. Lineage (NCBI taxonomy): Eukaryota > Metazoa > Mollusca > Gastropoda > Stylommatophora > Oreohelicidae > Oreohelix > Oreohelix idahoensis. The sequence continues at coordinate 466,878 of JAMPIV010000230.1, forward strand.
CAAAAGCCAGGAAAGAACAGAGACCGACGATGTGGACCAGAAATTCAACACCATCTCAACAATATATAAAGAAAGCAGCAAGTCATGCTTGGGATTCCAGGAAAGAAAGAGCCAAGACTGGATAACACCAGAAACGCTAAAACACCATAGCGAAGAGAAAGGAAATGAAAAGGAAGAAAACAGAAGCTAAGTCTCCCAGGTTAAAGGCAATATATAGTGAACAGTACAGTCAGCTGGACAAGGAAGTAAAACGTCAAACCCGTGCTAACAAAAGGACATTTCTGGATGACCTTGCAAGACAGGCAGAAGAGGCAGCACTGAGAAATGAACAAAGCACAGTTTATAAAATAACTAAAGCTATCAGTGGAAAACGAGGTGCAAACAACATAACGTTAGTAAGAGACAAGCAAGGAAATCTCATCACCACAGCACAGGGGCAGGAAACAAGGTGGGCAGAGCACTTCAGAGAAACACTGAATAAGGAACCACCAGAGACTCAGCTGAATGTTCCTGAGGCTGAAAGTGACTTAGACGTAAATACAGACATTCCACGAAAAGAAGAAATTATCACAGCTATCAAAGGGCTAAAAAATGGAAAAGCGCCTGGTCACGACAATCTGAATGCTGAGCTATTCAAGACAGACCCTGAACTAGCAGCAGAACTATTAGAACCACTATTTGCACAAGTCTGGGAAACTGAGACAACATCAACAGAGTGGAGTAAAGGAACAATTGTCAAATTGCCCAAGAAGGGCGACCTTGCAGACTGCAACAACTGGAGAGGAATTACCCTCCTCTCAGTTCCCAGCAAAATACTAGGCAGGATAATCATCCAGAGAATTTCAAAAGCAGTTGACCATAAACTGAGGAAAGAACAAGCGGGCTTCAGAAAGAACAGAAGATGTGCAGATCATATATTTGCCCTCAGGAATATTATAGAGCAGTGCTCAGAATGGCAGAGACAGCTGTACATTAACTTTGTTGATTTTGAAAAGGCTTTCGACAGCATACACAGGGACAGCCTATGGAAAATTCTGAGGGCTTATGGAATTCCCAGCCGCATTGTTTCCATTATAAAAAGCCTCTATTCTAACTTTACGTGCAGTGTTGGATCGAGTAATGTAACTTTCGAAGTGAAAACAGGAGTACGACAGGGATGCCCCTTATCAACAACATTATTTTTGACAGTCATAGATTGGGTGATGCGCCAGACAACAGAGGGCAGTCCAAGGGGAATTAGATGGACAACGTTTTCTACACTGGAAGATTTGGAATATGCAGATGACATTGCACTGCTCGCGCATTCACACCAACATATTCAAGACAAAACTGATAGACTGAATAAGTATGGCCAGCAGGTTGGCCTGAACATCAATCTGAAGAAGACAGAGGTCATGACACTAAATGTGGGCAATCCTGAGCCAATAACAGTAAGGAACCAGAAGTTAGAACAGACAGACACATTTACTTACCTAGGAAGCATAGTAACACCTGACGGCGGAACAAGCAAGGACATTAATAACAGAATGAATAAAGCGAGAACAGCCTTTGCTATTCTCAACAACATTTGGAAGTCTTCCCAGTACAGCACAAACACCAAATTAAGACTGTATGAGAGCTGCGTACTTTCTGTGCTTCTCTATGGTGCGGAATGTTGGAGAGTAACAGAGAAGGAAATGTCGAAACTGTCCTCCTTCCACACAATCTGCCTAAGGAAAATTCTCCGAATCTTTTGGCCAAACACCATCAGCAACCAAGAACTACTTATTCGGAGTAACCAGGAGGACATGCACACCATCATAGCTGGCAGACGCTGGAGTTGGGTTGGCCATGTCCTCGGAAGGGACCCTGATACCATCGCAAGAACAGCTATGCTATGGACCCCCGAGGGAAAGCGAAAGAGAGGCCGACCAAAAACAACTTGGCGGAGAACTGTGGAAGCTGAGATGCAAAGAATGAACCACAGTTGGGGCACTGTACGAAGGATGGCCGCCGACCGAGCAAAGTGGAATCAATTTGTTGCTGCCCTACAAGACGCCACCAGGCGTGATGGCCGCTGACTGCTTTGACGGTTGGCGGTTATGGATCAAAGAAGAAAGAAGATATCTAGGTCATTAAGCAGTGTGCCTATCAAGGTCGTCTAAGAAATACAGTACCAGTTTTATTTTTAGAAACGCGTGTATGATGCTGTAGGCTTTTACTATCGTACGTGGAAGCGTTACAGTTATGCAGACGAAGTAGAAAAATGGGATCTCTGGTTCAGCCATTATGGCGTTCTAAAACACAGGCGTACGCTATTGTGAAAGCACTGGTCTTTCCCCATTCTTCTTTCTTTTGTATTATTTCGTTCTACTTTACATTTATGTTCTAATTTATATATGTGGATTAGACTTTTTCACCACAATACTGTACTTCATTTGTAATTTAGGCAGTATTTAACTTCGCAATAGTGTTTTTACACGTATTAAACGTTCGCTAAATTTTCTTTGTAACGCTAACTGTGATCTATACTTAGTTTTCACAAATTAGTTGATCTACAGTTTTTGTTTTTTTCTTTTTGCCGCAACTTCGAATTCTCAGGGAACAGATTGAAAGTAAACTTCACGAGTTGCTACATGAACATCTACGTCTGTGAAACGCGCAGGCGCAGAAGTTTCTGTAGCAACTCGTGAAATTATTAGAAGCAATGAAGGGCCTCACGTTCGTCCACTTTTACAGCATCTTACTCAAACAAGTCTGGCAACTCAAGTGCTACTGAAGTGTGCTCACGACATATACCAGAATGGTATAGGATCAGGAACAAGATATCAAAAGGTTACTGCAGAGCATTAGTAACTGAAGCTTCAACTGAAGCAGCCGGTCTTGAGTTGAAATATAGTCACTAAATAAAATACACGAGAGAAAGATCCAAACATGTGAAATACAGTATATATCATAAACGGCCATAAGGTCACTATAGAAGACAATGCACAATAAAGAAATTATGAAAGATTTAAGCACAACATCACGCGTCAGCTAAATAGAGATACTGAAAAATGAAGTTGTTTGGTCAACTCGGTGGAATGCAAACCACTTACCTATGTTCACAAGCTTGCATTCAACAGCAGATCTGTCCTATGTGTAATGGAACATCCAAACGAAGATGGATGGATAGATTAACGTAATAAAGATTATACTAGACTAACTCTAGCCACAGCTATACATCTCACATAAAAACGACAGCTACCTATTCCAGAAATGTTTTACGTCAGAAGTCGACGCCAAAACTAAATGCATAAATGAACATGAGTCATGAACTTGTAGCAGACCAGCGAGGAAAGATGAGAGAACAACGCAAATTGTGGACATCCGTGGTACATTTGTCATTATATTTTGTAAAGAGTACATGTTCTCGCTGCAGTAAATGTAAATACTTGCTGATTTTGTAAAATTGTTAATGAAAGTATGCTGAATTCGTTGACTCCTTTTTGCTTATGTTTTTATCGATTCCATGTTTTTTAAGGAGTGGTGCAGTCCGCACCACCTGCCTGCCAGGCCATCCATTCATACATCCATCTATATATCCATCCATCCATTAAAACATCCATCAATCCATCTATCCACCCATTCGTCCGTTCGTCTCTGAAGTTTTTTTTTTCCATTTACATACCTGTTGTAGTTTTAACTTTACCTAAAAGTGTAACTTTTTCCACTCTGCAGATTCGTTGTATCTGAGAATGTGACATGATAACAATCTTGATAATTGTGCAGAAACGTCACTTATTTGGTCTGTGTGTGTACAGAAAAATGTCAAAGTCGTTCAATAATTCTAAAGTTAAAGTTGAAGACTAATATTAACCTACAGTGTTGTTAAATATGGCGGAGAAATATAGTTGTATAGTTGTAAGCCACACTTGAAAGACAGAGAAAGAGAGAAGAGAGAAAGAGAGAAAGAGAGAGAGAGAGAGAGAGAGAGAGAGAGAGAAAGAGAAAGAGAGAGAGCGAGAGAGCGAGAGAGAGAGAGAGAGAGCATACAAACTTTATGTTTTAAGAGTTGAGAATTTATAGCATCACCAGTTAGTCCTTGTTCTGGAATCCCCAAGGTAAGAGAGTTGTTGTTGTTGTTGTTTAACTTGGGCTGTTGAGCTTCTCGCTCTTTAGCAGCCAATACCAAGAAGACTCCTTGGTATTATCTACATTGTAGATCTAGGTTTTTCCTGTGGCTTTTCTGCCATTCCGAAACGTGTTGAGTTGAAGTCATGAGTTCCAGTTTCTCCAGCTTGGCTTGCATTTAAAGAACCGTCACATCTGGTCCCAAGCTAGGCGTAAGAAGTGCGTGGCACACTGTGCATTCACCGCCATCAAAGGGGGCTCTCCAACTATGCAGAGCTAAAATACTGTACTCTGGTTCTGGGCTCTCCCATGGAATTGTCACGCCCTGCACAGAATCACTTCTCAGCTTCCCCTGTCTATCATTGGATCTACAGTGAGATCCTTCTGCGTGCTGTCAACAAAGTCAAAGCCAAAGATTTACGTCTAGGGCTCAAGTGACTTCTCCAAGCTTAGTGTGCAATGTTGGGTTCTCAACAAGTTTCACCACAGGGGGAATCCCTGGAAGTGTGTGGATGATTTCAAGAGTCACTGAGGATGTAATAAGTCTCACAGACATAGGTTCACTCCCACGTACGTATATTGTACCATTGTACATAGCTGGGGGTCATATAAGGATGACTCCCAGATATGCCTCCAAGCATGGGTAAGAGAGTTAGAGGACGACCAAAAACACATGGAGAAGATAACTGGGGACTGACATAAAGGGGTTGAAGAAGACATGGAAAGACCTTGAACTGATGGCACGTGACAGGAAGTCTTGGCACATGTTTGTTATAAGCCTATGCTCCTTGGGGTGCTGAAGGATGATGGTGAGAGTTGGGCACGCAGGCCTTTCTAACACTCTTTCCTTCCTTTCTTGTATGTTCTCTACTGAATTCATTTATTCGCATTATAACTATTAATTTCAAGGAATACAACGACGTACAATTAAAATAACAGTAGATTCACAATTGCAGTTTTTAATTATTATCAAAAAATAAAATGAATTGAAAAAGGCAAAGGTCATCCTCAAAACCAACATTCAGTAGTTTATAATGGTTGCGAAGAATATAATCAGCACTCATGACCGTATCCGATAAGAATGTAATTGTATGAATATGGACAGAGCGTGCTTTTTAGAGAGAGAGAGAGAGAGAGAGAGAGAGACAGAGACAGAGACAGAGACAGAGACAGAGACAGAGAGACAGAGAAAGAGAAAGGGGGAGGAGAAACAGAACAAATGAGGGAGATAGAGTGTTAATTAGTATAATTATCAATTACGTCTGACAAGAATTGTTTGTTGAATTATGTTAGTACACAAGATTTTACAGTGTAAATAAATGTTCTTGATGTTATTTTCCTCCGTGACGTAACGTCATATATTCGTGAGTATATTTTGTCTGCTCATCCTTTAGCTGTATTCCTCTACGTCATTATTGTGCCGATATAATCTTTTTTCTCCAGAAGTAAACTCTCTGAGATAACACCAGCTTAAACACTCCTGTGTATCAAAGTCTCCACCACTACACTCCCCTACGGCAGTATCTGCTATTGGACAATCTTTGTTTTAGACACGCAGTGGCATTGTGAGAGAGTAAACATCGAGTAGAAATTAGACACTGACATGGCGGGGATAAAGAGGCGTGGAAAGAGCTTCAGCTGATAGTACTGGACAGGGGTGGGGTGGTTGGCTTTAATATGTTGGAAGCCAGCACTTAACAGGAAGCTGATAGATAATGGCTGAATGAATGACAGATGACATGTGCCTTAAAAATTCAGAAGTGCAATTAATAAAAATTTTTATCACATGTATCGACAGCTGACCATGGTTCATCTCAGTCTTAACATGAACAACTTGTTGTAGGTAAAAGGTCATAGCAAATACTGCTGTAGAGAAGTGAAGTGTTAGAGACTTCACCTTACTAAGTCCAGCATCGAGAGGTGTGGTGACCAGGTCCCTTCCACGTTGCCTTTTCCTTTCATAACTCAAGGGCAGTCAGGTACCTATTTACAGCTGGGTATTCTGTAGCGTGCACAGTGGGCTGATCACCTGCTTGCCAACCAATCTGATTACGGAAACAATGATAGATTGTTTGGTCTGTTTTTGTTCCACAAAGACGCCACTAGGCGTGGTGGAAACAGCAATAGATTGATCAATTTGTTGTTGCCCTAAGACGCCACTAGGCGTACTGGCCACACACTGCTTTGCCGGTTGGTGGCTAAGGATGGAAGAAGAAGAAGAAGAAGATTCTGTAGCGTGAAGATACCGTGAATCGAACCCGGCATCATTGTCACGAGAGACCAGCGCTCTAACCATTCTGTCAGTCGATAGGCTCCTGTAGTAGGTAACATGATAAAATTGCTTGATTTGGATTAAGCGGAACATTGACATTGATTGCTGATGTTGCTAGCGACTATACTTTACCTTTCAAATTAAATATCTATCATCTATTCTATTTAAAGCCATTAAATTCACACTGAGTTGTTTAAGCATTTCTGTCACGGATTGCCTCCCCTGCTTTGCAGTAGTGGTCCAACAGTGGCCAAAACTAAAGAGTATCTAAATGGGTCGTCAACGGTGTCCACCTTCGCACAAGATTACTCATGGCAGAGATGTAAATAGAAGGGTGATGACGCTTCTACCTTACGGTAGCATTCACAAGATAATTCAGAAGTCAAGAACAATGCTGCGTAGCGCTGAACATTTGTTAACTTATATTTGTTCGTCACCTTTTCTGAAGGATTTAAGCACTGATTTTTAGGCCGTTCAAACCCCCAGCTGAGTTAATTCAGCGAGTTTCCTCTTATAATGGTATAGCTCTGTTTAGAGGTAAATATATGTCTAGATGTATATATGTATATTAAATATTGTGGCTCATACGTTTGCTTTCATTCATGTAATAACTGAATAAACAGCTATTGTTTAGTTTTAAAACAAAGGTAACAAATTTAATTAATCAATTAGTATTAACAGTTTAAAATAAATGAAATGCCGGTGAATTTTATATTGAAATCAAATTTTCTCTTCACTGAGATTTAGGGTGAGGATATAGTTGAGACAATTATGTCCGATTGCTGGTGTATTTTTATAAGCACTTAACTTGATATAAGGGGGTGCTGAAGCTGTGATTTTCGTCACTTCTTGGTGATGAGGGCACTTCTTCGCACAACTTGTCTGATTTAGGTTGTTGGTGTGGATTCCCTGCTTTTCACTCACAACTAGCTTCGTTCCACGAAAGTTTTAGACAAAATAGAAAAACAAACACCTATGCTGAGTACATTTGTGGGCTGCTAATTAACAGGCGCGTTCTCGCTGTCCACCCACCTGTGGTGGGTTTGATGTTAATACAGTTTGTTGTTAAGAAATCTTAGTGTACTGAATGAGGTGAGCTGTGAAGGTCCCTGAATATAATAAATATTAGAGTAAATTTCCAGGGCACCTTTCTACTACCACCACTATGATCTCATTCAGACTTATTCTAGATAGAATTAAGATGACTACGTTTGGTGTCTAGGGTTATGAAATGTTAGTGTAAGGTTGCATTAACCAACTAAACATATAAACAATTACACAAATTATTTTATTATCTAATACAACACAACAGTACCACGACAATCACATACGAACTACACTTTAAAAGACTATCTTTAGTAAGTCAGTGGTTGAAAGTTTGGTAAAGTTAATGTTTTCAATTTATTGTCCTGAATCTGATTTATTTGGAATCAGGACTGACAATCAAAGTGAAATCATAGAAATTAATTACATCAATCAATTTACACAATGGGTCTTCTGACCATAATACACATATTATTATATAAGGGTGTAGTTGTATTGTTTAACTGAGGTGACTTCTAGTATACACTGGTTGATTGTTTATTATCATCATCTCTGCATGTTGTTTGTAAGTTTTTATGGACACTGATGGAATGTTTATATCACTATTCCCAGTCTCTTTTCTAATATAATGTTAGTTGAGCGATCAGGTGCCGAAACATGCACCTATCTTTATAATATGATGTAGGACTCTTCCTGCACTTCGCTGAACGACAACCTTCAGCTCCCACTTCTTCAAGAATGATGGGGGTTTACAGTTGTCTCCGAAAAAGGCAAGACTGTGGCATGAATATATCGGCACACTGTAGTCTGGCACCAGTTATTGACAGCAACCAAAACCCTCTGAAATCAGAAGGATATGCCTCCTTCGTAATCAACAGCCTACACTAATATTCAACAACCAGTATAGGCACATTACAAACAAACATGCAAGATCAGCTCTTTACGACAATCCCTTTCACCAGTTTCTTTTGATGTGACCAGGTATACCAGTATTCCTCTCCCCTAATAGTTACAATGCCTCTGCAATTCCAGCAATAATATGTTGTCCATACAATAGGATAGGTATTATGCTCCTGATGATAATCCTATATAATTTAGTTGGCCTACACCTCTCTGATAGTCTTTCATATGCTGGATCAATCTCTAGACTCTGTTTTGAGTCTGCCATAGACTCACTTACTTACAGTCGTATGTTAGTATTTCACATTCAAATTTTATTTTAAATAAAATGTTAAGAAAATCAATCTTACCACAAATGCAAGGAAATAACACAAGTTAAACGATGACTAGGCAATAGAATATGGCACATTTTCGATCTGCCCTATGTCCAGGCTTTTCCTATGTTAGAAAATTCTCCGCCTGCTCTCATCGATCTTGCTTTGCACAAAATTTACTTGAAATGGCAGTGAACAGTCCCCGTTTCGTACCAGTATCTACTGCTTTGTCCAATGGGACCATGTTTACATTTATTTTTGAATCTATCGTTTCAAATAACAACTCCCAATATGTTTCCAAGGCAAATATATTTTTAGTTTTAGGTCAACCAATCATACTTCGCCTTCCTTCAAAATCCACCCAATCAAATATCCCGTACCTTTTAACCTCATTTACCCAAAGTCGTTTTTTCAAAACATGCCATAACAAATTATAAGCAGGCATGATCTTTACTTGACAGTCTGGTCGGGTCCACTATAGTATTATGGCTATAATTAGTTAATTAATGGACTATTTGCGTAACTATTACCATATTCTTTGTCAGCAAGTCTTAAGGTACACGAATATACAATTTATATGGGACTAGTTGGCTTGGTTCAGAAGTACACAGTTTTTTTTTTTCTATGTTAGTGTTTTTATTTTTAGTCTACTACACGTTCAATTCTTTTCCATGTGCTGTCTTCTCTATTTACGTGATAATTACGTCCTTTGAAAAAAGAGCTAAGGTTGTTTTTGTGACACGAGTTGTCTGCATGTTCTAACTTTTTCCTCGTATTTTGGGGAAACCCCTAAGGCAAGGCTTGCCCCTGTATTGGTATTGGCTTTTAGTTTAAAATCAATGCGAAACGAATTAGCATTTCATCTATCCTTTCCCCTCCTCGTTCCACAATGCATTTTTAGGCACAATTTTCTTAGAACTAGGAAAAGTGATTATGTCAAGGACGAATTTGAAAAATTGGGTACCGTTTTGTTCGGCTATTCGTTAGCAAATAATAATCTGAAGGCGTAGGCGATACCAACAGTTCTAGTAGAAAATTCTTTTATACTTTCTTATTTTGCCTTTATGCCCTATATTGTTATATATTAATTTAGATATTGTATTTAGAAATTCACTACACCACCAATGTTAATCTCTCAGAATAATTAAATTCCCGAGTACACAGTGTAACTAATGGAAGATGATTAAAATTCACCAATATTCTTCCGGGTATTAAACTGGGAAAATGTGTCTGGACGGCGCGAATAATGAGTTACCTGAGTTACAATTAACAAAGTGCATATATCTCACTATTATACACTTTAGGCACATGTGATGTAATCATCAGTCATCACTGCTCCATTTGGAGTCTGGGGTCACCTTTGCTGTTGGTATTCCGCACGACTAGCCAGAAGAAATCACCAGAGCTTGCTGTAGTGATTTATGAATATACTATTTTCGTATGTTGAGGTTGCCAGCCTTATATATACCCACTTAGCAAGAAAACATGTTAATTCACATTTGTAAAATAAATGTTCACACCTTACGTCAAATGGGTTATTCACAATCTCCTCGCACAGTTTAGAATGGACACGAGAAATTTAGGTTATATGCTCTCGAATCCCGTGGTCTGTAAATTTTGAATCCCTTTTATGACGAGTGAATCTGCGAAAACCGTGGTTTGGGAAAGTTTCTCTTACGGCAGGATAATAAATTTTTTAGGTATCCAGTCCTAATATTTAAAGTACTGGTCCTTTAAGTTTTTCAGAGTTTTTTATTTATAAAGGCGGGCTTACTTTTTAAGGTTTTAAGTTTCCCAAATACTTCGATCTGTCACTTATAATATAAGAATTCTAAGTCCGATGTCTCACTGGCTTCAGGGAATTGTTCGCTTGACGATGCGATGTAGTCTCTGAGTTCTGTGTCTCTGATTTTGTTAGATTATATTTCTCACTTCTCAGTTCAAATCACAGATTGTGTTTTCGCCAAATTTTCCAATGAAATTTATGGTTTATTCCGGCCCTCAAATCAAACCAATCGAACCTCTTAAGCACTGGGTTGGGGTGTCTAATTTCAGAATATCCCCCACATGTTTTGAAATATTTCATTTAATATTCCAACGAGTGACCTCTTTCAAATCATGCGGTAATATTTCCGCTGGCATCTTTATGCAACTTCACACATAAATATGTGAACTATCCTGGCTAATGCCTTCCGCCAAGACAGGGGCCAACGGATGCGATAATCTAATTATCACCTATGGGTGTGAATCACCCAGACTGATTTCTCAGGCATCAAATCTGGCCTTCCTTTGTGTCGGTCGGGAGAGACTGTGCTTACCCAGTTGGTCAGACTGGTTCAGTTGATAAGCGTATCACCCGCTGAGGTCAGTAATTACCCTGGCGGAACGCAACCAGTCTGGGATCGGCTTCAGAGCACACTTTAAAAGATAAAGATAGTCTCTTAGCTGATACTTCCGTAGGGTAGTGGAGTGTTAGAGACTTCACTCTACTGATCCAACATAGGGAGTAAAAAGAATGACAAGGCATGATTTATGCCAAATAAAAGCGATTGGTGAGAAAAATGAAGAAAAGAAATGATACTGCCGTAGGGATGAAGGTGTGAGAGATCACACACAAGAGCATTTTCAGACGTCCTGTGACAATTTCTAGAATGAGGGTTCCAAAGGTTGTCATAGCCGAGAGTTAGCGTGGGGATAAGCTCTCACTGCAGATAAATGCTTCTATGGCACGAGCCTCAAATAGCCTCGGACAACCAAGCCCAGCTCTTGGCCTTCATTTGTGGCTCAATCTGAGCACGGCGGAACTGTTTCCACTAGCGGGAGAAAGGGCGAAGGCGAGTCACTCGCGCCTTAAAACCAGCTGCTTCTGACAAATAAGGCTCGTGATTCTTGTATGGTAGCCTACCTAAGAGAAGGTAAAACTCTGAATCAAACCACCGCTGCCTTGCGGGAATACCGTTTATGGGAAAGGCTTCGGGAGTAAACCCTGAGGATAAATCCGGAGTCGGAGTCCCTTAGGCAGTCTAATGTTGATTCGGCGTTATTCTGGCAACTCCTGCGACGTGGCTGGTGTAACCGAGACACCTACGCTAGCATTATCCGTGCTATTGTTATGATTCAGAATGAGACAAGCAGTTAGGACATCTCACAAAAGAAAAAAAATAATGAATGAAAATAATAATAAATGTTACTGACAACAGTTCAAGATAGCAGCTCATGTTTACCAAAAGTGAGTGATCATAACAATCTAGGGACGTAAATAGAATGGTCGAGAACAGCGAAGCTTGACCAATGAATTTAATCCAAAAGTATTGGGTTAACGAATCAGAAAGTAGCAAGGTGACACACCACGCTGAGGTGACTGTAAGTCATTATTGCTTTGGAGATTCGAGGAGTAGCTGTGCGGAGAGAGAACACTCTAGGACAGGTTGTATATCTGTAGTTGTACAGACTGGCTCTCACGAGTATACACATATGTCCAGCTACTTCAAGCAAGTGTTAATCTATTAAGAGATAGATATTATTTCTGTGGTGTACAGGAAGTGTATATTTCTATATGAGAACAGAGATTATGCTCTCTCTCTCGTGAGTATCTGATAGTAAGTACATTTTATGCATTAGATTGATTCTTGTTCTAGGTATCGTTTGTAGAGGCATGATTAGCCAGTTAGCCAAGAGAACTCTATAAATATCTAAAAGAAACTGAATGCTACAGAGGAGCATAAGCACCACAAGTTCATAGTGTCGGATTTGGAAGACTAAGAATATTTAAAGGAGACAATGTTATAAAGAGGAACAAATTCTATAAGTTATTGAGCTCACATAAGAAATATCAGTAATGTCTAAGGATCCAACTTTTGACTGTATACGAGCTCCATTGTTAGAATTACCTTGTCATGCCTGTTGAACGAATTATCTTATTAAAAGTTTTAATGGCACAGCTTGAATTTGATTTCGTCATTACATGTTGCTGAACTTGTACCAATATTGTTCATACTACCACTGTATGAGAAGTCACTATAATACCATCATAGAAGGAACTGAACGAACCTGGGATATTGAAAAGATAGAAATATCATCCAAGAATCACCATCTCTGGCGGAGTTGTCCAGTACAAATTTAATTCTTAACTTGGAAGATAAAACGGAGAAGTTTAAACTTAGACCACGTCACTAGGTCTGCCATCTGACACCTAGTGATTCTATCATACATACTACTAAATGGTCGAGGGCGCTATGACATACCTCTAATTGGTGCCGTGACGCCCCTGCCACACTGGTACCAAACTGCATCGGCTACTGCCTTTCCTTTTGATCTACCGGATGCGTGGAGAGGGGGAACATGCTGCATGGGCAACAGCTTGATCTCATATAACTGTGCCCAACGCGCCCTGAAGAGGACACTCCAGCTTCACTCTAATAATCAGCTGAGGGATGTCACCTCATGGGCGCATTCCCATAGTCAGTTATGACTGAAGGGCTGTCACCTCATGGGCGCATTCCCATAGTCAGTTATGACTGAAGGGCTGTCACCTCATGGGCGCATTCCCATAGTCAGTTATGACTGAAGGGGCTATTATTATTATTATGTTAAAACATAAAGGTGCTCTTGTCAATCAATTTATTATTGAGGATAAAGGTTATTATTGTTCAGAATCAACGTCATTGAACTCTGGCCAAACCCTTAGGAAATCGGTCTCCCTCAGCAAATGTCAAAGTGTATGAATGATGATTGTACCTGTGGCGTGCTGGTTGTATACATGCCAGATCCATACTCTCATACGTCCATATCTACTAGTATTTTCGTTGATGCCGAATTCCAGCAATCTGAGTAGTGTTGATTCATCGATTGCAGTGTGGGTCTCTAACAGGCGGCGATCATTAAATGTCCTTATGTCTCTCTTATAAAAATCCAATCCACTGTAGATGCTCGCGAGGCTAATCTGTCAGCTCTCTCGTTGCCGTATACTCAATATTTTTATCCTGGAAGAACCCTTGAAATAATTTTCAGATTTCAGGGAACCCCTGCATAAAAATTATTGTATCTACAGCTCATGTTTGGTACCTTTGCGTGGTCAGTAAGTTGTAAATATAATAATTCAATAATAAATTGTCAGTGCGCTTTTGAGTAGAGATTGGTTTTTTTTCTATGGATCTGTTTATTTGGCCAACTTAATAGCATACTCTTTTTGTGTGGCTCCTTTTCTCCATAAAGGATAACAAAACTAATGTAAGTCTGTAGTGTAAAGTAGAAGAAACCTTAGTTTTTCCTTTTTTTATTTCCTACTTGATTTTTTGCATTATCCATCATCATCATCATCAGTTGCCATCTCCACAACGAAGGTTGGCTGTAATGGATCTCCAACGTCTTCTGTCTCTTGTCTTGGTGGTGCACTCTGATAGACTCTTTCCTGTCCATCTTTTGATGTTATCTTCCCACTTATAGCGATGTCTTCCCCTTGCACGTTTGCCTTCAACTCTCCCTTCTGTTATGGTCTTCTGAAAGGTGTTATGCCTTTTTATGTGGCCAAAGTATTTTAGCTGCCGAACTTTGACCTCCCTCATTAGTTCTCTTTTCATACCTAGATTTTCTAGGACCTCCTTATTTGTTTTCATCTCTTTCCATGAGATACGCCCCATTCTTCTATATATCCACATTTCAAGAGCCTCAATTCTTTCTTCCAAATGCTTATTCATCGTCCATGTTCTGCACCATACAGAAATGCAGAATATATATAACACTTTATGATTCTCAGTTTTAATATGTGAGATAACTTTTTGGATGTCAGTATATGTTTCATGTTGTTGAATGTAGCTTTGGCCATTCCTATTCTCTTTTTGATTTCTGTTTCACATCTGCCATCTGTTATTATATGACCAAGATATACGTAGCTCTTGACTTGTTCCAGGATTTTCCCATTTACGCTTATCTTTAATGTGGGTTTATCGTCTGTTTTGCTAATTATCATAGTTTTTGTTTTCTCAATATTAATGTCGAGTCCATATTCATGACTTATACTGTTCACTTGCTTCACTAGTTCTTGTAACTCCTGTTCGCTTTCAGCTAACAACACGGTATCATCTGCATATCTAAGGTTATTTATTGACCTTCCACTGATGTTCAGTCCTGGTATTTCCTGTATCTCTTTGAAAATTTTTTCGGTGTATAAATTAAATAGGCAGGGGGACATCACACAACCTTGTCTGACACCTCTTTTTATGTCTATGTATGGTGAATAATTCCTTCCCGATCTTACTGTGGCAGTTTGCTCCCAATAAAGGTTATAATAATAATAATAGCCCCTTCAGTCATAACTGACTATGGGAATGCGCCCCTGAAGTGACAGTCCTCAACTGCTTATTTTCCTGGTGCTCCTTTCGACGTTTTCTCCTCACCTCTGCTTCTTGTGTGAGCCTCTCTTCGCCCAATCTGAGGTGGTGCCGTAAATAGCATCGCCACTTTGTGCGATCGGCAGCTTCATCCTCCCATGTTGCTGGATCCATGTCCAGTGCCCTCATATCTCTCTTGCACACATCTTTGAACCTCAGCTGTGGTCGCCCAACTGTTCTCTTGCCATCTGCTAATTGTCCATAGAAGATATCTTTTGGGATGCGACCATCTTCCATGCGGCGAACATGGCCAAGCCAGCGAAGTCTGCGCTGTCTAAGCAGCGTATACATACTTTGAAGGCCAGCACGTGACAACACCTCGACATTTGTCACTATCTTTCCACGAGATGCCGAGGATGCGGCGTAGACACCGCAAATGGAAGGTATTGAGCCTTCTTTCTTGCTTAGCATAGGTCGTCCAGGTCTCGCTGCCATATAGGAGTGTGCTGGTGACGCAGGCATTATATACCGCAGCTTTGGTCTTCATTGTGAGTTTAGAGTTTCCCCAAACACGCGATGTGAGGCGGGCAAAGGTAGCTGCAGCTTTGCCAATGCGACTGTCGATTTCTGTATCCAGTGAGAGTTTGTCATTGATGGTAGACCCTAGGTATGTGAAGTGGTGCACCACTGCTAATTCATAGTTATCGATAGTGATAACTGGTGCAGCACCCACATCCCGACTCAGCACATTCGTTTTCTTTAGACTTATTGTGAGGCCAAAGTCCTTGCATGCTTTAGTGAAGCGATTCATCAAGCTCTGAAGCTCCTGTTGGCTTTGAGTGACGACTGCAGCATCATCAGCGAACAACAAGTCTCTTATAGTGACTCTTCTGATTTTTGTTTTTGCCTTCAGCCTTGAAAGATTAAACAGACGGCCATCTGACCTAGTGTGAAGGCATATTCCTTCAGTTGCATCTCTGAATGCATGTTTCAAGAGTAAGGCAAAGAAGATTCCGAAGAGGGTCGGAGCCAGAACACAGCCTTGTTTAACGCCACTTCGTATATCAAAGGGCTGTGACGTGCTTCCAGCATATTGGACTGTTCCCTTCATGTCGTCATGGAATGACTTTATCATTTCCAGCATTTTAGAAGGGCAGCCTATTTTCAGGAGGATTTTAAAGAGTCCATCCCTACTAACCAGGTCGAATGCTTTTGTGAGGTCTATAAAGGCGATATATAATGGTCTTTTCTGCTCTCTTGATTTTTCCTGAAGCTGGCGGAGAGAGAAGATCATGTCTGTTGTTGATCTGCCAGCTCGGAATCCACACTGTGCCTCTGGATATATGCGCTCAGCTAACTTGTGTAGTCGCATTAAGATGACTTTGGCAAAAACCTTACCAACAATACTAAGAAGAGAGATGCCTCTGTAGTTATTGCAATCACTTCTGTCTCCTTTATTTTTATACAGTGTTACAATCTTGGCATCTCGCATGTCTTGAGGAATAGTTGTCTCTTCCCAGCACTGGCACAGCATCCTATGCAGGGGATGTAATAGCGTGCTCTTACAGTATTTGATTAAATCAGGAGGAATCCCATCACTGCCTGGTGCTTTGCCAGAGGCCAAGCTATCAATGGCCTTACTGAGTTCCTCTAATGTTGGTTCGGCATCCAGCTCCTCCATAGTTGGCAGACTATTGACAGCATCAAGGGCTGCAGGCGTAACGGTATTGTCTCTAGCGTAAAGCTCAGAGTAGTGCTCGACCCACCTCTCCATCTGCTTACCCTTATCGGGTAGCTTCTCTCCGCTGATGGTTTTTAGCGGTGCCGTCTTACTTTTATGGGGGCCAAGTGCTTTCTTTATACCGTCATACATTTGTCTAATGTTGCCTGTTTGCGCTGCGATCTGGATGCTCTCACTGAGCTGGAGCCAATAGTCATTTGCACAGCGTCGAGCAGTTTGTTGAACTTTGCTTCTCGTAGCCCTCAGGATCTGTAGGGTTCTGGCACTCGGTGAACGTTTGTATTCATTCATAGCACTGCGCTTAGCTTCAATAACAGGTGCCATCACATCTGATGAAGCGTCAAACCAGTCATTTGAATTTGCTGTTTTCTTACCAAAGGTGGCAAGTGCAGTACTTTGAATGGTGTTCCGTAGATGCTCCCAGTTCTCTGTAATAGTATCACCATGCTGAGGGCTGCTGAGCACTTTCTTGAAGGTCGCAGTGAATTGAGCGATCATGAAAGGGTCTGACATCTTGCTGGTATCAATGCGTGGTTTCCCTTCATGTCTGACACGATAGAGTTTTCTTGGTTGTGCTCTGATTTTGCAGCAAACCAAGGAGTGATCTGTGTCACAGTCTGCACTATGGTACGAGCACGTGGAGAGCACAGACCTGAGGAGTGACCTTCTGACGAGAATCAGGTCAAGTTGGTGCCATCGCTTGGATCGTGGGTGTCTCCATGACACCTTATGCTGGGGTTTTGTCTCAAAGTAGGTGTTGGTCACGCAGAGATCATGGTGGACGCACAACTCCAAGAGCCGTTGTCCATTTTCATTCATCTTGCCAATACCAAACCTGCCCAGACATGAAGGCCATGAAACATTATCGGCACCCACTCTAGCGTTAAAGTCACCAAGGAGAACAAGCTGTTCTTGCCTAGGTATGCTTTTGATTACTGCTGCTAGATTCTCGTAGAACTCATCTTTAGCTTCTGAGGCAGAGTACAGAGTAGGAGCATACACACTGACAAGGCTGATGGGACCTGTGCTAGTTTGCAGGCGGAGCGTTAACAGGCGTTCTGATCCATTCTCGCCTGGTTCAACCATGTTAGTTAGCGATTTTTTGACCGCAAAACCTACTCCGTGTTCTCTAGCTTTATTAAGATCTTTCCCTTGCCAATAAAATGTGTAGTCCTTCTCGCTCAACGTTCCAGAGCCCGCCAGGCGCGTTTCCTGAAGTGCAGCTATATCCACCTGAAGTCGTTTAAGCTCATCATTAATTATGGCTGTCTTCCTTACATCGTTTACATCCTGTAGGTTTTCAGATAGTCCAGTCAACATAGTCCGGACGTTCCAGCATCCCAATCTGAGAGTTTACTTATTTCTATTTTTTAGATAATTGCTTGGTGCAAAATTTTCTGTCCACAGTTCGGGTTTGACCCTAATCCCCATGCACCCAATGGGGAAAGCAGACAGTGGCGGGACAACACCTTATTGACTGGGGGCTGCCCAGTTTGAAGCGGGCGGTAGCTGTCCAGTGAGATCCTAGAACCTCTCCCACTGTCGGAAGTAGCCCCTGGCGCCATGCCCTACGCCAATTGGGCAAAAGGCTTATAACCGGTAACTGCTACTTCCCGTGTTTTGCCGACACCTATAGGGTGAAGCTGGAGTGTCCTCTCCAGGGCGCGAGCTTGGGCACAGTTATATGGAGATCAAGCTATTGCCCATGCAGCATGTTCCCCCTCTGCACACAGCCGGTAGATCCAAAGGAACGGCAGTAGCCGATACAGTTTGGTACCAGCCATGTCGCAGGAGTTGCCAGAATAATGTCGAATCAACATTAGACTGCCTTAGGGACTCCGACTCCGGATTTATCCTCAGGGTTTACTCCCGAAGCCAATTCCACAAATGGATATTCCCGCAAGGCAACGGTGGTTTGAATTCAGAGTTCCTTCTCTTAGATAAGCTACCAACCAAGGATCACGAGCCCTATCTGCCCGAAGCTGCTGGTTTTAAGGCGCCAGTCGCTCGCCTTTGCCCCTTCTCCCGTCAGTGGAAACAGTTCCGCCGGGCTCAAATTGAGCCACACGTGAAGGCCGGGAGCTGGACTTGGTTGTCAGAGGCTGTTTGAGGCGCGCGCCATAGAAGTATTTTATCTGCAGTGAGAGCTTATCCTCACTACAACTCCCGGCAATAACAACCTTTGGAACTTTCCATCAATACCTATGTCTTTGAGGCATTCAATTATTTTCTCATGATGGACTCTGTCAAAAGCCTTCTTATAGTCAATGAAGCACATATACATACTTTTTTGGACCTCTGTATATTTTTCTGCTAATATTCTTAGGCAAAATATTGCCTCTCTTGTTCCACTGTTCCGTCTAAAACCAAACTGTTCTTCTTGGATTTCGCTGTCTACTTTACTTTTTATTCTTTTCTGTATGATTTTGAGCAGTATCTTAATTGCATTATCCAAGTAGGCCTAAATGTCTTATCACACGTTTCTACTCCACAAGATGTTAATAAAATTAGGTATGTGGAAGAGTGAACACAGTCTTATGGCGCACTTCCATACGAGGCTGCTCAATCACTGCCCAACACTGCGAGCGGAACCCCTAGCGACCTCTCGCGGAATCCTAGGGTTCCATAGAACCCAGGTTGAGAAACACTTTCCTCGGTAGATACACGTACCAAATTGTGGGAAACACTGTGCTAGTGAACACCGTTACATTTTTATATAGAAAACCAAACATGCCCACATTTCTCTACAGCTCACAAAAGGGCAGATAAATAACAGCACGTGAGCACGCTACAGAACGCTTTGACTGAAACACAATGCATAGCTGGATGTTTAGATCTGTTAACATTGACAAATGAAGAAAGTACAAAAGATAATGATTTATTCTAGTTAAACCACAATAAAACAGAGACAAATAGATCTAAGCACACGATGGACAAATACAGCGAAATGATCACACAACAAACATTTGAATAGGGATGAGGACAAGGAAAGCAAAACGGCATTTAAAGATTATAACTCCAAACACGCTCGCTATTGGAAGGAAGACAGACAATCCAAGGATAGAGAGAGACAGACTAACAGACAGATAACGGGTAGGCGGACAACAAGACTGATTGAAAGACAGGAAGAAAGAATTATTGACATGCAGAAACTCAGATAGACAATCAGGAAAATGTTGGATAAAAAAATGTACTTCCATATATGTCTAGCCTTTGAGAGCAAAACTGAAAGAATTGTAGCATATTAGTTGTAAATAGGGTGGTTTGAGCAGTAGGGAGCCTTTTCGTGAGTCGTACTCATGCCAACAATTTCGCAAGCAGCATTTTTGATAATGAATTTACATGGTCACTTATTTACCAGCCGATGATGAGAAATGTATCGTTGAGGCCTCAGGGTCACGACACTCCACGTTGTAACATGATTTCTTTGAATTTCTGTAAAGGTTAGAGTTTGGCGTGGCCTTTGACCCTTTATTTTACTTTCTGCATTAGTAAAAGGACTTTTGGAATTGCAAACGCAGCCTATGTGTCCAATGCTTCCGAACGCAGTGCATGTCAACGTGCTTGAATATCTAAATTATATTAACCCCAGAACTAAGGGTCTTTTATGTTTGGACATGCGCCCTAATATCACCGACTAGGTTGAACGGGACGCGCCTCGCCAAAACGAGGCAAAACTTTATTTTTTAAAATGTCAACGTGCAGTGATGATATTATAACGTGTTACATACAACGTAGGCAGTAATTCAGCATATTACATCCATTCATTATGTTTCATATACTCGTGGAACGCAAATCTTTTTATAAATATGCGCTGTTCATTTGCATTTTCATAAATATGCTGTTCATTTTAAAGTCATTGTGTCTTCTCTATCCCCTACACGTCGGTGCCTAATTGTCTTTTTTGTGTCTTTAGGTATTCCAGTATTTTTTCCCAGGTGCCGAATCTAGTGATTTTCATAGAAGAAAAATGGTAAGAACAGCCCAGACTCTTTATGCCAATCTCTCGACTGCTTTATCAATCTCCCTGTCAGAAGAACTTTCTTGCGTAGCAAGAAGAAGGGCGACAAAGCTAAATTATCTGATTTACTTGCTTCAAATGACTTGGTCATATGTGGTGACCTTTGGTTTGTACTTACAGTTTCTATAGGATGGGATAGACCGCCTCATGTCCAACATTTCCTTAGTTGCCTTCTGCGAAATGATTGGCAGGTTAAAGTGTTACTGCTCTTTTCTTTCCTTTCGAGCCTCCTCAGTAACACACAGGTCAGCTTATTTTATTCCGTTAATTTAATTGATTGCTCTGCCCGATATAACTGTGTTGATCTTGTTTTCTTGTCCTTGTATGTTGATTGCATCTGGTTGATGTTTGCTGAAGCAGAGTTATTTCCACTCAGAGTTTGGTGCACCGTGCTCTCAGTCTCTTACACTGCAGTGATTTCAGCCATCTTCTCAAGCGAAAAAGTTTCTTCAGCTAATACTTCCTTCTGGATTAATTCTTGTAGATTATGGGTATTATCTGTCTCTGATGTCTTCACCAGCAAAGGATTATTCCCGGACTTGACTGGGAAAAACACCGCGGCAGTCTGTAGCTAAGCCTTTCAGTTCTGCGACCTATTACAGTACATGTGCTCCGGTTTCTTACGTGACTGCCAGAATTTGTGTCGTGCAATGAAAAGATGAGTTCACTGCTTGAAATAAGTATACTGTTTTGAAGTACGGCTTGAATTCAAGAAACGGCTGGTAAAGTCTTTTGTGATAGGCAGGTTTTGATAAAAAGAAATATATAGTGATGAGCGAGTCTACAAATAACAAAAACTACTGCAGTTGAGTCTTTTCATCTGATAGACCACTGGCATAGAAAATGATACGATAAAGGTTTGAAGTAAAGTTTCTTTCAAGGAATACCAGAATGTTACGTGTTTGCAGTGTCTATAGTAATTTTCTTTAACCTGTCTATATTTCTTGTCCTTGTTGCCCGTTTGTAACCGTAGCTGACGAAGTTTTATACCCGAAACGTCCCTTGTTTTCATGGGTACCATTAATTTGTAAAAACTTATTCAATACCGTTTTATATTTTAATACACACATTTATTTCCTTACCAGTTTTAAGGCACCCCCCTTATTTATTTACCTGCATCTAATACATAGAGAAATAAAATACAATTATTTGGCCATCTGATGAGAATAGAGCCCAATCAAAAAATCCTCCAACAGCACGGACTCATATCAACCAATGCGACACATCTGACTTAAGAAAGAAAACTGAAGCTCCCCACAAGGTTTTACGACAAGTATAAGTGGTTCCCAGGTGTCTCCGATGAGACAAAGATAGGATATGACTACTGCTTACCTCAGGCATGTCGTAAAAGGCCACTAATATGAGGTTGTGCATGGAGCTAGTAACCTTATCATGTCAAATAGATTGCCACAAGACTACCGCTGCAACGCTTGGTGCTTTGGTATATGCTTGCTAAGGGGGACCATCTACAGTGGTGGCTCCCATGCTCCTTAAAGCACAAACACGGAGATCATCATAGTTCCAACATTACCACTGAGAAGTACAAATAATAGGACAAGTAATCCTTAATGTTAAATACAAACCTTACAAAATTAACATAATATTTAAAGGAAGCGCGCGTAATTATTCATATATCATTCAGATACAACATTAGAATTACAAAACATGGCTCAGTAGCCTAAAATACTTCACATCAAAAATCGTTTGAGAAGTTTCACAAAACACTGTGGCTAAATTTGTAAAAAATTGTAAACACATAAACAACAAATGTGAAATATTTCAACATCATTATTTTAAACACTTTGCAATATGTCATATCGACATCGTATACAAATATTTACATTTAACTATTTTTGTCAACCCGTTTACGCAAGCTTAATAACATTATGTATGAGAGTAGACGCTCACATTTCTTCATGCACAATAAAATAAATTATATATGTCATACGAGCACCACTGTTGTCAAGTTGTTGACGATTTAATTGTTGTTTCCTTCATGGCAATGTTGGTACCGCTAGTACAGCCTGTGTTGATTATTGGTTATTTTTTACAGCCACTTTTAGTTAATAATTGGTTATTTTTTTAAAACTATTTTTATTTAACTTCGCTTGAGCTTTGTATATTAATCTCGTTTAAAATCTTTGACGCTAAGAAACTTTTATGTTCTATTCATCATGGAGAGTTCAGATTTAGTACGCAGCTCCCTTTCTGGGTACATTTTAATCTACCATGTTTTGACCGATATTGACCTAGCCAATGTTATATAATAATTAAAACACCGTAAAAAGGGTGGAAATAACTCCATTGAAATAAGGGTTTTAAAATGCGGGAAATCATCATTATCATCGGCTGCCATCCCTGCAACGAACGTCGGCTGCACTGGATCTCCAACATTTCTGTCTCTTGTCTTGATGGTGCAATCTGATAAACTATGTCCTGTCCATCTCTTGATGTAATCTTCCCACTTATATTGCTGTCTTCCCATTGTACGTTTGCTTTCAATTCTTCCTTCTATTATGGTCTTTTGCAAGGTTGTATTGAGTAAAATTCATAACGATTATGTGTGAAGTATCTTCAGCTCGACAGAGCTTAATTTCTTATATTTTATTACGGATTTACTCACAATAAACGGAAATGACGTCATGCCGGGAAAGAAAGGTAGCAGACGCGAATTTGAGCAGAAGTGGGTTTTTAATCGTCTGCAATGAGATGCCGATTGTGTTTTAATGCGAGAGGTCACATGTGTGTTTACTCCTGCAGTCTACTGCGTTTTACCTGAATTTTACTATCACTAGGGCACCAATATACTCTGCTAAGGTGTTCCTAGCTTCTTTGAATATCAGGAAGTAATTTATTTTCATTATTGTGTCAAATGTATCAAATATATTAAACTGTTGAGAATGCAAGGACAGCGTCTCCATAGCGGAACGAACTGCCTTACGACATTATGAAGACTGCATATTACAGCCTTTGCCACTGGGCGTGAAAAATATTATTATACTTGATGGAGCTATGTAACTGTATATGAATAAATTGTGTCTTGTGAATTATCAAGAGGAGTTACACTTATATTGGCATTTAAGTTGATACGTGTCTGTCGACATACCTCTATGTGTGTATTTTGGCCACGGACCTTGTTCCGATTATTATATATTACTACAGCTGATGGACGGCACGCATCAATAGATGGTGGCATCAAGCCGAGATTGAATGATCCATTTTGAACTGTGTTAAAAGATGCCAAACATATTTTCTAGTCTCAGGACTGTTTTTTTGGTACGATTACGGTACCATGCCTAGCGGCCATTGTTTTACCAGAGTTTCGTCTGCTGACCTGTCAGACTGTGTGGGGATGAAAGAACTTTAATTGTTATCAAAATTATTCAAGTATCAGCTGCCAAAGGTGAAGTTCTTGGAGGAAGAACATTTTTCAACATCAGTACGGAGCTACAATGTTGTTTTATGCCCGATGATGGCATGCACTCGAGTAATTTTTATGAAGTTTATCAAGAACACGACGTACAAAATGGCGTTCCTGTTCGAGTGCGCAGACAAACTTAACCCTTGTCGCTGCTATTAGTGGATCACCTCTCCTTGTGGCTCAGAAGTTGGACCCAGGAGGACTGTTTTTATAACAGATAAGTAAATTTAATGATCAAGCAGTTCTACTTTAAAGAATCTGTTTGGCAGGGTTCTTCTTTATACGTTTTTATGTATTTATGTCACTACATGTTTGATTACTAGTGGGTTTGGTTGGCGAGGGAACCGATAATTCACAATACCAATCCTATGGTCGTGAATTCTTGGTTGTTCTTTAGGGTCGGTGTATCGTTTTCTCGGATAGTAGGGCCGGCATTACAAAGCTGTGTATTTCGCTGCTACTACCGAGTTTACTATAGCCATTTTTGTTAATTGTTTTGCCCTGTTTATTTGTAAATTTGTATTTTTTGTCAAGTTAATTGTAATTTTATTTGGTTTATTCTCCATTAATGTTTGTGAAATTAGTGCACCTAATCTTGCTATTCTTCAGTTATTAGATATATTATACGTTGTGAAATTGCGTTTGTAGTGTCATAAATGTGGTAGAGCCAATTTTATTTTTCATTTTTATATATTTCATAAATTTCTGCCTTAGTTCATTCCTTAGTATTTTCTTGTGTTGGTTCTTTCTACTGTTCTTCTGTAATCTTGTTTGTATTGCTATTTTTTTGTTGTTGCTCCTACTGTACCATCTATAGTTCAGTGCAGCTTGTTGATATTGATTGCTGAAATATTTGTTGGTCACATTGATCACAGAGTAAATATATATTAATTAAACTATTATTGGAAAAGTTTGAGTCACAATAATAGTGAAATATGGCTACCCTGGAATCTTGTGTTAAGATTGGGAAAGAATGTGGATTGGAGGGAGAAACTTTAAGAACCTTTGCTCTCACTGAGCATGCAAAGAAAATGAAGAGATTAGACGCCATATCAAGAGAGGAGAGAGCATTTGCCAGAGAGCAAAAGAAAAGAGAGGAAGAATTAGTTGAAATAAAAAGGAAAGAAGAATTAGCTCAAATAAAAAGAAAAGAAGAATTAGCTGAAATAAAAAGAAAAGAAGAATTAGCTCTTAAACAAGAAAATAAGAGGATAGAATTAGCTGAAATAAAAAGAAAGGAAGATTTAGCTTTTGAGCAAGAGAATAAAAGGCTAGAACCGGAGAAAAGGAGAAGAGAACAAGAATTTGAGTTTGACGGGAAAATATTGGCTTGTGCTCAAAGGTTGGCAGAAATTGAGTTGGAAAGATTAAAATTTGAACATAAACAAGTTAATCCAGCAATCGAGGAGGCTGGAAAGAAAGACCATGCTTCTACTTTGAAATTAAATTTACCCAAATTCAATTTCAATATAGACGATATTTCGTGTTTTTTTAAATAGATTTGAAACATTTTGCCAGGACTTCAAGATTGATAGAGCTACATGGCATAGCAGGTTAATGATTTTATTGGGCGGTGAGGCTCTTACAGCAGTCTGCACCATGGATGATCAAACTAGAAATGATTATGATGCTGTGAAGGCTTTATTGCTGAAAAAATACCAACTTGAAGAAAATGGATGCAGATTGAAACTGAAATCATTGTTGCCTGATTCAGCCAAAGATTTTGCTGAATTTTTTGCACCCATTAAGCTTCGTTTTTCTAGATGGGTTGATTTATCAAAAACTGATAAAAGTTTTGATGGGCTGACTAACGTAATTTTAAGAGACAAAGTGTTGTTTTCAGTCAGTGGGGACTTTTTGTCTTTTTTACAGGAGAGGAAGCCAGAGTCATTGTCTGCTTTGGAAAGTCTTGGACGACAGTACCAAATTGCCCATCCTGGAAGAAATCTTAGCAAGGCTAACATAAAGGATCCAGTGCCAGTGGCATCAGCTAGAACTATGACATACAATCCACCCAGACAAAGATCAAATAGTGTGGATAGAAATTTTCGATTGAATCGAGATCATAATATTGGATCTTTCAGAGGAAGATATAATTTTAACAATAGGTCATAGCAACCTCAAAGGAACTTCCAATCATATGATGATGGATATATACTTCAACAATACTCTTACAGACCTAGCAGGGATTGGAACAGAGGTGGATACAATTTCCAATCAAACAGAGGGCATAGGTCATTCTATGGAAACTATGGAAATAATTACAATAACAGGAGTTTTCAACAGAACAATAACGTTCAACGTTCTAGAAATCGTAAACGTTCCAATGCAGTTGTGCATCAGAGTGAAAATAATACAGTTAACAATGTCCACAATAGCAATGTTGCTTCTCATGTAAATGCATGTAGTGTGGACTTGTCCAATAATGCTAACTGTTCTGAATGCAATTCTTTGTTTCAGCTGGAGGTTGTTCCTAGGCTCCTGTGCGGCCACCCTTTGCCAGTCATGTCCTCTTATGATGGGACAGGAGCATTAGTGTTCAATAAAGGTTTTGTAAAAAAAACCAACTCGTATCAGTGTTTAGAGACACCGGTTGCACCCCTGTAGGGGTTCGAAGATCATTGGTGTACCAAGCTGATTACACGGGCAAATAAGTCAAATGCATCACATTGGGGGGCAAAGTTGAATATTACCCAACTGCTGAAGTATTTTAGACACCGCTTATTTTAAAGGAAAAATTCTAGTTTGCCTGTTGGAAAAACCAATGGCTGGGATAATTTTGGGAATATCCCTGAACTTCATGAATGCGCTAATGATGATATTGGGAATTGGGAACAGCAACATTCGCTGATTGCAAATGCTGTTACTACCTGAGCTCAGTCTTGTGCAGAGTTGAATGAACAGGTACAAATTGATGAAGTGAATGATGAGTAGGTGAATAATGAAGATGATTTACAAATTGAACTTATTGACAAAGAATCATTTATAAAGATGCAAAATGAAGAAGATTCATTAAGAAAAATTTTTCAGGTGTCCTAGTCTCATGATGTAGTGTATAATGATAATTCCTTACACTGGTATACAATCAAGAATGGGATCTTGATTCGTAATTTCAAAGATCAAATATTAGTTAAAAAACAAATTATGGTGCCTGCTAAATTTCTACCATTTGTCTTACGTCATGCTGACGATGTTAATTGTGCAGGACATTTAGGGATAGCCAGGACATAACAGAGGGTTTTGTCTAATTTCTTTTGGCCTGGGGTGACAAAAAATGTGAAAAGCTTTTGTCGAACATGCAAAACATGCCAAGATGTGGCAGCAAAACGCCCCAAGCATGATGCGCCTATCCAGGCGTCAGAGATATCTTTGCGTCCATTCGCAAAAATGGCAATCGACCTTATAAGTCCACTGCCAGTCACGCCAGCTAGAGGCCACCGTTATGTGCTAACGTGCATTGATATGTGCACACGCTGGCCAGCGGCTATTCCTCTGAAAACATTATCTACTACAGATGTGGCTGATGCTTACTTACTTACTTACTTAGTCGTTTCCCTTCTACCGTGAGGTGTAGAGGTTTGGAAGAGAGAGCGCCAGACTATCCTATCGTCTGTCTTCCTCCTGGCCTGGTTCCATTCTAGTCCTCGGTCCTTCAAAGATTGTCTAATGTTGTCCTACTAGCGGACTCTGGGTCGTCCTCGGGGTCTGGATCCTTGGCTCTTTGTTTCCCATGCTTGTCGTGGTAGCCGATCTTCTCCCATTCTGCAGACATGGCCAAACCATCTTAGTTGGGACTGTTCTACTTGGGTCTGTAGGGGGTGGCATTTTAGGCCTTGACGTATCGTCTGGTTGCGTACCATGTCTCTTCTTGTTACTTCAACCACCTTCCTCAGATACCTCATTTCTGAGGTTTGGATCTGGCTTTTATGGGTTGTAGTCATTGCCCATGACTCGCATCCATATGTCAAGACTGGGACATAGGTGGAGCGGTATACAGCCATCTTCGTTTTCTTACCAACCTCTCTCTTGCTGAGGAATCCTCGATTTATGGCCTGAAAAAGTCTCCCAGCTGCTGCTTTTCGAGTGGCCAACTCTTCTTTGATGCCTCCCTTTCGGTCTATAATAGCTCCGAGGTATTTAAAGTGGTCGACCTGCTCCAGGACCTGTTCTCCCAGCTTAATCTGATGTCTCTTTCTTCTCGTGATATCACCATGGATTTTGTTTTAGAGCTGCTTATGACCATCCCTCTCTTCTCCAGCTCTTCCTTCCAGACTTGCAGGTTGGATTGGAGATGTGCCTCTGATTTAGCAATCAGGGCAACATCATCAGCAAATGCCAGCTCTGAAATATAGACCTGATGCACTATTTTTAATTTTCAGTCGATTGGGTTTTCCCAAAAACATATTATCAGATCGGGCATCTCAGTTTATTTCTGACGTTATGACTCAGGTTATGAATGAATTCGAGATAGACAGATCACTTAGTAGTGTGTATCACCCAATTTCAAACGGAAAAATTGAGTGCTTAAATCGCTGTCTTAAACAAATGCTTGGGAAAGTAACTTCGAAATACCCGCAGGACTGGGGTAGAGTGCTCCAAGCTGTACTGTTTGTTTATCGTGAGATAGCGAACGAGCATACAGGAGTTTCGCCGTTTGAGTTAGTCTTCGGTGCCAAACCAAGAAGGCCAATGTCTATGCTGAAACAGTTATTGGTTGGATCTGACATGCCTGAGGATGTCCAAACCTCCTACCAATACGTGGTTAACCTTAAAAAGAAATTATCGAAGGTTGCCAGATAGCAGTAGAAGCGTCAGAGAAAGCTAAACTTAAGGCAAGATTATTTGTTAACCAGAACAGAAAGCTGCGCCAATTATGGCCAGGTGATGAGGCCTATGTATTGTTACCCAATAAAGACAATAAATGACTTGTATCTTGGAGAGGACCATATACTGTTCTTGAAAGATTGTCAGATGTTGACTACATTATATCTATTAAAGGAAAAGAAAAGACCTTTCACATCAACAAGCTGCAACAATTGTATTCTCGTCCTCCACATCTTAAACCAGTTTTTGAGGCTATCGACGAGCCATTGATTGTCGCTCTTCCTTGGCTGTCATACAGGAAGAGTTGTCTGAAATACCAAATACTCCTGAGTCTCTTTTGTCTCTACCTACTTTACCTCTTTCATTTACTGAGACTTGGAGAGATATTTCTATTTCACCAAATCTTGCTTCATATCAAAAGGATCAGATTTCTCTGTTACTGGAATCTTTTCCTGACGTGCTCACAGATATTCAGAGGCGTATAAATATAATTGAACATGATATTCTACTTACGGATTTCAGACCAATCAAGCTTAAACCTTAGCCTTTCCCTGTGCATTTTCAATCACAGGTACAATAAGAAATTGAAGATATGATAAAATTAAATATAATTTCTCCATCTCAGTCTCCATACAGTTTTCCAATGGTTTTAATTAGAAAGAAAGACAAATCCATTCGGATCTGCATTGATTTCAGGCGTTTGAATAGTGTAAATATTATGGATGCGGAACCTCTACCTTTGTTAGATTCTTTGTTGGAAAGACTATCTAAAGCAACCTTTTTAAGTAAATTTGATTTATCTAAGGGATATTGGCAGGCACTTCTGTCGGATAGAGTAAGTCCTTATACAGCTTTCGCTACACGTTTAGGATTGTTCCAATTCAATTTTATGTCTTTTGGACTTGTCAACGCGCCTGCGACTTTTCTCCGTATGATGAGAAAATTTTCTCTAGTCATGATGACATCATAACCTACATTGATGACATTTGCCTTTTCCATGAATCTTGGGATGATCATGTTCTTGGAATTCAGTCATTGTTGAATACTCTTCGTCTCCATCATCTTACTGCGAGGCCATCTAAAATTCAAATAGGATTCACTGAAATTTCTTTCCTCGGTCACAAAGTGGGAGGCGGTTTTCTTAAGTCTGAGGATTCCACTTTCTCAAAGATCCTAAATATAGAAATTCCTAAGACAAAAAAAACAGGTTCGCAGTCTTTTGGATCTTGTCGGATTCTACAGAAAGTTCTTACCTAATATTTCAGAAATTACTTCAGTTCTGTCTTCGTTATCAGAAAAGAACTCTCCAAATAAGATTGTTTGGACTCATTCATGCAATGTGTCATTAAATTTATTGAAAAGTTGTTTTTCTAGATCACCAATTTTTAGATTGCCTGATACTAGACTTCCCTTTATCCTTAGGGTCGACGCCTCTGCTTCGTGGATAGGTGATACACTGTTGCAGAGCTTCGAAGATAATCTTCATCCAATTCTATATGTCAGTCGAAAATTGACACCAACAAAAAAATAACTCAACGTCGAGCGGGAATTACTCGCTGTGGTGCATTGTTTTGCAAAATTGCAACGCTATCTTATTGGCGCGAAATTCGTTTTGGAAACGGATCAGCGGGCTTTGTCGTACCTCAAAACAGCTAAATTTCGTAACGAGAAAGCAGCCAGAGCAGCAATGGCGGTCTAGCCATACGACTACGAAATACGAGCAATAAAAGGAAGTCAGAACGTATTGGCGGATGTTCTGTCTCGGTGTGTTAAAGACCCACTTTCAGCTAACAACACTGAAAATGCAAGTACTGATGTGACGTTACAGCAAACTAATCCACGAAATTGTCATCAGATTAACCAATAGACAGTGTACAACATGTGCACAGATGTTGCTGAATATGCTTGTTCTTGCTTGAATCTGATGTGTTATTACTGCTGCTTCGTAACGAATACTTATGAAGACCTTGATGAACACAATTGTTTCACACTATCATCCTGTTTCAGCGATAAGATGGAATAAATCGCTCATTAATGATATTAAGACTATTTGCTTCTATGGACCATGATCACTCGGCACATGATGATGATGAATCCTGAATTCGCCGTTTGCATGTTATACCTTGTATTGCTCAGCTCATCACATGGATGTCAGGAACTTTATGTACTTTATCCATATACTGCTTATGTGCACGAACCACGCATTAATTGCTTGACTACAAATAATCTTACATTCTGAAACATTTCAGTGCGATAATGCATTTCGTTTGGACATTGTGAACTTTAAGCGGAAAGTTAAGGGAATTAACTCATATAACTTATCATGGATTACAAAGGGACATAACTAAATAAATGAAACTTGTGATGTTGGAATTTTGTCTAATTTGAAATGAAACATTCGTCATTATCTTTAATTATTCATGGAACTTGCATTATAACGTGGAAGATAATCATGGGCATGTGCGATTAAAAAAATTTTCACGGGACTTTAGTTGGTTATTATTGAACCAGTACAGATAACATATACAAATTAATGCTTTAAATACGGCGCTTTAATTAGCTGTAAATTAGTTTTAATTAATTTGATGAGACTCTATCTTTGACATAAGTCAGTACAACACTCACACTAATTATATAAATGATCGTTATACATGTTTTCACAACAAGTTCGCAAGTTATACCATAGATCAGCGTAATTTTACCTGTTTGGACACACAACTTTGTCATTTTAAAACAAAAATAGAAATTGACACCACAATATACCTTATAGTACAGGTCCTAAAGATGTACACGGGACAATAATCTTTTATCGTATGATGATCCAATCATTCACATTACAAATATGATTGTCTGCCTAACTTCACCTGTTTACGTTTTTTAAACATTTGTATGTGCTGTAATGCTTTGAATCATTGCTTTTAACTAATGAGTAGTCATTTGACAACTGGAACTTGACTTGATTGATAGGTATTACTGGACGGTGTGATGTATGTGAGTTGATGTATTGCTACCATTATTTTTTCGTGGGTTGTGAACACTTAGTCATGGCTACCTCACGTTGGTGTTAAATGGATTTTGTCTCAAGTAGACATTGGCGATGGCTCATATACCATTGTCCACACTTTTAGTGTTAAATTTCCTACCTTATGGCAAATCTGGGTGTTATTCTAGTTTTTACTTCCTGGGAAATTTGATGTTACCATATTTAACTCTGGAGATTTTGTGCTCCCACCACATGAATAATGAAAGCTTTGTTTTCATTATTTTTGCCGGTGAGGGGGGAGGGGGGGGGGGGAGTGATGTTGTGAGTAAAATGCATAACGATTGTGTGTGAAGTATCTTCAGCTCGACAGAGCTTCATTTCTTATATTTTATTACGGATTTACTCACAATAAAATGGAAATGACTTCATGCCGGGAAAGAACGGTAGCAGGCGCGAATTTGAGCAGAAGTGGGTTTTTATCGTCTGCAAGGAGATGCCGATTGTGTTTTAATGCGAGAGGTCGCATGTGTGTTTGCTCCTGCAGTCTACTGTGTTTTACCTGAATTTTACCATCACTATGGCACAAATATACTCTGTTGAGGTATTCCTAGCTTCTTTGAATGTCAGGAAGTAATTTTCATTATTGTGTCGAATGTATCAAATATATTAAACTGTTGAGAATGCAAGGACAGCGTCTCCATAGCGGAATGGACTGCCTTACGACATTATGAAGACTGCATATTACTGCCTTTGCCATTGGGAGTGAAAAATATTATTATAGACTTTATGGTGCTATGTAACTGTACATGAATAAATTGTGTCTTGTGAACTATCAAGAGGAGTTACACTTATATTGGCATTCAAGTTTATATGTGTCTGTCGACATACCCCTATGTGTGTATTTTGGCCACGGACCTTGGTCCGATTATTATATATTTACAACAACTGATGGACGGCACGCATCAAAGGTGTTATGTCTTTTTATATGGCCAAAATATTTTAGCGGCCTAATTTTGATCTCCTTCATTAATTCTATTTTCATACCTACATTTTCTAGGATCTCTTAATAAAAAATGAATAGTAAATATAGATTGTGTTTCCTAATGGAAGAGATTGGCGTGGGATGGTGAATGGTGATGAGCCGATTAAATCAATTTGTAACAACATCTAAGTCAATGAGTCTATTGTTTTAAACATAGGTCTAGTAAAACTTACTTTCTAGTGAGCTTTACATTAGATATTTAAAAGTATCAACGACAGAGGTGACAACGGTTTCGAAGAAGCAATATTCAGTTATTACTTAACTGAAGCAAGTAAAGTGGGAAAAACAAGTTTTAGGGAACTGCTTTTATTGCATTCACCAGTTGCACTAAAAAGAGCACAAAATTAATGCTCAGTAAATTCTACTACATACAATACAAGTAGACAGCCAGTTATCATTAATCGGTGTTTGGTCATATCGTTCATTAATATATATTGTTTTGTTTAAAATATGATGATTTACTGATTAACGACACTTGGCCAT
The DNA here is from genome assembly GCA_024509875.1 of Oreohelix idahoensis. Classification (NCBI taxonomy): domain Eukaryota; kingdom Metazoa; phylum Mollusca; class Gastropoda; order Stylommatophora; family Oreohelicidae; genus Oreohelix; species Oreohelix idahoensis. The sequence continues at coordinate 500,344 of JAMPIV010000230.1, forward strand.
CAACTTTTACTCTGGTTTAGTTTGGTTTGATTTTTAAGGACCATCTTTATTGCGCACGGACAACTCCATCAATGCTTCGATCTCCACCCTTAGATCACACAAGGAGGATTGTCGCAACTTTACAAAGATAGTTATGAGATATTTAAGGTCCTGTCCGAGCAGAGGTGATAGTGGTAACTAAGTGAGAGTAAGGTGTAAGAAATAGTTTTTTTTCCTCACGAGGGTGATAGTGTAAGAGGAAGAACAGTCTCTGGAATGAGTAGTTTCTCTAATCCAGCCTATCTTTACGACTATTTTTTTATCAGACGCACTTTCTCTCCTTATACAAAATACAAGTTACACTGCACCCACATACACACAATTCTGTGACAAATACGCACAAAAGTGAAAACAAACTATGGATAACAGATATGGGTAGGGTTTGACTAACACAATAACTTAAGGTTTATTAAGTTTATTATCACTAGAAATTCACAACATCAAGCATATACATTAATAAAGCATGGTTTACAGACAAATAAATTAACCCAATAGGTACTCCCCTCTTATAAAGGAAAAGCAAAGAAGATCCCAACAGAGGTTAATTAACCCAAAAGATCAAAATTTAACAATAAGGTATGGGATAGTCAGTAAGGGAAAAGAACCAGTTCCTAATTACTATCCCGTAGATACTTAGGTTAGTGAGAAAAAAAGAAGATTTGTATGATGGGGTAACAAAAGGAAAATATGTTTCTCTCTTTCTGTTCATTTATCCATTCATACTGTGGCCACACTCATATTCGCTTACCCAATAGTTGTCGCAGGTATTCCTGGGAAACAAACACTAACATGTACTATTGTCTACAGTGTCAGATTATTTGTCAAATCCGGCCCCAGACTATCCGTGGTGCTGACTGCTTAACGGTAGTCGCCGAAGTCGATGCCTAAATTGGTTTTTTCCTGGATAATTCCTGTATCTCTGCGTTTTGTTGGTTGGAATAAGTATTACTCGTGATTGTCACCGTCGTAGAGAGAAAAAATATATATATATGGTTCCTGGGTTGTCTAGCCTCTGGTTGCTGAGACACTCTATTAAGTTATGGAAGTGTTAATGATAATAATTATCGGCTGTTCTCTGAGGGGATGGCCGAGTCTGGACAGTGAGTTCTCTTGAGTATAATCCCCGTGGATAAACTACTGTCATATGTCAGATAAATATATATATCTTGCCACAGCTGGCCGATGAGATTGATATAAATAAACTCTGGTAGTGTTCCAGTCAAGTTAATATTACAATTATTGTTTCTAGTTTGGTCTGTCTCATGAATGAAGAAAATGGACCGCACAGGTCACAACACGAAGACTCAACAATATTATAATATCTCTGGATGCTTATAAGATTATAAGACTATAAGACCATAAGACCGCTCGCTGGGTTTGATCAGCCTAGATGTAGAAAGAAATACAAACATTTTTACCACAATATAAATATCCTAACCTAACACGCGTAAGGTAAGATCTCTTATCCGTTCCGTTATTAAATTAGATTAGAAATCACAAATGTCTAGCTTATCTAATCGTTTTTAACACGTGATATAAACCATAGTCATTTATAAAATTACACAAAATAAATTAGAAATATCTATATATTCTGTCAGTAGTCGTTTGCATAATGAATGTACTAGTCAATTAAATCATCTCTTTCTGGGGAATAGCGAGTAATTAAATTTACGTTACATCTGGAAAAATTAGCTACATGTTATTTAATACGCTATTCAATTAACACAGAAAATCCCAGTGAAATATAATGAAGAACTTTAACACGTTAAATCACTTAAATGCTAGTAGATATATTTACCGCAAAACAGAAAAAATCTCCACGAATCTAAGTAATCCAATTTGTACGAAGGTTCTAAGATGTCGAGCAAAATATTTCAAAAATTCTCTGAAGCGACTAGATACTGATTTTTGGGAGGTATAGTATTTATACCCGAATAGCGTTATTTCGCTCACGGGTGCCAGAAATCGCGCCTTTGGCTGCATCAGGGCAAATCTACGGTTCGATTCCCGAATCAGAGATCTCATGCACACCGATGCCGCGAACAACATAGACGTTTTCTAGCAAGCAGACCCTTTGATCTCGTCTCTCTTGGTAGATAATTACGTCCCTGTTAGATACCTTTTTGTTGTACGCCATAATTGTTGAAGGCGATGAAGACATGGTATGGTATCTGTGGTCTGGTTTGTGTAGGATGCAGATGTGTACTCAAACAGTGAGCATTACAAAACAGGGCAATCCACACAAGGACGTCACGTTAACTCACGATGTGTAAAGTCAATGATGCTTGCAACAGCTAGTGACGTTTTTGTATAATTTATTATAGACGCCACAATGACGAGGTGTGTAGACATAAACAAGCAGGTACATCATAGGTACGATCAAACAGTCATTATTACATCAAGATAGTCCATACAGTACTGGACGGCAGACGGCATCATAATATGGATGAATCATATGCATGTCAATACATTATAAGGCTGTAATGTAGTCGGGAAAATTCTCCATCCCTTTCTATCTTAGCCAGGAGATAACAATATGTAGGAGATCAATCCACTCTCCTTGATCTGACTTCAGCAAGACAGTCACGTCTTCTGAAGTATCAATAATGTCCTCAAAAATCCTCTAGTTAACAAAAGTATCAAACCTAGATCATGTAGCAGAGTAGCAAGTAATAGTCTTTAGGACATGCATCAACCCGATGCGTTACAACGTAGCAATATGTGAGCCGAGGAACATCTCATAATGAAGACTCTTCAATGACAGGCTACGAAAAAATGTCAATCTCGAAAGATGTCTATAAAGTTACTGGAAAAATGCAATTACCTTGTCTTCAGGAAATAAACCACATAACTCACACGCCTCCAGGCGTATTAAATCACAATAGAAATATCATCTCAAATAAACGAGCAATCTATTAGAGGACTCCATATTCCTGACAGAACAAAATAAGCCGAGACGCTCGCACAGAGACGTCTTGCTCGTGAACCAAAATCTTCGCTCTCTGATGGGCGGAAATCCCGCTTAGACAAAGACACAAACTAGGACATGCGCAGAACACGCGAATCGAATACAGCTCAGCTAACTTACGAAACGAAGAATGTTCTAAGATGTTCTAAGAACAATCGTCTTAAGATTCGAACCTTAAAAGGGAATGACATCGCAAGTTGCCAACTGTTTCTAGGAAAACGCTCCATACATGGTTATGACTTAAAATCGCTCACACACAAACTATCGGCAACCGTCGCTATCAAGATTAGACAACTGCTTGCCGATGCTATCACGATTAGACAACTGTAGAAATAAAAGTGACTACAATTCCATGAGTTATTTCCCATGCATTACAAAATTAAATATATAGTCAGAATGCATGGTCAGAATACGTAGTCAGAATATATAGTCAGAATAAGTTGCGACAAGTTTAGCGCAACATTACCGCAACCTCCCGATAAAAAAAAATGTGCAAAATTTTTTTTTTTTTAAATATCCAAGAGTAAAACCAAAAGCGGTTTAACAACGCACGAATTATGCGAGGATAAGTAATTGCACTGCCTAATATGAATCTAAATTGACACATAAAGTGTCTGGTGAGAATATTTCTCAACAGATAAAAATCTGACTCGAAAAAAAATATATCGGGGAGGTGCCACCAACACACACTACACTAGCATGTAAGTACAATATACATATGCACGTGTAATACAATCGTTATCAAATAGCGGTGTCATATACTAATACCGCTTTAAAATGGATGTACACATCTGATAGTGAATATTAAATAGTATATTATCTAAACGTTTAATAATATCATTACATAATGAAATTAAACATAAATGACGATCCAGGACACATATCCTGTAGTTCCAAAGGTAAATACACAATGTGGAACTCTCCATGTTTGACAACAGAAAGGTAGCTTCTCAGATCATCAATGACATGCTGAGAAAAAACAACCAATATAATTCTATTTAATAGCCATTATGTTTCATACTATACAATACATTATTATTAATAATTGTGGCCGAGTGAACTTTCGGCCCTTATATTAACTACTCAGCCTTCCTTTGTTATAAAAGAAGGTAACAGAAAAAGATGACAACAAAGCACAATATTATGTGTTCACATAAAGTGAGGACAGATGTGCTAATGTATTGTAGCAATATAGATGTGTTATTACTCTGTAATATATATAGGAATATAGGACAGAAGTATTAGTTGGAATCATGTGGGCATCTAGACAGAATGTCAGCCATCACATTATCCGAACCACGGATAGCTCGTACCGTGAAGTGAAAAGGTTGAAGAGCAATAGCATATCGAGTTGATCTCGAACTCTTCAAGTTCTTAGTCTGAATAGCTGTAAGAGCTTTTTGATCAGTTTCTAGAATGAAATGTGCGCCCAGGAGGAATCTTTGTAGTTTGAGAATTGACCAAACCATAGCCAACAATTCACGGTCTAAAACCGAGTAGTTCCTCTCTGCCGCATTTAGTTTTCTAGAAATGTACATAACAGAATGCAGAATTTGTGAATATTCCTGCATAAGTGCTGCTCCGATCCCAGTGGATGAAGCATCACTTCTAAGAACAAAAGTCCTATCAAGAGTAGGTAATCTTAGGATGGGAGGAGAAGAAAATATATTCTTAATCTGGTCTAAGGAAGATTGACATTCCTGAGACCAACGAACCAGATTAGGCAACCCTTTCTTCAACAACGTTGAGAGAGGTGCCATTATCGAAGATAGATTCGGAATAAATCTCCCATAGAATTGAATTAACCCCAAGAGACTACGGACTTGTTTCTTCGTCTTAGGTACAGAGATGTTCAATATCTTTGAAGTATTGTGGTCTTCTGTCTTCAAGAGACCATGACCAACACGATGACCCAGAAAAGAAATTTCACCAAAACCAATATAAGCTTTAGAAGGTTTTGCTGTCAGATTATACTCACGTAGAGTGGACAGTAGGTCATATAAACCCAAATAGTGATCTTCCCAGGAATCACTGAAGAGACAGATATCATCTAAGTATGCGATGACATCTGAACGATGAGAAAGAATTCGACGCATCATGCGAACGAAAGTAGCAGGGGCGTTCATAAGACCGAAAGGCATAACATTCCATTGAAATAGACCCCTAGGTGTTGAGAAAGCAGTAAGAGGTTTGGCATGATCTGCTAAAGGCACCTGCCAATAACCTTTCGACAAGTCAAGTTTAGTGAAGAATCTAGAATTAGAAAGTTTAATAAGTAGATCTTCTAGTAAAGGCATAGGTTCAGCATCGAACTTTGTGACTTGATTTAATTTGCGATAATCAACGCAAATTCGTATGTTCTTATCTTTCTTCCGGACAATAACCATGGAAGAAGAATATGGAGAAGTCGATGGTTCAATTATGTTTAATTGAATCATTTCATCCAATTCCTTTTCCACTTGTGACTGAAAGTGTATAGGGATAGGATATGGTCTAACCCTAATAGGATTATTGTCGGTAAGAATTATGTCATGTTCTATGACATGCGTGTGACCAGGGATGTCGGTAAGAACATCCTTAAAAGATTGTAACATCGACGAGACATGACGATGTTCATCAACAGATAGATTAGGAGAGATGGAAACGTTTTTCCAAGATTCCATGGAATGTAATGGAACCACTGGAAGAGGAAGATTGACATCAGAAAAAACAGATTCCTCATCCTGTATGACAGACAGCGATGAGTAATGACCATGAGGTACAGAAGATTCGTCCGTTGCCTGGAAAATAGGCAGCAAATAGTCTGGACGCTCATGAAATTCCGTCAGCATGTTGATATGGAAAGTTTTATGCTTCCCATCAATATCGACCACATAGTCGACATCGGAAATTCGTGAGACTATTGCATACGGACCTTTCCATGCAATAAGAAGTCTATTTTCCCTACTGGGGAGTAGGACGAATGCTTTGTCACCTGGACAAAGTTGTCGTAGACATCTATTCTTATTAGCAAACTGCCTTGCCTTTTCTTTAGCAATTTCTGATGAAGCAGTTGCTATTTTGCATGCCTCAATGATCTTTTGCCTAAGAGCAATGACATACTCATATGAGGATTGAGTGTCATCGCTAATATCATCGGCAGTGATGAGATCGTGTAGTAAAGACATAGGGCCGCGCGGACGCGCGCCAAAGACAAGTTCAAAGGGAGAAAATCCTGTGTGTTCGTTTGGGACCTCTCTATAGGCAAAGAGAGCCGCGGGTAAAACCCTGTCCCAATCTTGAGGATGATCTTCAGTTATCTTACCAAGCAAAGTCTTGAGCGTTCTATTCAAACGCTCAACTAACCCATTAGACATTGGGTGATAGATACTACTGAGAGATCTTTCAATATGTAAGGTAGACATAACTTGTGACATAGTATCAGATATGAGTTGAGTGCCATGGTCTGACAATATTTCTCTGGGGAACCCCAAGCGAGAAAATATCAGCCAAAGAGCATCTGCGATATCAGTAGTAGATATGCTCTTAAGAGGGATAGCCTCTGGCCAGCGTGTGCACATATCGACACATGTAAGGATAAACTGATGTCCTCTGGCCGACTTGATTTTAAAAGGGCCAATAATATCTATGGCCATTTTCTGAAATGGCCGAATAGGGATGTCAGCAGCCTGGATAGGCGCAGCATGTCGTGGTCCTCTAGATTTGACCTCCTGACATACCTGGCATGATCGGCAGTAGATACGAATGTCCTTGTTAACAAAAGGCCAAAAGAAAGCCGCAAGGACTCTCGACTTTGTGCGGGAAAACCCCATATGTCCGGCACATTGCGAGTCATGAGCATGTTGCAGTATTTGCACTCTCATACTCTTGGGAACAAGAATTTGCGAATGTGCCGACGTGGTCGAGTCTTGTACCATACGTACAAGTACGCCGTTTCTCATCGCAATCCAGGATTTCTTTTGTGTATCCCTATTTGGATCACCTTTCTTCGCAAGAATGAAGAATTTTTTTAGAGAAGAATCTTCTTCTTGCAACTTTATGAATGAGTCACGTGAAATAATCAAGTGACTATTTTGACTATCTACTTCATTATTATCAGTTAATGAAGTCTGAGGTGGATCCAGAGCGTGTGCTCTTGTGACCACCGCGTTGGTAGCTTCAATGTTTTGCTCCTCCCAAACAGCAATCTGCTGTGGGGTACATTCCTTAACTCCGTGAATACGACCAATAATCAGGTCCGCAATAGGGTTTGGAAGAAGACACGCGTGGACATCTCCCGTATAGAAGGGAGTAGAAATATGTATTATGGCAGTAGGATATTTTTCCAAAGTGCCACCAAATGTAACACATTTGATGACCTTTCCTGTAGCACAGGATGGATTTACAAGCGATTGTCTAACGCCAATAGTAGTACATCCAGAATCAAAAAGGACTGAGACTGGATTACTATTTACAAGACCCTTATGTAAGATAAGAGAACCTCTCCCGTCATGCGCAACTGATGCAGCAGGAAGAGCGGGAAGAGGGTGACCACAGCTTAGAGTAGTAACGGTAGTCGGTTCAAACAGAGTACTGCATTGGGAACATTTATTTGCCCTACCAAAGTCAAAGGCGGAACATGAGTTAGCACTAGAGATTTTATTATCATCACCTTGTTTACATGCCCCCTGAGACTCTTGCTGTACAGAATTTGTCTGTTGATATCTCTGTCTTTTATGTTGCGACCTACCGCGACCATTATTGCCTCTGCAATTATCATTAAACTCTCTATTGTAATTGTTATCCTGTTTTGAATTCCAGTTTCCATAACTGTTATTATCATCCCTATATTGTTGAGAACCTCTATTATTTTGGTTTTGAGGTCTCCGTGAAAAATAGTTTCCTCTATACTGACTCTTTTTGTTAAAATGTCTATAATTATTGGGAGTAGTATACCGTGCAGGATTAGGTTGTCTCCAGTTCTGTGAAGAAGAATCACCCTGAAATTGATTGCTATGATTCTGAGCATAATTATGGTTACTCCTCTTATTAAAGTTTTGTTGGCTACCCTGAAATTTACGCATGAAATTTGGGCCATAGGGTGCTGCCGAAGCAACTGGCAGACCTTCTTTTACTTTAGAGTTGCTAATGGTTACATGAGGATGCGCAGTAATATACTGGCAACAGTATTCTTCCATTTCTTTTATGTTTTTAGGCTTACGCTCATGAAGAAAAGCAAGAAAAGATTCATTGACAGAAGACATTATTTTGTCTCTTAGCAGTAAGTCCATAAGTGCTTCATACGTATTTTCTATCTTAGACAATTCAACCCAACGTCTAAAAGTAATACGTATCTTTGATATGAATTCAGAGAATTCTACTCCAGTTTCAGGCAACATATTTTTAAATTGAAGACGATAGCCGTCTTCGTTAAGTTGGTATTTCTTTAACAAGATAGCCCTGACAATCTCATAATTGTCCTTATCAGGTTCATCTACCATGCCCAACATAGTCAAAGCATCACCTTTAAGTATTTTGGACAAATGAAACACGTACAGTGATTTATCCAAGTTATGTATTTTACATGAACGTTCAAATCTCTCTAGATAAAACGTTATATCGTCAATGGAAGCATTGAATGCTGGTAGATTAAGCTTGAAATCAACAGCATTAGACTTATTAGAAGATGACCCCTTATTTGGATCATTAGCATTACCCATGTTCATCAACTTTAACTTTTCTAACTCCAAAGCTAAAAGTTTTTCTTCATGCTCCATTTTTGCTTTTCTCTCATCAGCCTCTCTTTGTAACTTTCTTTCTTCAGCCTCAGCCTGAAGTCTCTTATTTTCAGACTCTATTTCTAGTCTTTTATTCTCAGCTTCTTTTTCAAGCCTTTTATTCTCAGCTTCTTTTTCAAATCTTTTATTCTCAGCTTCTCTTTCAAGTCTTTTCTTTTATCTTCAGCTTCTCTTTCAAGTCTTTTATCTTCAGCTTTTTGCTTCTGCTTCTCTTTTTTGTTTTTCCATTTCCATTTGGAATCTTTTTTCTTCCACCTGCATCTGCAGTTTTAAATTCTCAGCCTCTATTTTCTTTTGTTCAGTTTGTTCTTTCATTTTCTTTTCTTCCAACTTCAATGCCTTGGCATATTGAACAGTCGCAAATTCTTCTAACTTATCACCAGTCTTCCCAAGCGATTTACCCTGCTCAATGAAGTGCTCAAATGAAGACATGTTGTCTAAAATCTGAGTCCAAAACCTGAAATAATTAATTACCTTATTTCAAACTTAATAATAACAAGTCTTGAATCAGCACTTGTTTACTCACAACACCATATTATCATCCCAATCTCTGTGGGAAACAAGTCTTAAATCAAAGACCTTGTGTATAGACCTTTTTGAAATATCATCAATCAACTCTTGATCATAGGTGCACTTCCCATTCAATAGTGCACAATACTATTCATCATTTATTTATCATCAGTATAGTAGTAGTGCATCAGCATAATCCATTATCCAATCTGAATTAATTACCATAAGTAATATTATTCATCATTTATTTATCATCAGTGTAGTAGTGGTGCATCAGCATAATCCATTATCAAATGTGAATTAACTACTATAAGTGTAACCAATGACTATGTAAACACAATCACAATGTAAACAATAACAATGTAAACACTAACAATGATTTAGCAACAATACGAAAACATTCGCAGAAATCAACAAAAAATAAAGCGAAAATTAAAGGAATATCACAAAAAATGTGATGATATCTGCGACAATATGACACAAATACAAGACACCACAGTGTATAAATATAAATGGTGTATAAACTAAACAATAGAAAAGAGAAGATCTACAAATATAAACAAATCAAAACAGAACTAAAGAATGCGGAAAAATAACGAAAACAACACTAACACATGTCATCACAACTAACATGAATAGCAACAAAAGTCGCTTAGCAAATTTCGCTATAGGAAATTTGCCTACCCTACAGAACACTCTCAATAGAAGACCTCTATGACGTGGTATGATCTATAGGAGTCGCCACCCATCCAGACCCGCAGAAACAAAAACATTTAAATATAAATATACAAATAACAAATAAACATATAACATGTAAACAAAAGAATTAGAAATATAGAAGACTCAGTAGAAGTATAAGGGCACAGTTCACGAACAAACAGGGCACTTAACTTATTGATATCCAACCGTCAGCAGGGCAAAGAACATGTGAAGATCAGCATTCTATGGAAAGAAGATCCAACGTTGATCGAACATGTTGATCTTGCTTGGTAACTGCCAGGACGATGATAAACTTGAGCTTCTGATATAATGTATGTTGTGTTGTTTCGGCACTTGACCCTCTTATCCAATAGTAAATTGATTGAAATCGGTACTTGGCCTTCTTGAGAAAACAACTCGTATCAACGGGCACTTGACCTTCACAAACGACAGCAACTTGATGCAAGGAGGACAGCAACACGTTTCAACTGGCAATGTGTGACTCAACGCCGGGTACTGTCATTTAGGCTCCCAAAAATTGCAACAAAAATTTTTAAGTCCAGAAGGTACCGGACAACGCCGAGTAGTTTCAGGATTTTTTATGTAGATGTAGAATGTCTTGAAAAATGCTGTATGTTGATTTCTTAAAGGATGCAGTTTGTTGAATTATTGTTGAATGAAGTGGGTAAGGGACCCCCCTTTATGTTGGTACCAGACCAAACCAGCTTATGGCCACTAAATGTTAGATACCTTTTTGTTGTACGCCATAATTGTTGAAGGCGATGAAGACATGGTATGGTATCTGTGGTCTGGTTTGTGTAGGATGCAGATGTGTACTCAAACAGTGAGCATTACAAAACAGGGCAATCCACACAAGGACGTCACGTTAACTCACGATGTGTAAAGTCAATGATGCTTGCAACAGCTAGTGACGTTTTTGTATAATTTATTATAGACGCCACAATGACGAGGTGTGTAGACATAAACAAGCAGGTACATCATAGGTACGATCAAACAGTCATTATTACATCAAGATAGTCCATACAGTACTGGACGGCAGACGGCATCATAATATGGATGAATCATATGCATGTCAATACATTATAAGGCTGTAATGTAGTCGGGAAAATTCTCCATCCCTTTCTATCTTAGCCAGGAGATAACAATATGTAGGAGATCAATCCACTCTCCTTGATCTGACTTCAGCAAGACAGTCACGTCTTCTGAAGTATCAATAATGTCCTCAAAAATCCTCTAGTTAACAAAGGTATCAAACCTAGATCATGTAGCAGAGAAGCAAGTAATAGTCTTTAGGACATGCATCAACCCGATGCGTTACAACGTAGCAATATGTGAGCCGAGGAACATCTCATAATGAAGACTCTTCAATGACAGGCTACGAAAAAATGTCAATCTCGAAAGATGTCTATAAAGTTACTGGAAAAATGCAATTACCTTGTCTTCAGGAAATAAACCACATAACTCACACGCCTCCAGGCGTATTAAATCACAATAGAAATATCATCTCAAATAAACGAGCAATCTATTAGAGGACTCCATATTCCTGACAGAACAAAATAAGCCGAGACGCTCGCACAGAGACGTCTTGCTCGTGAACCAAAATCTTCGCTCTCTGCTAGGCGGAAATCCCGCTTAGACAAAGACACAAACTAGGACATACGCATTACGCGCGAATCGAATACAGCTCAGCTAACTTACGAAACGAAGAATGTTCTAAGATGTTCTAAGAACAATCGTCTTAAGATTCGAACCTTAAAAGGGAATGACATCGCAAGTTGCCAACTGTTTCTAGGAAAACGCTCCATACATGGTTATGACTTAAAATCGCTCACACACAAACTATCGGCAACCGTCGCTATCAAGATTAGACAACTGCTTGCCGATGCTATCACGATTAGACAACTGTAGAAATAAAAGTGACTACAATTCCATGAGTTATTTCCCATGCATTACAAAATTAAATATATAGTCAGAATGCATGGTCAGAATACGTAGTCAGAATATATAGTCAGAATAAGTTGCGACAAGTTTAGCGCAACAGTCCCCTGGGATCACGAACAAACGAATGTGGTCCGTAACTGTGGTTATCGCCCCTTTTTGCATTCTCTTAAGTCCCCCTGAGAAATGTAACCATCAAAGGTACGTCTACTGTCTTATCGCCCTTGGTTCGTCCCCTTTACAAGGAATGACAACTACGAATCCAGTTAGCCGCTCATTCGCTCACGAAACAAGAAAAAAATAGGCGTGGCTAAACTATGAGTTAGACAGATAGCGAAAAGGCATGGATTTTGCGTAACGAACCGTGTATGCTAATGAGGGCAAGGAGGTAAACAGGTTGAGGGGCAACGGTGGGAGACAAGCGGACGGATTTCTGTAGTCTATTCTCATAACCTGTCACAAGAATCTCAGCACAGTGCACGAGCTCTGTAGCAGCGGTGAGGATCCCAATATGAATATACAGGAATCAAATCTTTTATAAATATTTTGTGGTGGGTTGGTGTCGTAATTTTTAAATTCTGCCAGGACAGCAGCTGTATGGCCTACTCTTTGCGATTTCCGACTGCCGAGGATTATTAATGTGCGCAACTTGGACACGGGACCACCTATGTTTTCGTCCATATCCAAAAAAGGCTAGGCATTTGATCCCACTACCCAGGATATGGGAGGGAGGGGGGGAGTATGACATTATTAGGAACCACTGGTTCTGAAAAAAATGCCCATCAATTATATTCCTTGTACTGGGAGCGAATCCGGTATCTTTAGAATTAGAGGCGGACGCTATACCTCACTCCGACCCCCATCTCTATGCAATAGAATGAATGGAACATTTATTTTCTGCTATTTAGTGCATTTGATATAAAAAACATTACAGGCGGCCCACAAAGCTTGTGATGTCCTTTACTAACTCTGGTATAAAGACAATAAAATGTAATGAGAAGTTCTCACGATTATTGTTCAAATAAATGGAAATACAAGTTCAAAGAGGTCACTGTTGCAACCTCCGTTGCGGAGTGGTGTTTATAGATATGTTGGTGTTCTTGACTGGCACTACTGGCAAGGGCGATGTCAGAAATGTTGGGCTTAATGTCTATGGCCGACTTATAATTTGATACGCGAATGTTATTATAGTGGGTCGTGTAGATAGGCCAATGGGGGCAAGAACGAACATCAACTGTGACGGTTGCAAGTAAAGGTATGCTGGACCCCTGATTTGAATATCAATGTCAAACAGTTTATTGTACGAAGACGTAAACGTAAACATCATAGTTAGTATTCCTCAATTGCACAAATGGCAGTGGCGAATCATACAGATACTTCCATAGCAGAAATTACATCGTTAATACATAGGATCAATCATGAAACTTGGCCGACTCTCTGACCGCTGACATCTCAAGGACGGCGAGAGCTTTGCGGTGAGCCGTTCTAATATTCTGGGTATTCTATAACGGAGCCTGGATAACCCGAAGGGTTTTAAGAACGAAACCCTGGAAATATGTTGAAGTATGATCCAAATAATATTCGGCAAAGATATGGGCACACTAGCGAAGCCATGATGAGACGTGTCGAAGTTCTACCAAATCTTATCATGCAATACAAACGGAATCAAATGTGATACAAAATCAAGCCAGGTGTTGGCTATAACAAACGCTCCACACATGGGAGGTGTAATGTAATATCTTCATTGAGTCTTCCCACGACGTGGGGTAGGACTTCCAACAATCTCCGTCAAAAGACGTCTGTCTTCAACCACAGACATAATGGATCTCTTCTTACCACGTAATCGCTGTTTGGCAACAAACCAATCGCACCGAGCTGCGCTATTTTGTTCAAGTATTGTGTCTGACGGCGCGTAAATAAATAAACATATACAACTTATTTAGTGGCGCTCAGATGTACGTCTATCAACACTAGACGGGCATGTGAGAGTTTCACACACTTAACTCCCACGCGTAAAAAGGACTTAACAGTCACCGAAAGGAACATTTCGTTTGTCAGGAAAACGCCCCCAGTTTTGTTCCCATATTTAGCAGTCTATTTTTAGATCCCCATCCTATCCTGGCTGTTATTATTATTATTATTATTGCACAATATAAAATTGACCATCGCGTCTTCCGTACTCTGCGTGACAAACGGTTACACCGTTTATCAGTATTTATGATGAGAGCAACAATTATCATTAATTTCCTGATAACCCCGGTGTGCTCTTAGTTCTGCAGTAAACAATCTTGCAATGAAAGAAATCAGGTTCCAACCGTCAGCAATTTTTGCCCGTATTGAAGTCCTTTAAAAACTATCTTTGTTGCGTTTTGCCGTGTGGCATTTTCCAGAAATGTCACATCAGCGCCGGCTTTTGTCGTGACATTCTTTATATCTGAGGAGATCTGTCATTCTGTGGCTCATTTCCTAGGCTTTGCTGTTGAGCAAGATTTAGTCACGTGGTAACTGAAGGCAAACCAAGGGAGAACATTATCAGTAATTTCATGAAACTGTAATAAAATCGTGACTGAAGTTCGCAAACTTCAGATTCCACTACGCACAACGGCACAAGTAGAACGACAAAGCAAAATTTCAAAAAAGAAAAAAAAACGTATGCACATTACCTTTTCTCAATTCTCGTTTATACGGTCGTTTGATATCTCGTTCAGAATTTCTACAATACTTCTGGCACTTATTCGGTTAAACTTGTGACTTAAAGTGCATTAAAAAAAGGTAAAGTTAGTCCCATGTCAGCTACAGCCGTATGGGAGTGAAGTGCTAGAGATTTCACTATTACATATCCAGCTTTATGAGGTGAATGTGACCAATTCCCTTCCTCGCCGCCTTCGCCTTTCTTAACTCTAAAACAGAGCCAGATACCCATTTACAGCTGGGTAGACGAGCGTTACGAAAAATGATGTCTATCCCGGAACCCAATAACTTTGCCGCGAGAGACAAGCACTCTAAGCATCCAGCTTTTATGTCATTTTGAACCAGCAGTATCGTATCGTATGTGTAGATACTTGATTTTCTTAAAACCACTTCTATTTAGCTTCACCTGAGCTTTAAGTATTAGTCGCCTTTCAAATAATTGACGCTCAGAAACGTTATGCTCTTCTCATATTAGAGAGATGAAACTTCGCATTCCTCGCTAAATTTTAATGTGCCAAATTTTGACCAACACTGACCCGGCAGATTGTGTATAATAGCTAATATAGGTAACATAAGGTGAAGTATTTGGATAAAACACTAATTTAGGTCTGCTTACTTACTTAGTTAATCATTTCATTGCTGACATGAACACACAAACTTGACCATACAAAGACGTAAACAAGTTGTTTATAAGGATAATGTCCTTCAAATGTATTTGTACGAGCATAACCCACGCATAATCACTCATTCATAAAGGTTCCATTGCTTATTCTCATGTGTGCATGTGAGGAAGTGACTCAGAATTTCAGTTGAATTTCTCAGCGCTAGAACTGCCCCTGTCTTATCTTTGATTTGTGTACCCTACCCTCTACTATAAAATTTAAATCCAGTCAGTGACAATCTTCATTTAGACAGCCCTTGAGGGCTCTTCACTCTTGAATCTTTTGCTCGTCTACATAGAGCCGACCGAATACTTTCATTCTGGTCACGGTGTATTTTCAGATATCTTTGATTCAAGGGAGAGATACCTATTTAGTATTCCTTTGCTCTCATCTATGATCTAACTTTCCGAGGGCAGACGGGAAAACGAGAATACCTGCACGACCAAGGCCTTGTTTGTGTCCCCTGAGCTGCGCCGTCTTCGGACTCTTTTCAGCATGGACCCGTCTCAAATCTCCCAGTCAACCGGGGACCTTATTCTTTAATCTTGTTGCATCGGGGAGAATCCCCGCGTTCCCCCAGTGCATTTGTCACTGGTCAGTCCAGACGTTCTTTGTGGTCACCGGCGTTAACAAGAAAGAGAGCAGATGTGCTCAAAAGTAAAACAGTTTCCCCACAGAAGCTAGTACTTAACCTTCCCTACTCACTAGCATCGGCGAACACTGAACTTTTATGTGAAGTGGATAATCGAGTCATCGTATTTCAGTCACTATAAGTCAACAGACTTTATTTCTGATAGGCAAGCGACACTTAGGTTAGAGTTGCACTGGGTTAACATACAACTAAAACAAACTGAACTTCGATAAATATTTCCCAGTTAATTATTTTCCTAATCTTAATAAGTAAATTGTTTTGCTAAGCAACTAACTTAATTGTAAGGTTGGAATAATCTCTGGGAAGGGAAGAACAACCTAACGTCATAGAGATAAATTCATCAATAAATTAATACTTTCAACCTCAAAGGTCTTTTGTGTAAATTGATGGAGTTTTTTTGTGATGGGCCTCCAGCAGAAGGAGCAATTCAACCTCACAGGTCTTTTGTGTGAACTAATGGAGTATCTTTTGTGGCGGGCCTCCAGCAAAATAGGAAAATGCTCCAAGGCATTTGTAACTTGTATCCTTTCAATATCACTGTATTTATTCTACCATTGGGGTGTTGGGAAGTCAGGTATTGGTAATACCTCTGGTGAAGGAGCTGTCATGCCCTTTTCAGGGCAGCTCAGCCACCTTTGGTCCAAACCTGGCATCCAGCTCTCACCTGTGGCTCCTCGTAGCTGTCAGCATGCGACAGCGGCCACCCCCGGACAACGGCTTTGACAGGCCGGCTAAACTAGGTGAGGGTAGCCGAATGGTTATAAACCTTCGGTGA
Source organism: Oreohelix idahoensis (assembly GCA_024509875.1). Lineage (NCBI taxonomy): Eukaryota > Metazoa > Mollusca > Gastropoda > Stylommatophora > Oreohelicidae > Oreohelix > Oreohelix idahoensis. The sequence continues at coordinate 517,076 of JAMPIV010000230.1, forward strand.
GTTAGGGTCTGCCTACCCATGCATGCGAAGACTGGATTCGATAGACTGCGCGGAAGAAACCACCTGTTGGTTCAACGGGCATGACGGCGATTACCAGCAACGCGCTGTGGAGCGTAAGGAGCACGGCAAGGCACGTAGAAAGCCCTGGTCATCCACTGCACCTGACTTCATCTCCAGTCGTCTTGACTTGTCTTGCCACTGGATTGAGATGGACCCAGGCGAGAGAGTGAGGTCGACGAATTGCGCAACTCTTCCTCACTTTAATCCAAATCACCGCGCAAGTCACTCTTTCATCCATTCATCCATTCATCCATCCACTCACAACAAGTCCTGTGGCGATGGGCGAGCGGCGAAGCGGCAGGCGTGGGTACGCTGGCAGTCGTAGTCGCAGACCTACACACAGGCGGCTCAGGCCATATGGTCGTCTTCCACTGATCGGAGCAGCAGTGGGATTCGGCAGCCCCCTGAGTGTCTGAGCAGCCCTCTTTAGGAAAGCACTGCTCACCTCCATGGCATGAGGAAGGGGCTAGAAAAGGTGCCCTAAACATTGCCTGCTTCACCATTACCTAACCAGCTTACCGCGGTTGGTGGGTACCCTACTTCGGCGGTCGACATATAAGAAAAAGAAAGGACAGATTTTTCCCCCTCATTCTAGGCGCATGGAATGTGCGCACTTTACTTGACAAAGACTTTAACGCAAACAGACCTGAGAGACGAACTGCCCTGATTGGGAGAGAACTGGCCAGGTACAACATTGACATAGCAGCACTGAGTGAAACTCGACTTGCAGGCGAGGGCCAACTTTGCGAAAAGGGTGCAGGTTATACATTCTTTTGGAGCGGAAGAGGAACTGAAGAAAGACGAGAAGCAAGGGTTGGATTTGCAATCGAAACAGCAATTGTCAGCAAGTTAGCGGGGGCCCCAAAGGGAATAAATGACCGACTCATGACGGTCAAGATCCCTCTGTTCTATGGAAGAAAACATGCCACCATCATTAGCGCGTATGCACCAACTATGACAAACTAGGATGATGTCAAGGATAAGTTTTACGAAGAACTACATGCAGTCATTGCATCAGTTCCTAAAGCAGATAAGCTCATCATTCTTGGTGACTTTAATGCAAGAGTAGGCTCAGATAACATCTCCTGGAATGGCACTATTGGTAGGTACGGCGTGGGTCGCTGTAACAGTAATGGACTTCGTCTCCTCCAGACTTGCGCAGAACATGACCTCCTTGTCACCAACACCATTTTTCGACTTCCTACCCGCAACAGGACCTCCTGGATGCACCCTCGCTCAAAGCATTGGCACCTAATTGACTATGTAATTGTTAGGAAGAAGGACAGGCAAGATGTCCGGGTGACCAAGTCCATGTGTGGTGCCGAATGCTGGACTGATCATCGCCTCATTGTATCTAAACTTAAAATTCGTATCCAACCAGCCAGGCGCCCTCAGGGGAAGAAAACTCAAAAGAGGCTGGATGTCACCAAACTAAGGAAGACAAAAATCAGTCATTTACTGACACCTTAGAAGACCGTCTCAAATCTATCTCGCTAGACGGCCAAAGTGTGGAAACAAATTGGGCAGCCCTAAGTGAGCAGATCTACAACACTGCTACAGAGGTCCTGGGTCCTTCCATCAAGAAACAAAATGACTGGTTTGATGAGAACTCAGATGATATAAAGCAGATGTTGGCTGAGAAACACCATCTCCATAAAGCATATTTAAATGATCCAAAATCTACATCTAAGAAAGACGCTTTCAACAACATGCGTAGAATCGTCCAACATAAACTACGCCAGATGCGGGATTCATGGCTGAGTAATAAAGCAGATGAGCTCCAAGGCTTTGCTGACAGCCATGACTTGAAAAACTTTTACCTTGCACTCAAAGCGGTCTATGGTCCAACATCATCAGGATCATTTCCCCTCCTTAATGCAGATGGAAAAACACTAATTACAGACAAGGAAAAAATGCTCCAACGCTGGGCTGAACATTTTAATAATATCTTGAACCAGCCATCATCTATTAACGACGAAGCCATCATCCGCCTGCCCCAAATTCCTATAAATGAAGCATTAGATGATGTACCAACTCTGGAGGAAACTAAAAAAGCGATTCGTCAACTGTCTAGTGGAAAGGCCCCTGGCTCCGATTCAATTCCTGTTGAGGTTTATAAAGATGGCGGTGCAGTTCTGATAGAGAAACTTCATATGATCTTCCAGCAAATGTGGCAGAGTGAAACCATCCCACACGATCTCAAAGATGCCTCAATTATACATCTATATAAACGTAAAGGTAATCGCCAAGACTGCAACAATCATCGAGGCATCTCTCTTTTATCAATCGCTGGGAAGATATTCGCCAGAATCCTTTTGAATCGCCTTACGGCTCATCTTGACAAAGGTCTTTTACCTGAAAGTCAGTGTGGATTCCGGAAAGAACGTGGAACCACAGATATGGTGTTCGCTGCAAGACAGCTACAAGAAAAATGCCAAGAACAGCACTGTGACCTGTACACAGCTTTCATCGACTTGACAAAGGCGTTCGACACGGTCAGTAGAGAGGGTCTATGGAAGATCATGGCAAAATACGGCTGCCCAAAGAAATTTATCACAATAGTGCAGCAACTGCATGATGGAATGCAGGCTAGAGTTCAGGAAAACGGTGAGCTATCAGAGCCTTTCCCCGTCTCAAATGGAGTTAAACAAGGGTGCGTACTTGCACCGACTCTGTTCAGTATCATGTTTTCTGCTATGCTGACTGATGCTTTTAGAGACGGGGACACAGGAATCGACATTAGTTATCGTATTGATGGAAAATTGTTTAACCTTAGGAGGCTTCAAGCAAAAACCAAGGTCAAATCACACACCATCAGAGATCTTCTGTTTGCTGATGATTGTGCCCTCAATGCTGGCTCAGAGGCTGATCTGCAGCATAGTGTGGATAGATTCTCCGAAGCCTGCGCCAACTTTGGGCTTACCATCAACACGAAGAAAACAGAAATCATGTACCAACCAGCTCAAGGCACAGTTTATACTGAGCCAGTCATCAAGGTTAATGGTGAGAAACTGAATGTTGTGAACAGATTCACATACCTTGGTAGCACACTATCCCAGAACATTGTCATTGATGATGAGGTGAACACCAGGATCTCCAAAGCCAGCAGCACATTTGGCAGATTATACACCAACGTTTGGCATCGAAGTGGCATTAGTCTACAGACAAAGCTGAAGGTGTACAGAGCTGCGGTGCTTCCAGTGCTGCTATATGCATGTGAAACATGGACTGTATACAGGCGCCACGTAAAGAAGCTAAACCACTTCCATACAGTCTGTCTCAGGAAGATAATGAACATCAAATGGCAAGACAAGATCCCGGATACTGCCGTTCTTGACAGAGCTGGTATCCCTAGTATTGATACTATTCTGATGCAGTCACAAATTCGCTGGGCAGGTCATGTAGTCCGCATGCCAGACCATCGACTGCCAAAGATACTCTTTTATGGTGAGATGCAGAAGGGTAAACGCTCCCATGGTGGCCAAAAGAAGCGCTTCAAAGACACGTTAAAGACGTCATTGAAAACCTTTGACATAAACCCAGACACATGGGAAGCTGCTGCGCAAGACCGAACTGCTTGACGCACATCTCTTCGTAAAGGTGCAGCAGCATGCGAATCTTCCAGAAGAGCAGCAGCGGAACAGCGGAGACAAGCTAGAAAGGACCGTGAAATAAAACCTTCACATGAAGCAAACATTCCCTGCCCACACTGTCCAAGATCTTTCAAGGCCCGCATCGGGCTCTTCAGTCACCTTCGTACCCATAGACTAACCTAACATATTCTTAAATAATTGGATGAACAGAGTGGTCTTCATCACCCGTGATGGACGAACAACATTTATGGTTATCGCTCGGAGCGATACATGTCCTTTATCTCAATTGGATTATAGTTAACCTGAATATACATTTATATACGTGGGGCCGACACACCAGCGCGAACTCTCGTCGGGAGCGGCAGGGCTGTGACAGGTACCAGGTTGTTATTGTATATAAGTAATTTGTGAAGGGGGAGAGGGGTGAGTTGTAATTTCTGAAAATGGGAGCTGGGTGTTAATTTGCATATATGTAATAATGGTTATAGTTTGCTGCCATGTAGTAATGGTTAATAATCTTACGGGTATTATTTATGTATGTGGGTGTATGTCTTTTTTCTGACAACAGCCGGTTAAATCGCTTGCCAGTCAGGGAGCAAAACATCGCTTTAATTGTAAAGTCAGGATCCAGCAGCACCCAAACAACCTCCTAACCCACACAGTCACTCAGTTATGTAGTCATTCAACCATATGAAGTCTGTTTAACTACAACTGTGCTGGCATACATATTATAGCGAGACTGCTAAAGCGCTCCGCATCGCACCACAGAAGGGTAATCAGTCGTCTATTGACTTCATCCCTTAGGGCCCAGATCTCATCTGGCTCTAAAGACCCAGTGTATTGGGGCCGCTATCAACGTAGGATAAACTCATCAATTTTACTCTTGACTCTTGGCAGTCCAATTTAGATACCTTTGCCTTTTTTGGGTTTCCATTCACCCCACGATAGTGCACGTATCATCCGGACTTATCTGATGAGACAAAGAACGACGGAACCACTGCTTAAACAGACATGTCATAAGAGGCCACTACGGTGAGGTTGTGCATGGGGCTGGCAACGCCAGCATGTTAAACAAACGACAACAGAAACCGCCAATTCAAGCGCATATTTTTTTTTGGCGTGACAGTTGCTGTAACAGTGGTGACCCCATGTTCCAAAACGGAGCAAAACCTGTAGGGAAAATGACTCTTTTATACGTGAATGCACTCATTTGCACACATTAACACGCTAAGAGGCTTGTTTACTCAGTTAAACTCATACTAACTTACACCCCACTGTGACGCTGGATCTAACATTTTGGCACAATCCTGGAGCTCAAGCACACTGTTAAGGACTTCTTTTAACCAGTCTGTTGAAGAATACTTCTAACGCCGGTTGTTGTGGGGCTTCTATTTATGACACCAAGTATTTAGGATGACCAAGTTGTTATATGCGTATTCTGTTCCTACAGTCGAAGTCCTTCGGGTTCTTATATCACTTTTATAGGATTCCGTAATACTGTCCGTTGGTATCGATATTGTCTTCTTTAACCCGTGTGGTGCCTCATTAGCTGAACATGTTTCATATTAAATATTCGAACATTGACTGACCTGTATTAGTCTCTTGTCTTATTGATTATATTAGCAGTGTGAGATGCAGTGTGTTCAGGCATTAATTATCACTGGTCATGATTAGTTGAATATAAACAGCATTTAACTCAACTCAGAATACGTCAGTTGATAAGACCGTGATTTTGACGACTCAAAATATTTAATTAATAATTTCATTCCATGAGCAGACACCAACTACATGGGAACAAAAGTCACATCACATTCATGTACGTTCTGCAAGAGCTCTCGTTATTTCATTAACACATGTTCATTAATCTCTATCTAGAGTTCTGGTTAGAGGTCAGTTCCTTTTTAAACGGCCAATGTCCTTTGGCATAAATTCAGAGGCTAACTAGACTTACTCCCGTCGCTAGTTTATACAATAGCCTTTTGCACTAGACTTAATTATCCTGCTAGTTTCGCAATACACTTCTTAAGCTAGGCTTACGTCTACTGCTTGCTATATAATATCCATCTATACTAGTCTTACACTATTGCTAGTACCATAATGTTCCTTTGGCATACCACGCCAGGCTAATCTGCCATAATTATACAAACTGCGTTAGGAACGATACTCCTTACGTTTGATCCACGAAATACACTGCTCAAGTGGCTTCCCAGCCAACACAACTAATAAGTGGACGACGCCACACACTTTTAAGTGGTTATACCACACAATATAAGTGGCAATGGCCACACTTCTGAAACACACTGCCGTAGGGGTCAAAACCCACAAGTCGAATGACGTTACCAAGACATACACGTCATGCATAGAGATATGCATACTATGTCGTTACTCTATTCAATTGCGATGTTCCATGGTGCAGCAATTCGAGTTGGCCAAACTCAAATGCCTGCACACATGCAACAATCATCGACATCGGTCGATAAAATATATGTCTATTCATTTGAGGTGTTCCATGATGCAGTCATTCCGATCGAGCTCAAATCCAAATGCCTGTAAGCATGAAACAATCCTCAACACACACTCCTATATTCTTTTTGACTTTTGGCACGTCCCTTTCATTTCTGTTGGTCGCCTGTAGTTGTAAAGTGGGGGTAACTGGCTTATCACTTTAAAATCGGACAGGTTTACTGACATTTTCTTTTATGTTGGTAGGAGAAATAATTGGCGCGCCCAGGACTCTGTCGCGGGTAGCGGTATCCTTTTAGAGTTATTTGACCACGAACTAAAGCCTGGCACTCGGTTTCTGAGAGACGAGCGGCAAACTTCCTTGTTCCTTTGACACCAGGGAAAGCCATCGCCTTTTGTGTGTCCGCGGGGAGACCCGATTACCCCTAGCAATGGCAATTCCTCTCTTTTAGCACGGCTTTTTTGTCAACGCAACACGGGGAAACTAGTCACGGGATTCTGTAGAAGTTACGTCATGTTACATGCAACCCGGAGAAAAGAGTCACTCGAAAACGCTGGTGGCCAGGACACCTGGTGCCTGAGAGTACTATAAAATATAAACGCTTTAGTTGTCAGGCACTTAATGCACCAGAAGATCTAGTAGAGTGGACGTGTCATAGTTATCGGATAAGATTCGACCAGCCAATGTTGGTGTAGTATATTTCTTGTATCTCGCGAAGAAGGAAGCTTCCACACACCATCGACGTGGAGACCTGGAATCAAGCATTTCATCACACCTCTGGTCTTATCAACACATCCATGACCGAGTTCTCGAGTTCAGAACGGTTTGGGTTAAATCCTAAAAACCCTTTACCAGGAAGGCAGACGTGAGTAACCCAGCTGCTGATACCATCTGCTCCTGGAGCTGCTTAACCTCTGACCCCAGTAATATTCAAGCTCACCAATCTGCAGAATAGCGCGCCCATCCCGTCTTAAAGTATAGATCTGTAGGCTTTCCTTTAATACAATTGAACTGGCCGCGTCCCACGGGTATATTAAGGCGAGTCGCTTCCGCAAACCCGAGCTTGGACTTAATTTATCACACAGGATATCAGGGTTCATTATCATTTAGTCGCTGAAAGGATATTTCCCTCTGACCTTGTCAATCTTGGATTTAAGTCAATTCTCAATTCGTCGGAAAGGCACGAATTTGCAAGTAATTCGGATCAAGAATGCAGGATACTACCGCACCGACAAACAGGGGACGTTATCATCAGGACGGGTAGTGGACAGCAATTAGTGGGGGTGTTTTGAAGTACTGGTTGTGATAGAATTGGGTGTTTATTAATTTTCTTTGGGTAACCATTGTGGTTTACCTATTGGTGGTGTATTCTTTTGCTGTGGGGTGTTTACTTTTTTCGTGTTTGTGTAGTCTAGTCGCAATTGCCTCTATTTGAGGCTGGGGTTTGGAAGACGGGTACACAGATTAGAATTCGGTGGTTATTAGTGTGGGTCTTTTTTTTAATGGGTTAATTCGTGGAGTTAATTTTTGTGTGTGTACAACTTGAGTGCCAGTTTGGATTATTAACCAAAATCAGGCTGTTGTACGTTGTTAATTTTGTGTTTATTTATAGCGAATCATACTTTTTTGGAGTGATTTTTTTATAATTCCAGCCATCGCGCATATATAGTATGTATTTTTTTCTATCTACATTTATATCTTAATAAACATAGAAAACTAGTTGCTGCTGATCAGAATTGTCTTCTACCTGTACATCTGTGATCGCTGAATGTGAAAACCACTTGGTGTATTAGCCCCTTACTTCACATATCTGGTCGTTTGTCGATAGGTGAGAACGAGAGGGGTGAGTGGAGTTGACATCACAAAAAGTTCCGAATGGCAGGGTAAAAGAGTGTTTTCATCTTTGTACGCCTGACTGTCACACTTCCACTCACATTCACATTCGCTATTTCAGACTTCCTCTATTTTACTCCTCACTCAAACTTTAGTCTTGTCTCAGACAGACTCTCGATATCACCACTCGTGACACCCACCCACACTAATAACCCTAGTAATTTTAAAAACTCTCCTTAATTTATCATCAAATGCATACTAAGTACCGTCAATTTCTTCTCTTTTCTCTTTCTACTTCTTCTTCTTCGCGCCTTCTGGTATCTCTTTGTTTTTCTTACTTTTTAAAATTCTCATTAATAAACTCTTATCGTTTTTCTGTTCCTGATTCAGTTGGATGCAGCTTTGTTTGCTCTCTCTCTATTCTCATTGTATTTCACGTGAAGCGACTACTATCAGGTTGTGCATGAGGCTAGCAACATCATCATGTAAAACAAATTGATATAGAACCACCACAGGAAGAGTATGTGAATGCTTGGTGCAGGCGTCGTGTAAGGAGAACCAGCTAAATGATGGCCCCATGCGTTATAGGGAGTGAGGAGGACAATGATGATATCCTCAGTTAGTTAACTTCCTTGTGTGATAGGGTGGGCGAGATGATGATGATGATTATATTGTGATGTGTGATCACTCTCTTTTCACACTCGCACCGACCCGAACAACAATAAAACTCTTGATTCTAGAGGCAGGGGCTGCATTTATTATTACAACCCATTCAGTGATTCAGCAAACATTAAACAAATAAACCAACGAACATAACACCAAACAAAACACCCAGCATGTGCCCGATTGCTACTGTGTCATGTCTTTGTGTTCTTCTGCTTACCCACACAGGGCACCTCGTTTCTCTCTCTGGGCGGTTCTTGCAAAAATCGCTCATTCGCCGGCTAGGCGCTTCTTATATAGGCCCTGTGGCGCATCACTCACTTACTGCGCGCTGGGCGTATTAATCTTGGCTACTTAAATATCACACGCGATTATAGCTTTAGGAATAGCGAAAACACAAATAAAACCTACAGCTATTTAATATAACCCACGAATATCAAATATGACTCACAACTATACACCACAATTAATTTCTAGGCATTATTATGGCCTAATTACATATCTTCTACTTCAGATTTTTCACAACCCAGGCTCGCGCCGTCACGTGAGCTGACAGTCATGTGGGCCGACCGAAAATATATGGGCGACAAACATGCCTTGAACTGAAGTGGGGGTGGGTCCTCAGGGGTGTCTTCCCGGCCCCATCACATATCTCCCTCCTGATTTTGTTGTCGTCCCGACAACATCACTACCTCTGGCGCTTCGGTCGAAATCTCTCGGATCGTTGGTGCTGCGCCTGATTATTTCTCAGCGGCGATGTTTTGTGCTCAGATTCTGTAATCAGTACAACCCGGCTGGGGACACTCGTGGTCGTCATGTCCCTCGTTGTACGTTGTCGGGCTGTCAGCCACTGTGGTCTGGAAGACTCGCTCACCTGTGCCGCGTCGCTGCCTGCCCGTGACATCTGCTTGTCAGTGCTTGCAGCTGTCGACTTTGTAGAGGGATTGCTCTTTACGTGTTTTCCACTCATTTTGTGTGGACGGTGGCTTACGTTCCCCACAATCTGCCTTTGATGAGTCTCCTCTGCTGAACCTTGATTTGCACTCCCTCCTATCTGCTTAGGACGGGTTTCCTCCCCTAGACGACGGCCAATTTTCTCGGCGCCCTTAGTGTGACAGTTGACGTGGCCCTCTCTTGGCTTGCGCCCTAAAGGCAACCTCGTTGTGGCAGTACGTCTCGGGAAAGAGCTCCTTGAGGGACAGGCGGCTATCAAGTGTTCAGTGGACTTGCATCAAAAACATCTCTTCGGAAGCGGGCCTTGAGGGCACTTGGCTGCCATGTGGTCTGACAGGTCTCCACAATTGTAGCATCTTATCTTTCTGGGCTTCCTCTGTGCCATGGGTCGCTTCCTGCTGCCCTTACACTCTTGACCGCCAATGCCGCACACATAAATTGCTTCCATGCCCTGGACCGATGGTTTGCTGTCAAACTCTACTCGTTCATTCCTCGCCAGACTCCGGAATCCCTTTCTGAAGATCTTGGTTTGATGTACGAATACATCAATACCTCCATCATCTGGCGTGATGAACCCCCATCCCCTGTGGACACTATACCACTTGCAAACCCCTTGTCGCCTTGTTGGTGCAACTGTGTTTGTCGGTGCTGTCAGCTCATAGCTTTCCTTGACGACAGCCTGACTCTCACATACAAGAAGGGCTAGTTGCGGTTCCTGCGGACACACCACCTCGTCTTGCGTTGGCTGTTCCCGCGGACACACCTCCTCGTCTTGCGTTGACTGTTCCCGCGGCTGGCATGGTGCTCTCTTTCTCTGCACCTCCTCTTGTGCTGGCGAACTGGCCTCTGACATCTGTGCTATCTGGGACTTTAGGAAGGATAATTCTGCTCTGAGTGCCTCCTTCTCCTTCTGAACTTCTGCACTTGCTATCTGGACCAGTGACTCAGGCTTTTTACTTTCACCATAAACAGCATATTCCCAAGGGAAATTCCTGGTCATCTCACTGACTGGTGGTTGCTCGCTGTAGGCTCTTTCTATTATCTTGAGTAACTGCTCAGGGCTGGCCTTGGCTCCGCCATGTATCCGTAATTCTCTAGATACCCATGGTGTCACGTTGTTCCAGATCATGTCTAACTTGTCTTCTGCCCAAAAAGGCGCCACCTTCCACGCGGCTTCCACATCTTCCACAAACTCTTGCCAAGTGGGACTCCCCTCTCCACTAAATAACCTTATCTCTGGCTCCTTCACGTACACTACCTTCACAGGCGCATTAGCCATCTTGCTGCAGGAATGCACTGCTGGGTGTTTACAATATTTGTTCGTTTGCTGTTTGCTCAGTGTCACTGTCTGCCTTATCCTGCCGACGACGCCAATTGTGATAGGGTGGGCGAGATTATGATGATGATTATATTGTGATATTTGATCTCTCTCTTTTCACACTCGCACCGACCCGAACAACAATAAAACTCTTGATTCTAGGGGCAGGGGCTGTATTTATTTTTACAACCCATTCAGTGACTCAGCAAACATTAAACAAATAAACCAGCGAACATAACAAAACAAAACATTAAAATAGCCACATCGATATAATTTTAGAATTAGTTTTATATAATTCTGAAATTATATCGATGTGGCTATTTTAATGTTTTGGTTTGTTATGTTCGCTGGTTTATTTGTTTAATGTTTGCTGAGTCACTGAATGGGTTGTAAAAATAAATACAGCCCCTGCCTCTAGAATCAAGAGTTTTATTGTTGTTCGGGTCGGTGCGAGTGTGAAAAGAGAGAGATCAAATATCACAATATAATCATCATCATCATCTCGCCCACCCTATCACACTTGTTTATTGTTACATTTTCTAACCTTGTGTATATTAATCAATCACTCAATACCCTTCAATAAACACATGCCAAGTTCTCCTGTCACGTGCCCTCAGCACAAGTTCTTTCCATGTTTTCCTCATCATTTTCCCTTCTGTATCTAGTCATTGTGTATATACTTTCTTCAAATCTCTATCTCCACTTTTTTTTATTCTGTCCATGTGATAAAAATATATTTTCCCTTTTCCGATCAGTCACATGTAAGGTCACTAAATTACCGAGGCATTCCTTATTCCTTATCGAACTAACTTATCTTGTAGTCGTCCATGCAATAACAATTATATTTCTTTCTTCTTCTTCTTCGATCCTTAACCACCGACCGTCAAAGCAGTCAGTTGCCATCACGCCTAGTGGCGTCTTGTAGGGCAACAACAAATTGATTCCACTTTGCACGGTCGGTGGCCATCCTTCGTACAGTGCCCCAACTCTGGTTCATTCTTTGCATCTCAGCCTCCACAGTCCTCCGCCAAGTTGTTTTTGATCGGCCTCTCTTTCGCTTTCCTTCAGGGGTCCAAAGCATAGCTGTTCTTGTGATGGCATCGGGGTCTCTTCTGAGGACATGACCAACCCAGCTCCAGCGTCTGCCAACTATGATGGTGTGCATGTCCTCTTGCTTGCTACGAGTAAGCAGATCTTGGTTGGTGATGGTATTCGGCCAAAAGATGCGGTGAATTTTTCTTAGGCATGTTGTGTGAAAAGAGGACAATTTTGACATTTTCTTCTCTGTGACTCTCCAGCATTCCGCACCATAGAGAAGCACAGAACGCACGCAACTCTGGTATAATCTTAATTTTGTGCTTGTGCTGTATTGGGAGGACTTCCAGATGTTATTTAGGCTAAAGAAGGCTGTTCTTGCCTTATTCATTCTGATGTTGATGTCTTTGCCTGCCCCACCGTCTGGTGTTACTATGCTTCCTAGGTATGTGAAGGTATCTGTCTGTACCAATTGCTGATTCCTTACTGATATGGGCTCAGGGTTGCTCACATTGAGCGTCATGACCTCAGACTTCTTTAAATTGATGTTCAAGCCCACCTGCTGGCTAAATTTATTAAGTCTATCCGTTTTTTCCTGGATGTGTTGATGTGAATGTGCCAGCAGTGCAATGTCATCTGCATATTCCAGATCTTCCAATGTAGAAAATGTAGTCCATCTTATTCCTCTTGGACTGCCCTCTGTTGTCTGGCGCATCACCCAGTCTATGACTGTTAAAAAAAGAGTGGTTGATAAGGGGCATCCCTGTCGTACTCCTGTCTTCACCTCGAAGGTTAGGTTGCTCTGCCCAACACTACACGTAAAGTTGGCATAGAGGCTTTTTATGATTGTCACTATGCAGCTTGGAATTCCATAAGCCCTCAGTATTTTCCATAAACTGTCCCTATGTATGCTGTCAAAAGCCTTTTCAAAATCAACAAAATTTATGTAAAGCTGTCTTTGCCATTCTGAGCATTGCTCTATAATGTTCCTGAGAGTGAATATATGGTCTACACATCTTCTGTTCTTTCTAAATCCTGCTTGTTCTTTCCTCAGTTTGTAGTCTACTGCCTTTGAAATTCTCTGTATAATTATCCTGCCTAGTATTTTGCTGGGAACTGAGAGAAGAGTGATTCCTCTCCAATTATTGCAGTCTGCAAGATCTCCCTTTTTGGGCAATTTGACAATTATTCCTTTGTTCCACTCTGATGGTGTTGTCCCCGTTTTCCACACTTGTGCAAATAGTGGTTCTAATAGTTCTGCTGCTAGCTCAGGGTCTGTCTTAAATAGCTCTGCATTTAAGTTATCATGGCCCGGAGCTTTACCGTTCTTTAACCCTTTGATTGCTGTGATGATTTCTTTTTTTCGTGGAATGTCTGTATTTACATCTAGATCGTTTTCAGCCTCAGGAACATTCAGTTGTGTCTCTGGTATTTCCTTGTTCAGAGTTTCTCTGAAGTGCTCTGCCCATCTTGTTTCCTGTCCCTCTGCTGTCTTGATGAGATTTCCTTGCTTATCTCTTACTAATGTAAAATTGTTTGCACCTTGTTTTCCGCTGATGAATTTAGTTTTTTTGTATACTGTGCTTTGTTCATTTCTCAGTGCTGCCTCTTCTGCCTGTTTTGCAAGATCGTCTAGGAAATTCCTTTTGTTGGCTCGGGTTTGGCGTTTAACTTCCCTGTCCAGCTGGCTGTACTGTTCGCTATATAGTTGCTTTAACCTGGGGGACTTCGCTTCTGTTTTCTTTCTTTTCATTTCCTTTCTCATCTTTATGGTGTTTATATTTCTTTCACTAGCTCTTTATTCTTACAGTTTCGTTCACAAAGGTCGTATCTGTCTATAACAGTGGCCATTCTCCCTCAGTGCAAATAGTTTAAATAGATTACACGTTAACACACCAGCTTGGACGTAGAGCGTGTATAGCAATTAATATCACGGAAAGTAATTGAAGCTACGACTAGATATTTCCTAACATCAGTTTTCAAGTGAGTCAACGAAATTACACCACTGCAAGGATATGCTAGTTCAAGAGCTTTCCATCAAGAACGAATCGATAAAACGATGCATTAGTTCAACGTGATCTTAAAATAAAAAGAGCAAGATAAGTTAGGAAGGTAATTTAAGGTAACTAGGGTCACTGTGATCTCCTTATCTTAGATGGGGTCACAGGGATAGATAAAACATAATCAGACCGGGTAGACAATAAATATGTTAATTACAGTTCCGTTAGTTAGTTGTTGATTTTTATTTGCATGAAAGATTAACAGAAATAATTGATATATTATTGTTTAACAAAGATACAAGATCAACAGTTTAGTACTTATGGATAGGTTTGGGAAATACAAGTAGAACAACAGGTCAGGTAAAGACGTTGACGCAAGGGGGTACTTTGGTTGATCATTGAAGTGTCAGGTGATAGCACTACAATGCAGTCTTTGTTTTTGGAATTCACAAGCTAAAAAAAAATGATGGTCACCCTAAAATGTAATCCAGAGACGTGATGACAGATATAAAAAAGGATAAAGAAAACAGAAAAGACTTAGAAAAGATGGCACAGGACAAAATTAATGGTCGTGAAGTGACTGCAGGACTTTGCTCAAGAAGGAACTGAAGGGTAATGATGATGTTGATGCAGATGATGGTGATGGTGGTGGTGATGATGATGATGATATAACAAAGACAAAGACAGGCTCAAGAAGGAGAGATAAGTCTATAACAATAATAACCCTACCGCAATATCGCTCAGTAATGATGGATGAAAAGCCACGACAGCCAGAATCAGAAAAATGCGTTTTGTGAAAGGCAGTGCCGAAGAGACAAGTTTGAGTAGACTGATGTGGCTTGTAGTTATGATACTTATTAATGATCCTCACTGGTTTGGCTTGTAGTTATGATACTTACTAATGATCCTCACTGGTTTGGCTTGTAGTTATGATACTTACTAATGATCCTCACTGGTTTGGCTTGTAGTTATGATACTTACTAATGATCCTCACTGGTTTGGCTTGTAGTTATGATACTTACTAATGATCCTCATTTCCTGTCTTGCTTCCTATGGAGCATGGATCCACCCTGCAGCACCCATAATGCCTGTACAGCACTTATATCCTCTTGTAACGGTTTGGTTCGGTTTTAAGGACCATTTCATTGCACACGGAAAACTCCGTAAGTGCTCCGATCTCGTCACTTGAATAAAACAAAGAAGATCTCAGCGCAGTGCATGAACTTCGTAGCACATTCTATATCAGGAATCATATGAGGAATCACACATTCTATAAACATTTTGTTATGGTACTTTCTTGTATTAATTTCTTCTACACGATTAGGTTGCCAGGCTCAAGCACAGACTCATATTAGTTGCATTTTACGACATGCCTAAAGGAGGAGGATGTTCCATTCTTTCTTTGTCTCCTGAGACCCCCTCCCCCCTGACACCCCCCCCGGGGGGGGGGGGGGCCAAAACGCAGCTATAATTAATCATCATTATTTTCCTATGCGCTGCTTACACATCATGGAGACACCACTGCATCTTGTCCCATCAAAGAAACCCTGCACTTAGCCACTCATATGTTCTTGAAGCAGTAGTTTCTAGAGAAGTATGTTTTAAATGATGAGGTTGCCAGGCTCATACACAATCTCTTATTAGTCACTATTTACATCATGCCTATAATCCTATATATAAAATCCCAGCTTTTTCTGTCTTTAAATAATGCCCGAACATAGTAACGATCGACAAATAAAAGTGTGCAAAGGTTGGTGAGCATGCGCAATGTGTTCAGACTTTGTACAAAATTATTTTACTACTATAATTAACAGGAATGCGCGTACAATGATCTAAGTTTCACGCTTTTGTTAGAATAAAATCAACTGGTATTTTCCTAATGATCGGCTATGTGCACAAAAATATATTTATAGAATGTGTGATCCCGTATACACACATTGGGATCCTCGCTGCTGCTACGTAGTTCGTGTACTGTGGTGATGCACAGTGGTTTTTTAAATACTTTTCAATAAGTAAAATTGTCGTTAGGTATTGGTTCTTTTGAATTGAATTCCCGTCTTATGACGGGGTTTTACACTAGTTATTAATGGTGAACATTAATTATACGGGTAACGTAGCGTTGTGATATTTTGCTCTGAACTATACTGTGACGTGGCATGCTGGAGTCTTATTCCATAGACAAGAAAATAAAGTCTTTAATTCCGTGATACAAGAAAATCATGGACTAACCTTTACGTGTAACAGTGCCAGGACTTGCGAAATACAGTCGGCATGACAGGTTTACGATAACTCATCGACTAACAGGGTGGTTAGAAGAGGTTTGACTGGTGAATGATATATTTGTTCAAGTGTGTAAGGAAGGGTTTTTCGAATATTCAGTGATAAAGTACATGATATTTTTAGTGTCAGAAGGAGTAATATGTGACAATATGTTTTCGGTGATTACATAAAAGAACGTTAATGTTACAATATCAACATCATCATCATCATCATCATCATAATCATTATCATCTTTCTTTTCGCTGCTTATGAAATTATTTTACATATTGACGTTGTCAACCCCTTGCACAATCTTATATTAGTTGCCACTTACGATCACCTGAGTTAGCGGGGGTTCTGTTCTTTCGTTGCTCGCTCTGAGATGTACACCAGGCATTCACTTCATTCGATAGAATAGTTCTTATCATGGTCTTTAATATTAAATAAATAATGACGTAAACCTGACTCTTGTGAATAGTAAATAAAAATGAAAATAAATAAATGTAATTAACATGCACTTGGTGGACATAAAGAAGAACACCAGACAACAGACAAGAAGTAGAGATAGGCAGCCGGGAATCGACCGAGGACATCCAGACAGTCCTATCTATCTATCTATCTATCTATCTATCTATCTATCTATCTATCTATCTATCTATCTATCTATCTATCTATCTATCTATCTATCTATCTATCTATCTATCTATCTATCTATCTATCAATCTCTCTCTGTCTGTCTGTCTATCTATCTATCTATCTATCTATCTATCTATCTATCTATCTATCTATCTATCTATCTATCTATCTATCTATCTATCTATCTATCTATCTATCTATCTATCTATGGGAGCCACGCTGGTGTAATGGCTTCGGCGTTGTACTGGCGACCAGGTGTTCATGGTTCAAACCCGGGCGTCGGCGTTTGAAGAAATGTTTACGGCCGGAAATTTGACTGAATAGCCTGAACGGCTCCTGTGATAAACCCTCTGTGGATGGGAAGGAGCGAAGCTCCTGACCGGGTTGGAAGGAAAGTCCTCAGGTTCCCCAGCCTCGCAATGACATGTCATTGGGCCGAAGGGCTGAAAGCCCAAGTGCCGCTGGATAAGAAAAAAAAAAAAAAAAAAAAAAAAAAAAAAAAATCTATCTATCTATCTATCTATCTATCTATCTATCTATCTATCTATCTATCTATCTATCTATCTATCTATCTATCTATCTATCTATCTATCTATCTATCTATATGTCTGTCTGTCTGTCTGTCCGTCCGTACGCCCGTCTGACTCAATAATTATCTGCCAATCCATTCGTCTGTTTGGCTGCCTGGCCGGCTGTCTGTCTTTTGGTGTATCTATTTTTATATGTTTATTTTTCTATCTGTCTATCTCTGCGTACCTATCTATGTATTGGTGGCCTTTTTTCCCTCTGTCTACTTAACGTATGTAGTTTTTTGTTAACTTATCTGACTGTCTGTCAGTTTATCTATTTGTGTGTCTGATTATACTTCTATTTGTCTTCTACCTATTTATTTGTGTCTATTCATTTTTCTATCTGTCTGTTTATCTGCTAATCCATCTATAAACACAGGTATTCCTAATACACGAGTGCCAGTCAACGAAACAAAGCATAGTCATTTGACAAGGCATTTTTATTGTTTGAATAATGTACTCGCAGCACAACAGAAATATAGAACTAAATAAAATACATCCCTGCATGTAAATTACAAATATTAACAACCATACCGACTTATCAATAACCTTCATGATTCCCCTGCTAAGCATTAGTCGCCTAGGTCACATGGAAAATAAAATATATTTACTCCCTTTTTGCTCTAACGAAAATTAATACGCTTAGCAGGAGGAACTTTGCGATCAACATTTGAAATATTGATTTTCTGAAAACGCTGGAAATGTCTGAATTTGATCGCTAACTAGCTTCGAATGCTACATTCAAGTCAGATGTCGGGTATAATTTTAGGAAGTTAAGATCACGGGAAATGAAGAGGTGTGCTCGTTGTGTCAGGTAGGCGCGGAAAAACTCCAGATCACGACTGAGGTCATATATTGCCACAACGATTTTTTTTTCTTTTTGGGATGGAAGTGCAGAGATCGCCTACCTCCTGCACCCACTCCCAGCCCTGATGGAAAATAAAAATTGATTTTCTGTTTATCTGTTGAAAGGGAATTGTTTCAGGACCTGGCAGTGTACACAGTTCACGCAAAATTTCACACGTAATGCAAGAGTGTTGTTGAACCTTGAAGAATGTTAAATACTGTGTTATCAGAAATCACATGGGGAGAAGAATTGTTGTACTGGAGGAGTGGGAGTATTAGGCACAAGTTCTTACATACTGTTTCATGGTTATTCGTTCCCAGGGAGAAAACACAAATAATGAGAATAAATGTATAGAACGATAGTACGATTTAAAGGAAGAAATACCACTACAAAATGTAGAATCATACATATACTAGGCAACAATATAGAGACAATTGGAGGGACACACATTGATATGAAAATATGAAAACAAAAGACTAGAGGACTTTTCATTGCATTGGGAAATATATGGCGATCAAAAGAAATCAGGTCCAACTGGAAAATCAGAATTTTCAATTCAAATGTCAAGTCAACCCTATTGTATGGAGAACAACAAAAACAACAACCAAGAAGCTACAGACTTTCATAAATGGGTGCTTGCGTAGAACAAAAGGATTGAAGTGGTATGACAAGATCACTCATGTGGAACTGATGACAAGATCACTCATGTGGAACTGATGACAAGATCACTCATGTGGAACTGATGACAAGATCACTCATGTGGAACTGATGACAAGATCACTCATGTGGAACTGATGACAAGAACTGAACAAGAGCCAGTGGAACAAGAGATGAGAAGAAGGCGCTGGAGATGGTAGGACACACATTGAGAAAGTCTGCTGATAGCATGACAAGGCAATCCTTGTTCTGGAATCCCCAGAGTAAGCGAGGTAGAGAAAGACGAAAGAACACATGGAGGAGAGAACTGCGAACAGACATGAAGTGGATGAAGAAGAAATCCAAAGACCTTGAGCTGATGGCACGGGACAGTAAGGCTTGACATAAGGCCTATGCTACTTGGGGATCTGAAAGGTGAAAGGAGAAATATTTAACAAAACATCGTAGATGTTTTTATCCTTAACATTACTTACTTAGTCGTTCCCCTTCTAACGTGAGGTGTAGAGGTTTGGAAGAGAGAGCGCCAGACTATCCTATCGTCTGTCTTCCTCCTGGCCTGGTTCCATTCTAGTCCTCGGTCCTTCAAAGATTGTCTAATGTTGTCCTACTAGCGGACTCTGGGTCGTCCTGGGGGTCTGGATCCCTGGCTCTTTGTTTCCCATGCTTGTCGTGGTAGCCGATCTTCTCCCATTCTGCAGACATGGCCAAACCATCTTAGTTGGGACTGTTCTATTTGGGTCTGCAGCGGGTGGGATTTTAGGCCTTGACGTTTCGTCTGGTTGCGGACCATGTCTCTTCTTGTTACTTCAACCACCTTCCTCAGATACCTCATTTCTGAGGTTTGGATCTGGCTTTTATGGGTTGTAGTCATTGCCCATGACTCGCATCCATATGTCAAGACTGGGACATAGGTGGAGCGGTATACAGCTATCTTCGTTTTCTTACCAACCTCTCTCTTGCTGAGGAATCCTCGATTTATGGCCTGAAAAAGTCTCTCAGCTGCTGCTTTTCTAGTGGCCAACTCTTCTTTGATGCCTCCCTTTCGGTCTATGATAGCTCCGAGGTATTTAAATGCCAGCTCTGAAATACATACCCGTCTCATCTTCTAGTACCCCACTGAATACTTTCTTGTTCTCTCCTTACATGACTTGATAACATCGTCCATGAGAAGTATGAAAAGATAAGGTGACAGGATATCACCTTGTTTTACACCAGTGGTGGTCCTGACCTCTTCTGACTTATGGTTTGCTGTCCTCACATAATTTCTGCAAGACTTGTAGAAGCTCTGTATAGCATGAATCAGAGGTGCTGGAATGTTCTTCCTTGCCAAACAGTCCCAAAGTTTGCTCCAGGGGACCCTGTCAAATGCCTTTTCCAGATCTATGAAACAAAGATGAATCTCACTCTTATATTCAAGGGCCTTTTCACTCAGCTTTATCTTTAACATGCGTAGTGTATTTCGTATTCAGTGGCATTTCCAAGTTATCAGAAGTTAGCATCGTGTACAAAAGAAGGACCTATGTCCGGAATTATTCCT
>JAMPIV010000230.1:540000-792775 GCA_024509875.1 Oreohelix idahoensis
TCTTTGAGCTGAATTTATCAGTTATTATCAACTACTCCAAGAGTTCTCTTCTCATATCATGTCAGAAGAGGGGATAGTCTGCGTCTTATCTTGTTGATTAATTGATGATTGTCTTCTGCTTCTCTGTGGACCTTCTTTATTAGCCTCCGTGACGGCCCAACAGATTCGTTACTGTTAATCCTATAGTATCCGTTATAGTGTCATCACTCCCTTTCTTGCATTTGTTATAGCCGCTCCTATCCTGATATGGTCCGGAATGTTTCATGGGCAATTGTTGGAATGAAGGAAGAGCATTATAATTACCCGAACAAGGGAGAAGATATATATCGGCGCTAGTCAAGTTCCGCTGTCCCACACCCCCTCCCTTTCCAAGAACTGACCAATTTAATGCAAATCAGTTCTGTCGGGAGTCGGAATGAATGGATCGGTGGTTTTTAGGGGAGTTGTAGTCAGTAAAACATGTTAGGACTCAGACTCCGAATTTGATGCCACATGACTAGTAAAAAAAAAAAAACTGTAGTCGGAATCGGGAGTCGAACTTCTAAAATTTCAGAAGTCGAAGTCGACAATTTTTTCGACTGACTTCACAACCCTGCTGGAAATAACTAAGGGTCGGGCTTTACTTCTCATCGTTATTTTTTTATGTACTCGGTTAAAAAAACAAAAAAAAAACTGCTCGTTATTGTTTTCTTGTCTATTTGTAAAGTGTACATATCTGTCGTAATTTTTACAAGATAGGTCTGAGATATTTATGGTCCCGTCCGAGCGGAGGTGATAGTGGTGACTATGTAAGAGTAAGGTGTAAGAAATAGTTTTTTTCTCACGAGGGTGATAGTGTAAGAGGAAGAACAGTCTCAGGAGTGAGTAGTTTCTCTAATCCAGCCTATCTTTACGACTATATTTTAATCAGACGCACTTTCTCTCCTTATACAAAATACAAGTTACACTGCACCCACATACACACAATTCTGTGACAAATACGCACAAACGTGAAAACAAACTATAGATAACATATATGGGTAGGGGTTGACCAACACGATAACTTAAGGTTTATTAAGTTTATTATCACTAGAAATTCACAACATCAAGCATATACATTAATAAAGCATGGTTTACAGACAAATAAATTAAACCAATAGGTACTCCCCTCTTGTAAAGGAAAAGCAAAGAAGATCCCAACAGAGAGGTTAAGAAACCCAAAAGATCGAAATTTTACAATTTGGTATGGAATAGTCAGTAAAGGAGAAGAACAAGTTCCTAATTAAACTTTCCCGTAAATACTCAGGTTAGTGAGAAAAAAACAGAAGATTTGTATGATGGTGGTAACAAAAGGAAAATATGTTTCTCTCTTTCTGTTCATTCATCCAGTCATACTGTGGCCACACTCATATTCGCTTACCCAATAGTTGTCGCAGGTATTCCTTGGAAACAAACACTAATAAGTACTCTGACTCTACAGTGTCAGATTATTTGCCAAATCCAGCCCCAGACTATCCCTGGTGCTGACTGCTTAAATAGCGTAGTCGCTGAAGTTGGTGCATTAATTATTGTTCCTGGATAATTCCGGTATCACTGCGTTTAGTTGGTTGGAATAAGTCTTAGTAGTGAGGGTCACCGTAATAGAAAAAAAATATATGGTTCCGGTGTTGTCTAGCCTATGGTTGCTGAGAAACTCTGTTACGTTATGAAAAAATGTTAATGATAATAATTATCGGCCGTACTCTGAATTGATGGCCGAGTCTGAACAGTGAGTTCTCTTGAGTATAATCCCCGTGAAAAAAACTACTGTCATAGGTCAGATAAATAAAAATATTTATTTTGCCACAGCGGGCTGATTCAATTTATATAAACTGTTCAGGTCCAGCTTATTTATTGTGTCTATGGTCTCTAGATTGGTCTCTCTCTCATAAATGAAGAAACTGGACCGCACTGGTCACAAATCACAGATCCAATAGTACAACAATAACTCTGGATAGTTTATAAGACAGCTAGTACGTTTTATTTTGACCGAGGCTATATTTGGAATTACTTGATGAGAAAGACATATCAAACAGATGGGCAGAATACGTAAAAGAACTATTTGAGGACAACAGAGGTAAAAAACCAACACCAGATTCTAATGAAGGCCCAAACATTCTCAGATCAGAAGTAGAGAATGCCATACATATGATACAAAAAAGGAAAATCAGCAGGCATGGATAACATAAAAATTGAAATGATAGAAACTCTGGAGAGCTTTGGTATAGATACAATCACAGATCGATGCAACGATATATACAATACAGGATATATACCACACGACATGAAGACATCAGTTTTTATAACATTGCCCAAAAAACCAAATGCAACAGAATGTTCAGACTTCAGAACAATCAGCCTGTTGAGTCATGCAATTAAGATACTGCTCAAAATCATACAGGAAAGAATAATCCAAGTAAAATCCAAGAAGGACAGTTTAGTTTTAGACGGAGCAGTGGAACAAGAGAAGCAATATTTAGCCTAAGAATATTAGCAGAAAAATATACAGAGGTCCAAAAAAGTATGTACATGTGCTTCATTGACTATAAGAAGGCTTTTGACAGAGTCCATCATGAGAAAATAATTGAATGCCTCGAAGACATAGGTATTGATGGAAAAGATATAAGAATACTCAGTAACCTTTATTGGGAGCAAACTGCCACAGTAAGATCTGGAAGGAATTATTCATCATACATAGACATAAAAGGAGGTCTCAGACAAGATTGTGTGCTGTCCCCCTGCCTATTTAATTTATACACCGAAAAATATATTTCAAACAGATACAGGAAATACCAGGACTGAACATCAGTGGAAGGTCAATAAACAACCTTAGATATGCAGATGATACCGTGTTGTTAGCTGAAAGCGAACAGGAGTTACAAGAACTAGTGAAGCAAGTGAACAGTATTGTCAGAACTAGACACATGAGAATACTTGTGCTGTCAGAGCGAACTCTCTACTGGTACTATGGGTTTAAGGTACTCCCACACTAGACTCTTAGCTCGCTGTCTCAAAGGTACAACCATAGCACACAATAGCTGACATAAATAACATGATAACACCTATAACAGGTAATGACCCTTTTAATGAATATCACACACAGAGGAGCCGCACCCGGCTGACGATACACATGAACATGCATTGCACAATGCACTGAAATAACTGCCACATACTTGCCACACACTATAGCTAATCTACTCAGCAACCGCCATGACAATCACTCACATAGGCGGAACACACTACTGACAAAACGCAATACATCATTGCAATCATGAAATACAATCCAGGAGGATATAAAACTAGCAACAAATCACTACTCCTGATCTCATGAAAATAACGGCAAGAAGTAATGAGCAATAGTGGCAACTCTATAACTTTCCCCTGCAAAACTGCTGACCACGGCCATCAACGACTTCTCAGTCGAGCGGACATATCATGACTAGCTTTTCCGCCAAACCGTTTCTTCCGGTTTCCCTTCTAGCCAAAAACCGGCTGGACAGGTATCCAAAGATGAATACCGGGGTTGTCACACTACAGTGTAACCACTCTAAAATTTAGTGCACAATTATGCTGTGACATCCACCCCCCCTTAAGAAAGAAAACGCAGTTTTCTTCCATCGGAGGAGTACGCCCCATCCCCTCTGGGTAAGGACGATCGAAATGGCAATATAGCACCTCCATATGCAGATAAGGAATACCAGAGTTGCTAAATATCATTAACATACATGCCTTCTTACTCACCCCATTCGATACAAGAAAACATGTACAAATCCATACCAGGTATTGACAGTCGTGAAAAATAACAACGACTGACTAATCCTGGAGTAACCTACACATAAAATCATGTTACACAAAATTATGTTTAAATAATTGTCACCAAGCAGCAACACGTTATCGTATAAATAATTATCTCTCATAATCTAGTCGTAAATATACGATGATGATTTATATACATATAGCGTACCATTTCATAAATATTACCTTTATGGCAGTATATACAATACATTGTATAACAAAATACATCACCATAGTCATATAAATATCGAACTGGGGGCGTGGGTCAGAGCAACTCAGGTTCGGTTCATATTAACCGAACATCTTACTGAACGCGACCCTAAATCTAACCCCAGCTATTGCTGAACTATTAGCAAATGATTCTTAAGCAAGGACATATGCTTCAGCCTAACTGCCTTCCGCGCACCCCAACTATTGGTAAAAGTCACCCGTGCCATCTTTGTATTGTCACGCAATGGCACTACTTCCACAAATCTAACCTGCGCGACTTCGTCGAATACTCTTCTAAGAGTGCGCCAACTAGTATTCTGGGGAACGTTACGCACCCAAACTGTGCGATTATTAGCATTCGGACATTCGTATACGTCCCTACTGCTTCTACTCCTGTCGTTTGGTACTTGTTGCGACTCGCGTCTACAATGTACCTTGTGGTTCTCTCCGTTGGGAGTTTGGTGATGCTGAGCATCTGCATCAGCTACACCCATGGCACTATGCATCCCGCGTACATTACCGACGGTTAAATCGGCAATCGGATCCTCCAGGACCAACGCATAGACCCTACCTGTAATGAACGGTGTGTCCACTCTAATGCACGCTTGGGGGTAAGTCTCAACTTTGCCCCCGAACGTGGTGCATTTTACCGTTTTGCCTGTCAGACAGGAGTCGTCGATGCACGATCGACGCACCCCAATTGTTGTGCATCCGGTGTCTCTCAACACCCGGACTGGTCTATTCTCCACCTTTCCTTCGTGGAGGATCACCTTGCCAGTCTCATGCACTGCCGATAGACATGGTGCCGCATGCCCACATTGTAGCACTAATCTCTCGTTCGCATTGAACAGAGGGCGGCACCCCGCACAGTCCTCGCTGTTCATTGTGTCCAACACAACCGCGGAATTTGCGTGTTCAATCGGGGTAGTGCAGCTATCAGCACTATGACCCCTGCCACCGCAATTGGTACACACGCGCTCTTTCTTTTTCTCCTCGCGTGTGCTTTTGCTGGAGCCCTTCGAGGACGAAGACCCCGCATCAGAGTCAGAAGAACGACTCTCTGAGGAAGCACTCCTCTGCTTATGATGTTTGGTTTTGTACCAAAATCTGTCTTCGTCCCGAGAGTCCTCGAAGCGTACCTGCTTATGAGTTTGGTACTCCTTCCTGTCACTATAACTATTATGTTGTCCCCTCGGACGACTGTTTCTATGGGAACGAAAATTCCCATAGCTACCTCTCCGGGACTGGTAGGGATTAGAGGGCCTCTCATATCTCTGTTCTTGATCCCTGTCTGTCTGATTTCGCCCAGGATGGCGCTGCACTTTGCCAACACTGGCAACTACGTCTTCTGTCAGATCCGACTTCTGAATGGATTTGCCCGGATGGGCCAGGGCATAATGGTGACCCAGTTGGGCCATGGACTCAATGTTCTTTGGTTGGCGTTCCTGGAAAAACGCCACCAACTCACTGGAACATGAGGACAACACTTTGTCTCGTAGCACCAAATGCAGCAAGCCATTATAATCCTTAGCAATTCCCTCCATTTCGATCCATCTATTCAATAGAAGTTTGATCTTCGAGATAAAATCCTCGAAGTCCTGGTCTGAACTAGGCATCGCGTTTTTAAAACGCGTCCGGTATCCGTCAGCAGTCAGACGGAACCTCCGGAGCAATCTCTCTTTCACTTTATCATAATCGGCCCTTTCCTCCACAGGGAGGCTATAAAAAGTCTCCATCGCGGGCCCCACTAGCAGTGTCGATAAAAGAGATGGCCACTGATCCCTATCAGCCTTATAGGCTACACATTCGGCCTCAAATCTTTCTAAAAAGAAATCTAAACTGTCTATTTTCTCATTAAAATTTGGTAGCCGCAGCCTAAGAGGACGATGAGCCCCACCAGAAGTTGAGTTCTGACCACTCGCACCCACTTCTAACTTCTTTAATTGTATCTCCTTCTCCATCATTTTCTCTTCCAGAGCTATTCTCATTCTCTCCTTCTCCAACTGTAACTCTCTATCTTCTCTCATCATCTTTTCTTGTAATTCTCTCTCTTCTTTCATCTTCTTTTCTTGTAACTCGAATTCTCTCTGTTTCCACTCACTTTCTTCTTTCATCTTTTTTTTCTTGCAATTCGAATTCTCTTCTTTTTAGCTCTAACTCCTCAGCTCGAGCATCTCTTAGAGCATTTTGTTCATCAGTTCTCTCCCTCTCTTCCTTTTCTTTCCTTTCCTTCTCCTCCTTTGCTTCCTTCTCTTTCAAAATTCTTTGATTTTCAACTGAGTTGAATTCTGCCTTGGCGAATTCCACCAATTCTTTTCCTGTGTACCCGGCTTGCGTGCCAATCCGCATGCAAGTGTCCGTATCCATGATGTACACTAGTAGTTCTTCCTATTAACTTTAGTATAAATCTCTATAATATAATTACTCGACTGTATACGTTGCACTTGAGTCAGCAAATAAATTTCTGCTTACAATAATATTCAGTAATAATATGGTAAATATCGATATCTCTTCATCAATTTACGCATATATATATATGCATGAAAGTAAATACCACCTCGTAGTTTTTTATGTAAATATGATTCACGTTTACGTTATGGTCTCACTAAAGACTCACTTAGCCTTTTGATAATAGTCAATAGTTGTATAATAACAACTTTATGATGCTTTATGGTGCTATGACACCACTATATCAACTTAGTCACCACTTAGACTTTACTTCACAGTCTTTACTGGCACCCACACTGGTGCTATACTCAATAACACTCCACTTATTACTCACCTCTGTAATCTCTGCTAAGCAAGCACTACCTATGGCAAATGAACACAAATGTAAACTACACAAATGAAAGCAACATACACATCACACCACGAAAACAAAATTCCAGTCACGAGGAAATAGATGATAGAATACAAAGAGAAGAGATAGCTTAATATCTACAATGCGTGACTGAGCACGAACGAAAACAAGGGATACCTGTAAACGTATTTACAAGATAGTAAGATAGGACAAGATAACACACCACTTAAACAGAACACAAGAAACACAGAATGTACACGACAATATAAATACACACTTCACAACTACCGCTAACACCAACAGGGCTCCGGAATGTAAAGTAGGGCAGTCGCAGGAAATTCGTCTGCCAGACTCCACCACAGAACAAACACGCCACAACCTAATAGATCGACACATACACTGGACCCTGAAATGTAAACAACTCACCCAGTAAGTTGCAGAAAATATGAAGTCGCTAACACAGTAGCTTTACTAACCTTCTAACACTCTGTGTGTACAATAAATAATGGCAAAATTACTGCCCCACAGGCTCTTAGGCCTTATTATCAAACAATATTCAATTAACACGTCAGCTTTCTGGGAACTAATATTATAACGTATAGGCCTCCATAGCCAAAGAAATAGTCCGCAATAAATATGAGCCAAATACTAGAAAACCACTGGCCCTATGGCCTGTAACTTACCGGACCCAGAGCCCCCAGATGTCAGAACTAGACACATGAGAATACTTGTGCTGTCAGAGCGAACTCCCTACTGGTACTATGGGTTTAAGGTACTCCCAGCTATTGCTGAACTATTAGCAAATGATTCTTAAGCAAGTACATATGCTTCAGCCTAACTGGGGGGAGGGGGGGGGGGGGGGGGTGTCATAGGAGAAACATTCACTAAATTTTAGAGTGGTCACACTGGAGTGTGACAATACCCGGCCAGTCGGTTTTGGCTGGTGTGATGCCGGAAGAATCGTTTTGGCGCAAGGAGGGTCGAGATATGTCTGCCGGCCTAAGCGGTCGTTGTTTGGCCTTTGTCAGCAGTTTTGCTGGGATATCATATGGATGCCAGTTTTTTGGTCATACTTCTTGCTTTTCATGTGATCGGGAGTAGTTGGTTTGCTACTTCATAGATATTGTGGAATCTAGTGACTTTCTCCTGGATAATGCTTATAATAATATTAGCGCAGTTATGTATTGCGTTGTTTGTTCAGAAATGATTATAGTGTAGCCACTGATTGTGTCGTGTTAATGGCATTTTGACATTATGTGGTGCTACGGTGTTTTGGCAAGTTATTAGGCATCCTTCATTGCATTGTCATGCGTATTGTTTTGTGTGTGTACAGTTTTCATTAAAGAGGATCAGTACCTGTAGCCAGTGTCATGGTATGTTTGTGTCAGCCAGTGTAGTGTGGTCGTACCTCTAGCATTGAGCCTTGCTATTGTTGTTGGTGATACATTAATATGATGATGATGATGATAAATCCACGTTACACTAGTAGTTCTTCTGACATCTGGCAGACGGGGTGTCTGAGATTTGCAACTGACACGCGTACATCTCGGTCAGTAGGTGGCAGTTACGACATTATGCTGTGACAAGTATAAGTCATTAATATGGACTCGACATTAATATTGAGAAAACAAAAACTATGATAATTAGTAAAACAGACGATAAACCCACATTAAAGATAAGCGTAAATGGGAAAATCCTGGAACAAGTCAAAAGCTACGTATATCTTGGTCATATAATAACAGAAGATGGCAGATGTGAAACAGAAATCAAGAAGAGAATAGGAATGGCCAAGGCTACATTCAACAACATGAAACATATACTGACATCCAAACAGCTATCTCACAAATTAAAACTGAGAATCATAAAGTGTTATATAAATTCTGCATTTCTGTATGGTACAGAAACATGGACGATGAATAAGTATTTGGAAGAAAGGAATTGAGGCTCTTGAAATGTGGATATATAGAAGAATGGGGCGTATCTCATGGAAAGAGATGAAAACAAATAAGGAGGTCCTAGAAAATCTAGGTATGAAAAGAGAACTAATGAGGGAGATCAAAGTTCGGCAGCTAAAATACTTTGGCCACATAAAAAGGCAAAACACCTTGCAGAAGACCATAACAGAAGGGAGAGGTGAAGGCAAACGTGCAAGGGGAAGACAGCGCTATAAGTGGGACGATAACATCAAGAGATAGACAGGACAGAGTCTATCAGAGTGCACCACCAAAACAAGAGACAGAAGACGTTGGAGATCCATTACAGACAACCTTCGTTGTGGAGATGGCAACTGATGATGATGATGATGATGATATTTAGGAAGAAATACAAACATTTTTACCACAATATATATATATATATATATATATATATATATATATATATATATATATATATATATATATATATATATCCCAACCTAACAAGCGTAAGGTAAGATCTCTTATCCGTTCTGTTATTAAATTAGCGTCTGTGGCCTAATGGATATGAACGCAGTTTCATAATCCAGATATACCAAGTTCAAAACCTGCTGCAGGCGGTTTGGTAGCAGATCGCTTTGTGTGGATTTTTAACAATGGTATAAGCGCCGTACCGTTCAGAAAGCAATGGCAAACTACTGAATGAAAAAAAAAATTGCCTAGAAAAATCACAAACAGCCAATAAAAGCTGGGGTTGATTGCCACGTCCTGTAAAGGATAAGCAACTAACTTTTTATTAAATTAGATTACAAACCACATATGTCTAGCTTATCTTATCGTTTGTAACACGTGATATAAACCCTAGTCATTTATAAAATTACACAAAATAAATTAGAAATATCTATATATTCCGTCAGTAGTCGGTTGCCTAATGTATGTACTAGTCAATTAAATCATCTCTTTCTGGGGAATAGCGAGTAATTAAATTTTAGCTACAGCTGGAAAATTAGCTATATGTTATTTAATACGCTATTCAATTAACACAGAAAATCCCAGTGAAATATAATGAAGAACTTGAACACGTTAAATCACTTAAATGCTAGTAGATATATTTACTGCAAAACAGAATAATGAAAATATCTCCACGAATCTAAGTAATCCACTTTGTACGAAGGCTCTAAGATGTCGAGCTAAATATTTCAAAAATTCTCGGAAGATACTAGATACTGATTTTCAGGAGGTATAGTATTTATACCCGAATTGCGTTATTTCGCTCCCTGGTGCCAGAAATCGCACCTTCGGCTGTATCAGGGCAAATCTACGGTTCGTTTCCCGAATCAGAGATGTCCTGCTCACCGATGCCGCGAACCACATTGACGTTCTCTAGCGAGCAGACCGCCTTTTGATCTCGTCTCTCTCTGTAGATAATTACGTCCCCTGGGATCACGAACAAACGAATGTGGTCGGTAACTGTGGTTATCGCCTTTTTTTGCATTCGCTTAAGTCCCCCTGAGAAATGTAACCATCAAAGGTACGTCTTCTGTCTTATCGCCCTTGGTTTGTCCCCTTTACAAGGAATGACAGCTATGAATCTAGTTAGCCGCTCATTCGCTCATGAAGCAAGAAAAAAAATAGGTGTGGCTAAACTATGAGTTAGACAGATAGTGAAAAGGCATGGACTTTGCGTAACAAACCGCGCCTGCTAATGAGGGCAAAGGTTGAAAACAAGGTTGAGGGGCAACGGTGGGAAGCAAGTGGACGGATTACTGCAGTCTATTCTCATAACCTGTCATAATATCTTACTTCCCATTACCAGATACTTCGACTTAAGAATATTTAGTCTTACGTGAAGAATACCAACATCAGTATTAGTTCAACAGCCAGGACATATTCAATGTTCTTGGCCTTTAACGGTAGATGATAATATCAGGACCTCAACCCAGGCGGGCCCAGACAGTTTGTACCAGGCTCCTTGTGTTAGACCCATGCCTTTCTCAACCTTTTTATTATCGAGGAACCTTGAAATAATATTCAGGTCTCAAGAAACCTCTGCAAAACAATTATTATATCTACACCTTATGGTACGTTAGCGTGATCTGTAAGTTGTTGTCACGGGTTGCCTCCCCTTTCTCTGCATTGGTGTCCAGCAGTGGCCAAAACCTACAGTATATTATATGGGTCTTCAAATGTGTCTACTTCGCACAAAATCACTCTTGGCAGAGTTGTAGATAGAAGGATAATGATGCTTCTACCTCGAGGGAGTATTCACAAGATATCTCAGAAGTCAAGAACAATGCTAAATGAGTCTGAGCCCGTTAACTTTTTATCTGACCCGCCGCATTTTTTGTGAAGATGTATGTTGTATGATTTAGCTCGTTCAAGCACCCAGGTGATTTAATTCAACCAAATTCCTATTATTAATATATATATGAATATACACTAGGGGTTCTGAGTCATACGTGTGCCTATCGCTCTGTAATAATTAATTCAAATATGAAATTGTCAGAATCAACATATACGAATTTAATGATCAATTACTTTAACACGTGTAAATAAATGTTCGTTGGTGATTTTTAAAAATACGTTTCTTTCACAGAAATTATTTAACTGAATATAGGCAAATAAAGTTCGGTCGTCTTTGGCCTAGCATGAAGCAATCACCAGTGCTTGCTGTGGGGGTCCGTGAATGTATCCTTTTCACATACTGAGGTTGCCAGCCTATTGTGAATCTTTAACACCACTAGCAAGTATAAACATGTACAATTCAAAGCATAAAAAAATGTAACAACTCACCTCAATAACTGAGAAATCTTAAACTTCTTGTTCAGGTAAATAGTCTTGGCAACTTGATATAGATGCCTAGAACACACGTCGGGGTATTTAGTTCTATTAACAATCCCTCTGTGACTTTTTGAGTAAGTCCTGTATAAGTCCGGTTTCTGTATGAATAGCTTAAGGTTTCCTTGCTGTAGTGCTCAGAAATGTTACTCTAGGTCCGTGTCACATAGGTTATGATCATTAAATTGCCTATACCCTCTTCTTTGTTTCTCCCACCCGTATCCTCTATATTTCTTTACATTTTCCTGTATTTTTTTCGCATCCATTCGTTTGCGAAAAATATATTTTCTTCCCCATTCTTAACGTATACCTGTTTCTGTTCTCAAAACTGATAATCGCACTAGTGATGATATTACGTAGACGTCAGTCTCTGCCGGTCGAACGATAGCTGTGAATACACGGTTCTCGCCAGACAGAACGTCTGCAGTTTCCCCGGTCAGAGCGCTGCCTGACCAGATTTCTGGGCCTGGGGTGTGAGAATTCGCTCCGTCGGACATGGCAGGCAAACGGATTGTCTACCTTTTGCAGCAACTGCGTGAGTTTACGTCGGGATAGTCCGGCGAAGTGTGAAATTGCGCTCCGCACTGCAGACGGGGTGTCTGAGATTTGCAACTGACACGCGTACATCTCGGTCAGTAGGTGGCAGTTACGACATGCGTTTAGGTGATAAACGTATCGTTAAAGCCGGAAAGGGGAGAGCATTTCGTTCTACGAAATAAACGTTCACCTCTTTGTCTGTTTGATAGATATAACCAGAATGTTAAACTTTAATTTCATTCTGACTCTTAAATTCGCAGTAGACAGATCACTGTGCTAGATCAAATATCTGTGTTTTTGGCGAAGTCTGAGTTGCTTGGCAACATTTTGCCGAGTTCTAGATTACCATTAGATTACAGTATTCTAGTTCATGGTTTAGTCTGTAGTTCTGCGTGAGGTAAATATTATATATAATAGATCTCTAGTATTTTGTGAAGTGATAAAGTGTTTAATCGCCTATTTCATTTTAAACTAGTTCTGTGTGCAGAGTAATTATTTTAATAGTTTGTTATATTCTTTAGTCGACGAGTTACAGTGGAAAGCAAGATAAATTATAAATTTCTAGCTAAACCCATTCGGCTAATAAAAATAATTCCATTTAACTGCTAATACTCAGGCGAGATACATTTTCTAAACTAACTTATAACTGCTAGATGTCTTATGAGTGTTGACGAAATATATTTATATGTATTTCAAATTCATGATGATTGATTTTATAATATAACTTATTTCACGGGAAGTGTTAAATGATAAGCTTTACGCTTGCTGTTTAAAATATAAGTTATATCCTTATACATAGTATGTATAATTATTTTATATGTGCTTTTCCCATTTTATGCAGTGAATACTGGGGTGATTCAAACTTGCCGGCGTTTAGTAGTAAAGAGACATACTTGTGAGGAGAATAGACATTTCCTATCTTTAACCACGTGGGTTGTTTCAAGTAACACTGGTCTGACAGTGCATGTGCCATCAGAGATAGACAGTAATACCAATCCCACTAACGGTTTTTTCTAAAGACAAAAATGTTTATACTGGGCCTTTGAGCCAGACTTTATTTCTTCACAATAAACTCAAATATACATGCTGCCTGGCGGCGAGAATAATTACAAGAAATAACATTTATATTCCCGACAAGTATTGAAAGAGTGTATAGTGAACCAAGACTATCTGTTAAAGAAGTCGTCCACTGGTCAGCTTTTCCCAAAATGAAGGAAACCCTCGTGTTTTTACTCTGTGTGCCCGTTCAAACTTGCATACCCTAACCGATCTAAGTGACATGAACAGTAATCTAAAAACATAACTGGTGAAGTGAATGCTCCCCGAAAAACAGTGGAAGAAACCTGTAATTGTAGAGCTGGGATTCGCTTTATCCAAAGAATACAGATTCACTGTATAGAGAAGTGTCCTAAGGTTGCGCCAGACTGTGAACAACATCAAGTTTTTAGGTAAGCACGTGTGCCAGGGTACCCTGATGAAAGAACCGAGTGAAAGTGGACTGAGTGAGTTTTTTGATAACTATGGATTCACCCACTTTATAATCTCTTTACGGAAGATTGGCTGCTTAAATTGAATTGTTCCTGTTGAAGGACAATATTAGACCCTAACCATATGTATTTGTGACTCTTTGGGCCATCATCTGTCTCATAACGGGGCTGTGGGCTAAACCTAGAGTTAATATCATAACGGGGCTATCATCCTTGTAGCACTCTCTTGAGATTTTATGACTATTTGTATATGTTTTGATGTAAATTCTATGTGTTGTGAAGAAATTTTAAATGATAATTAAAATTTCCCTTGGAATTAATCAGCGTGTTGGTCAGCTCGTTCTAGAATATTTAGATAAGTATTGTTATAGGTTTCCCACGTCTGTGTGTTTAACTGTCGTGACGTGTATGTGCGTGCCCGTGAGTAGATAGAAATATAGGTAATATATATATATGTTTAGACTGTCTGACGCTGTAAAGCTGTCGTAGAAGATAGGTGAGAGAGAGAAGAATTTTTTTCGCTTTCAGAGACAGCCTCTATATCACATTCTATCATCTCACTCGTGGAATCTATTTCTTTTGCTAACTCTCACTGTGTCTATCACCTATTCTAATCTATTCAGAAGGGACCAACCAAAGTCTTAATTCTCCTATCGAAAATCTACGACAGTCCGGTCCTATTTAAAGTCAGAATCTTTACTTCTATTGTTTCCTAGCTTCAGTCCGAGCTGTCTACTTGACGATTTCGGGAAATGCAGTGCCGCGTGTCTAAAAAATCCTACATTATATCTCAGACTTCACCCACGCATTCTTGTTGTCTACTACTAGGCAACTCCCAATCAGAGCGATTGTATATGACAACTCGAAATGCCAAACCAATGGCATTCAAAGTACATGTTATGATAGAGTAGGGCTTATGGAATTTTCTTGCGTGACTCATGCGTTTGAGAATTTAAACAGCCACTTTCCATATATGGAATTGCGATTTTCGTAAAGTGTTATCACAGTTTACTTATATCACACTTCCCGCTCACTCTTCAAAATGTCTTCCAAGATTGCGATTATCAATAATAGCCTATCCTAAGTAATTCGGAAGTCTGATTACTTAATTTATCAGATTCTGCCGATCTCTTGTATCACATGACATGTCGCAAATCTGATTGCCTGTCTAGACACATCGTAGTTTATGCAATTCAACCCGTATTGCAAGTCCATTCTACTAGCGGATCGGAAGTGATTATGCAATCAGGAACAAACACTTTATTCTCGCATTTAACTGGAATCAATGTGGTATCATCACGTTTGGTGATTCAATTAATCTCTCAGGTATGGGCGATTGTCTGGCCCTGTCATGCATCGAAGCGTGAAACGTGAAAAATGATAGTAGGAAAAAAGGGTAACAATTCTGAGTAGAGGATAGACACGAAATTATGTGCGTTAAATATGCCGAAATAATAGATAATAAAGGCGGTGAGGGGAAATTACGAAAACGCAAACGAGCCATAATGTCACAGTTGTAAATATAATAATCCAATAAAAATTGTGAGTGCTCTTTGGGGTAGAAAATTGTTATTTTTCTGTGCATCTGTTTATTTTGCCTAACTTATTAGCCTACTCTTTTTGTGTGGTTCCTTCTCCCCAGAAAGGATATCAACTCTAATGCAAGTCAGTAGTGAAGGTAGAAGAAATTTCAGCTTATTCCTTTTCTGTTTTTTTAAGTTCCTGCTAAATTTTTTTTTCATCTTATCCAAGTAGGCCTAAAGTAATATCATAAATTTCTTCTGTACAAGATGCTAATAAAATCTGGTATGTGCACGGTTGAACACGCATCCTATTAGCCACTGTCAAACGAATCTGCTCGGTCACGGCCCACCACTACGAGCGGTAGCATCTCTTGGCGCGCAAAGTTTTAAAAAAAAACGACGTTAATTTTTTTTTCAATCACGGTCTCTCGTGGAACCCCTATCGACCTCTCGCGGAACCCTAGGATTCCGTGGAGCTCTGGTTGAAAACCCCTGATCTAGGAGAATATGCATAGGCTAGAAGAGACATGTGAACAAACCAATAGAAGACAGCGCCAACCCACTTCCAAGAAAAAGGAGGCTTCAACCCCGTCTTAAGATAAAAGATCACTGATATTTTGACTTAATGGGGTGAAAAGAGGACAACATAACTGATGAAGCAAATCAAAGCTCTGCACCTGTGCTTCTCGGTACGGCACATGAAAATAACGATTCTATATATATATATATATATATATATATATATATATATATATATATATATATATATATATATATATATATATATAAACAATATTCTAAGGAGAACAAGTCAATCAAAACCTTTGATTACCACGCTGATTTAATTGGCTTCCGCCGACGTTAAGTGCAAAGAGCAGCTTTAATTGCATTGGAAATTATATAGAAATTTTGTTTGCAGTTTTTGTCTGTTCTCCGTGTTTCAGAGGTTCAGTAGAACTACTTGGCATTTACGTTCTAAACTTCTATTTTGGACTTGATTTTTAAAAATTTAAAAACTGCAACTAAAATGTCCATAAATGAGGGCTTATATAGAATAGGAGGATTAAACAAGATCAGCAATGTTGAAGTGATGACAAGAACCAAACAAGTGGCCAATAGTAGAAATGAGAAGAAGAAGCAGGCAATTTATATGACACACATTGATGAAGCTTGTTCATACCATTACAAGCCTGTCATGTTTTTCTAGAACTATCAGGCTAAGAGATGTAGTTAGTTGCTTGTCCTTTACAGGACGTGGCAATCAACCCCAGCTTTTATTGGCTGTTTTTGATTTTTCTAGGCAATTCTTTCATTCAGTAGTTTGCCATTGCTTTCTGAACGGTACGGCGCTTATACCATTGTTAAAAATCAACACAAAGCGATCTGCTACCAAACCGCCTGCAGCGGGTTTCGAACCTGGTATATCTGGATTATGAAACTGCGTTCTTATCCATTAGGCCACAGACGCCGACAAGAAATGTAGAGAGAGACTAAAAAACACATGAGCAAGAGAACTGTAGATATAAAAGACAAGGGCAAGAAGATATTGAAAAACCGGCACATTATCGGGTCATTATATGTTGCCTAATGACATCTCTCTATGTGCACCAATGTTACATTTAAAACAAGAAATTTATGGTAACGATGTTGCAAATGTGTTCATGAATCTGAGAGACACCTGTCACTCTCGGACTATGTCACGGATTGCCTCCCCTGCTTTGCGGTAGTGGTCCAACTGTGGCCAAAATCAAGAGGATCTAAAAGGGTCGTCAAAGGTGTCTACCTTCGCACAAGATTACTCTTGGCAGAGATGTGGATAGAAGGGTAATGACGCTTCTACCTTAAGGCAGGTTCACAAGATATTTTCAGAAGTCAAGAACAATGTTGCATTGGGCTGAACAATTGTTAACTTATATCTGATCCGCTGCCTTTTGTGAAGGATTAAGCACTGGTTTTTAGCCCGTTCAAGCCCCCAGCTGAGTTAATTCAGCGAATTTCTTCTTATAATGGAATATCTCTATTTAGAGGTAAATATATGTCTAAATGTAAATATATATGTATATATATGCATATATGTATATATGTATATATATATGCATGTATATATATATATATATATATATATATATATATATATATATATATATATATATATATATATATATATATATATATATATATATATATATCTTAGTCGTGCTCTTACGTTTGCTTTCATACATGTAATAACTGAATCAACTATGTTTGTTTAGTTTTAAAATAACATGTAACAAATTTAAATTAGTCTTTAACAGGTTAAAATAAATATGGAAAGTTTGGTGAAATTTTAGATGAAAGCGTCTTCATAGAGACTTAATAGGGGAGTGATAAAAAACTGTTTTGCTGATGTCTTTTTTTACAAGAACTTAACTCTATGTGAGTCCTGTCGCCGTGGTTTCCGTCACTTTTGTTTGGTGATGAGTGCACCTCTCCACATAACTCGTCCAATGTAGGCGGTCAGTGTTGATGATCTTCTCTCACATTAGCGGCGTAGTAACGTTAGTACCTTCAAACCGTCTGATAGCTTGTAACCAAGAACTTTTTAGACAAAATAGAAAGAACAAATGCCTCTGATAAGTACACTGAGTTGGAAGCTTAACAGGCGCATCCTCTCGCTGGCCACCCACCAATATTAATCTCTCAGAAGAACTAAATTTGTGAGTACACAGAGCAGCTCAATGAAGATGATTAAAATGACCAGTACTCTTCTGGGTATTAAACTGGAAAAATGTGTCTGGACAGCGCGAACAACTGCGAGCCTGAATTACAATTAACAAAGTACATAGATCTCAATAAATGATACTACCGGGTATACACCTCGGACAACTGTGATGTAATCATCACTCATTACCGCTCCATTCTGAGTCTGGGGTCACCTCTACTGTCGGGTTTCCGCACGACTAGCCAGAAACAATCACCAGCGCTTGTTGTAGTGGTTCATGAATAAACTTTCATATGTTGAGGTTGCCAGCCTGATATATAACCACTAAGCAAGAAAAACATGTCGAATTCACATTTGTAAAATACAAGGGAATTGATATAAGTCTTGGGCCTGACCATGAAGGAGTCACAGGAAGAAGATGAAACTTGGCACATTTAAAGTTCATCATATTTGCACTGAATGTGTAAAGTACGCGTTTGTTTCTTCAATGGGTTTTCCCGCTACGGTGCACGGCGCAATGTACCCTTTTGACGAGATCTGCTGCTCCAAAGATTTGAAAAAACAATGGAAAAGAAGGAGGCCAGAGCTGTGATAAAATTTCTGATGTTTCAGGGAAAAACACCTACAGAAATACACAGGGAGATGGAACCAGTGTTTCGTGATTCTTGTCCTTCATATACTTCGGTAAAAAAACTGGTGTCAACAGTTTAAGTGCGGCCGGTCAAATGTTGCTGATCTGCCAAGATCTGGTAGACCAGCCTCAGAGTGCAACGATGAAAATGCAACAAGAGTGAAGAAAATCATTGACCAGGATCGAAAAATGACAATTGTGGAGATAGCGAGTAGAGTAAAACTAAATGAAAGAACAGTTTATAGAATTTTACACAACAGACTGAACATGAGAAAAGTGTGTGCACGCTGGGTTCCGCGACTGTTGACACGTGAACAGAAGCAAACGAGGGTAAATTGATGTCAACAGTTGCTCAAAAAGTGTCAGTCAAAAATTTTTTTGGAGACCATGGTGACAGTAAATGAGACTTGGGTACACCATTATGACCCTGAATCCAAAATTGCCAGCATGCAATGGAAAACCCCGGGCTCCCCAACACCTGTCAAGCCGAGAGCGCAGAAATCTGCAGGAAAAGTGATGCTGACTGTTTTTTGGTACTGCAAAGGTGTCCTTTTCAAAGATTATATGCCTCATGGCAACACAGTTAATGGACAGTACTATGTAGATCTTCTCACAAAACTAAGAAAGGTTGTGACCAGGAAACGAGGGATAACGCGCACTCAGAATCTTCCTTTGCTTCAAGACAACGCGCCCTCTCACAAAGCACGGCTTGTGCAGCTAGCAGCCAACGATTTGAATATTGAAATTCTTCCACACCCACCATATTCTCCAGATTTGGCTCCATCAGACTTTTTTCTATTCCAAAATCTTAAAAAACAGCTAAAAGGAAATCATTTTGACAGCGATGAAGAGGTTATACTGGCATGTGATGACTAGTTTAGTTTGAAAAATAGGGTGTTCTACTGCCAAGGTCTTTTCAAGGTCAAGCAGATGTGGCAGAAGTGTGTCAATTCAGACGGTGGCTATATTGAAAAGGAATAAACACTATACAAAATTTCAGCTCTCTGTGACATGTCCTTCATGGTCAGGCCCAAGACTTATGTCAATCCCCTTGTAGATGTTACACTTACCCCAAAAATTTTGGAATCTACAATCTCCTCTCTCAGGTTAGAATGGACACGAGCAATTTAAGTTACATGCTCTCGAATCACTTGGCCTGGAAATTTTAGTAATTGATCTGATTTAGTAATCTGATTTTTTAGGTATCCAGACTTCGTATCTAAAATGCGGATTTACTGTTTTAAGTTGCCGACATACTTTCTATCTGTCACCTTTAAGTTTGGAATCCTTTGTCCGGTCTTTCTCTTTCTGGCTTTTGGGAGTTGCTAGCTTGATGTTGCGAAGCTGTCTGATTTGTGACTCCGCTTTCACTATATTATATTCTCAGCTTCCAGTTCAAATCTCGGATGGTACTTCCGCCTACTCACATACAAATCTGGGAACTTATTTGATGTCCAGATGCTACCTTCTGTCCATATCGTCTTCCAGACAAATTATCTGTAATAATCTCACAGCAATGGCCTGGCGAAAGCTATTATCTCTTTACCGCCTGTGTTTCCGCACACCTCAGACGGCTCTCTCAGACAGACAATATTGGCTTCCTATTCATCCTCGTACGAGACCATATTGTGTCCAACGAGGATCGTCTCCTATCAAAGGTATCCGGAGACTCCAAGAGATAAATGTATTACCGCTGACCGGTGATAATGACTGGGTATTGTTACGATAATACCGCAGTTCACCTGGCGGAAAGTAAATACGTCTGGGGAGTGGTCACAGTAAAAGAATTTAAGGGCAATAAATATGCCAAATAATAGGACGATGAGTGAGAAAAATGAAGAAATGAAGAGATGCTGCCGGAGTGAATGAGAGTTATAAAAATTGCACGACTGATTTCGTCACAGACTAACCGGAATGATAGGTGCAAGAACAGACTATAACCGACAACAAGCAAAATTAAACTGGTCCTTGTACTTTCTTTCCCAATGACAGTGTTAATACTTGCTATGGCATATGCATGTCCACATAAACGTTAGATCAGTACTTCTTAGCCAGTGGTGCATACACCTCCTGGGAGTCCGCGACCCAACCTCAGAGGGTGCGAGACATGCTAAATATTTTAGAATGGTGACTCATTATAAACACTGTATAATACAAAGAACTCAGTTGTATTTGTACAATATACGAGTAGAACACTGACTACGAGAATTCCATGAACATATTGCACTCTAACCTTTTCAATAAACTGAAAAAATTAGTGCTGGTTATATTCTAAATAATTATTGTCACTGTGTCTGCAGGTGGAGGTTACTCGTAAAGAAATTGTAATTCATGTTCATTTAACGACCAGTTTCCCATTTTTCTGGACTCACTCTGTGTACTAAATATATATAGATAAATATTTTTCTTTTCCTTTCGTATAAGAAAGACGTACATTTATCTCTTTTTGTTATTTTTGGGATATTTTATTAAGCTAGAAGATAAAGGGCTGCTGGGCTTCTTAAGAAGCTATAAAGTGGTTGAGTACCTCTGAAAGGTTAAGAAGCATTGCGTTAGGCTCTCTGGCAAATATCAGATGGATACATTGAAGCGTGTTACAGCTGTCCATGTTCAGTGTCTCTGTTTTAATAATGCAAATGTACAAGAACACAACTATTATATATAAATATATATATAGTTTGAGAGCGATATAAATATAATTTCGTCGGCTTCGTGCAGGTGTGTCAGTGTCTGTCCCTAGTCGTGGTGTGCGACGGAACGAACGGAATAATTTGTCTTCTCCTTGTTACTTTCACAATAGCCTCCACGGCTGGCGGAATTGGGGATTTTAAAGTTGCTACCAAAGTGAAATGGGTTCATTTTCGATTCAAGACAACAGGAGGCTGAGACACTTGGGAGTCATGACCCAAGTGGGCCCGCCCCACTTAGAGTGTAAAGGAGTATACAGGGCCGAAACACTTGTTCGACTGGGGGAGGGGACTTCTTCTGATGATCAGATTGCCTCCTGTTGTATCGCTCTGTAAAGAGTTTCCTATCATCTTAATTTGGTTGACTAACATGAGCTGGGGAGGGGACAGAAACAAACGATTTTTCTTCTTCAAGTAACCTTCTAAACGTGTAAGTAGACCTAACCTCTCGAACGTCGAAGCCCGAAATCGCCAACATGAGCTGCCGATAACAAAGCGAAGAATCATCTTTCCTTACATAACGTAGAACGAAAGGTTCCCCTTGTAACCAATATTGTACATTAGATCAGGGTTTCTCAGCCGGGGTACCACGGAACCCTAGGGTTCAGAGAAAGGTCGCTAGGGGTTACTCGAGATCGTGAATGAAAAACGTTAAACGCCAGCTAGCGTAAGTGATCATGTTTCTCCATAACCCTTGTCTCCAGTGCTGTTTATCAAGTCCAACTTTCCTCTCCTCATAACGTTGCCCGATGATACAAAGGTAAAACTAGTAATGATGATGTCCTGAAGGAAGACTTTGCACTAGGGACGTTTTTCATTCATATTTAGTGGGAAATAATCCACTTTCTTGGTCCCTGTAGTTCCCGTTTGGGGAAGGAGGGGGGGGGGGGGGGGTTGGGTGTTCTGTTAAAAGATAAGAAAAGAATTGAACTACTGAACCCTCGAACATTTCGTACAAGTCAACACATATGAGGTTGTGCCTGAGACTTGCAATGTCATCATGTAAAAACAGGTCGTCATAGAAAACATCCCTGCCAGAGAATGTGAATGCTTGATAGAGTGTTCCTGCAGGGAGACAAGAT
Organism: Oreohelix idahoensis; assembly: GCA_024509875.1. NCBI lineage: Eukaryota > Metazoa > Mollusca > Gastropoda > Stylommatophora > Oreohelicidae > Oreohelix > Oreohelix idahoensis. The sequence continues at coordinate 562,226 of JAMPIV010000230.1, forward strand.
ACAGTGGCGGCTTGTTACGTACATTTATTACCTACGGGGGTAGTCTTCGGTCCTGCCAAATGTACGCACCAGTTTTATATAGTTATATTATTTGTGCGTTCGATTGATTCACGCACTGACGTGCACAATGCTGTGTGAGTTGCTTTGGACGCACGTGTAACCTAGTTGAGTAGTTTCTGACGTCATGAATGGGGCAGCTCGGACGATATTTATGTCCGCTGTGTTATCCTTTGATTCTTGGCAAAATGTGAAGTAGCCATCAGTTGTATTCGTATCTATTGATCTTCATGGCGAAGTCAATAGTGGAAGTATAAAGTAAGTGTCGCCCCATTTCTTATGGCATGTTTATTTATGTACATTAAAGTATCAGGCCGCTCCTATTAATGGTCTAGCGGGAATTCATCGTAGATGACATTCCTAGAATTGGACACACGGAGTCGATAGCCTTTGAATCTTTTCGTAGAGGGAGAATACCTACAAGAAATCAAGTTAATGAATTTATATGCTTCACATGTTTAATATGCTGTTACTACAATGCCAGAAGCGTGGCATAGAATGGGAGAGGTTAGTCAACTGGAATCTCTAACCTGTTCGTATTATCATGTATGACTTTGTTTGAAAACTATATACTATATATAACGGGATGTATGGAGAAAGTCTGGGATTGTGAAGTATGATATGGAAGAATTTTATCCTGGAGTATGAATACGTTACCATGATGTACGTCCTTGAAGGAAGGTCAATGGACTTGAATGAGCAGAATAGTATATGGTAACAGTTTTGTGATCCTCAGTCACTTGAGTCAGAGGACTTTATTAGTAGAGAATCTTCAGGAACTTTAAAAGGAATTATCAACATGTTGACGTATGATTTCTGCGCCTGTGACGATGTTAGTCTTGTCCACTCCGTATGTGCTGTGTTGAATAAAATCTATGTACAGTCGCCACCGACTTCTGTACTGCCAGTACTTGCCCAGTTCACCCAGTTCAATACTACTTGTTGAAGTTCGTTTGAAGAATATTGTTGACATTCGTTCATTTTAACCATTCGCGTTTTAAGCTACCACTTCACCGGTATAAACTGAACTCAATGATAAAACGGAGTCAACAATAATTGGTATGCCAGTATGGTCTGGAAGTAATTTCAAAGGAACGTACCCATCCAAATTATCGTTTGAAAAGAAGATTTTAACTTTCAAGTCACCAACATCTCGAACTTGGAACCCAGTGGGATGAGAAATCAGATTCAACTTACGTTTACCAAGGTCAAGGTCTTCAATCAACCTCCACGTCAAGTTTCACAGTGACCTATTACTTGGAGATCATCTCTTCATCATTATTGCGTGCGAGCTGTAATCTAGAGAAGCAGAACGAAGTATTTTAACTGTAGACGTACATCCACGGAGACGAGGCACATTGATTTTTTACCTGCACGCGAGATGAGTATAACGTGTTTCCGTTGTACACTTTATTACGCTTAGTTGTGCCTTCCGTGATATGTCCACATTCATATTTTTCGTGTTAAGTGTTATATGTTGTGTATTCTTCGTGGGAGGTAGGGAGGTTGATCTGACGAACGAGATCCATCTCGAAGCCAATTCGGGCTCTTCGTCAGACGTTCTGTAGGACATTATTTTGCAGACTTCCCGCAGTGGAATGTTCCTATGCGTGAGCGTAGAAGGATCTTTGGTCCACTGTGTCTGGTAGTCTGTGACACCTGACTGTTTTAGCTGTTTCGTCAAGTTTTAATTGTTGTTTTTGGTAGTTATTTTTACTTGTACCTTATTTTCATGATGTATTTTGTATGTGATTATTGTCCATCTTACCTGACTGTCGTTCAGTTTTTTACAAAGCATATGTTTTTACACTGTGTTGTCAATTGTCTTGTGCATTATTGGATCGTAGATGTCATCGTAATTTTTTACGACATTCTATTTTAGTTCCACATTTTATTTTATTTGATTTCTACGACTGTAGTCATTTGTCTTGATTATCGTGTCGTGTCAGTATTGTGCTATTGTCTGTCACGTTATTGCTTTCACACCATTTCATGTTATAAATTACATTATTAATTATTAATATTATTGCCTATTATATAAATCGATTTTAGCGTTCTAGAACAGGAACGAAAACCACTAGTTGTAGTAACAATTTTAAGTAGTATTATTACATAATAAAATTGAATAATGGCTACCTTAGACTATTTCATTAAGCAAGCAAAAGCTCTTCAGATGGCTCCTGAGGAAGCAAAAGCATTTGCACTTGCAGAATATAAGAAAGCTCAAGAAATAGAAGCTGATCAGAGAAGGTTAGAAACTTTACGTTTGGAAAATTTGAAATTTGAGGCAGATCAAAAAAGGATTGAGGCGGAGGAGAATGAGAAAAAAATGAGATTAACTGCTGAGGAGGATGAAAAGAAGAGGAAATTTATAGCTGAGGAAGAGGAGAAAAAAATGAGATTAGCCGCTGAATTAGAAGAGAAACGATTTCAGCGAGAGGCAGAACAGAAGCAAAGGGAGGCTGAAGAAAGACTTAAAATTGAAATGGAAGTTAAACAAAAAGAAATGCAAGAAAGAAGATTAATAGCTGAACAAAACACAAAACGACTTCAGCTTGAGATGGAAGAGAATGAAAAAAAAAACGACAGCATGAACTGAAATTAGCAGAGTCAGAATATGAGAGACTTAGGTTAACTCAGGAAGCTAATTCTCAGAGAACTTTTGAAAGCCAAACTTCATCCAGACATGATAATTTTAAGGAAATTCACCTTAAATTACCAAAATTTAATCCCCCGTCTGATGACGTGATATTCTTCCTGGATAGGTTTGAGGCCACTTGTGTGTCTTATAACGTGGATAAAGCTCTATACTGTACATATTTATCCAGATTACTCACAGGGGACGCATTAGCAGTTTATCATACCACCAGCATTGGTGAGAAAAATGACTATAATGCTCTTAGAGCGGCACTTCTGCAAAAATTCCAAATGACAGAAGACCAATATCGATCAAGATTCCATACATTACTACCTCAATCTAGCAGAAATTTTAGTGATTTTCTGTCACAAATACGACTAACATTAGAAAGATGGATCGAATTATCCAAAATTGAAAAAGTCGTATGAAGGTCTCTTCGATTTACTGATGCGCGATAAGGTACTTTCGTCTGTAAATCCTACATTTCTCGCATTTTTACACGAACGGAAACCTTTATCTATGAAAGACTTAGAACAGCATGCTAAAAATTTTTGCACTGCTCACCCAAACATGGATCTAAGTAATGCACAGATTAAGAATGAATTGCCTGTTGCTTTTGCAGCACAACAAAACAATTTTTCACGCAATCGTTCTTTTAGTGCTGACAGATATGTCAATAAGGGAAATAATGACAATTTTAACAATGGTAATTTTTACAAAGGGAAGCAATTTCAACAATCTGCTCCATTTAATGTTTCTTGGAACCAGGCTCACAGATCGCGAGATTTTGGTAACAATAATTTTAAAAATAATCAAGGACATTATAATAAACAAAACTGGAGATCAAGATCTCAGGGTCCGCAAAACAAACAATTTTTTGGAAATAAACCATTTTACCAACATCATAACGATAATTATACAAATTATCGGACTCATCCAAATTTTAACTCTAGCAGAAACTACAATTATGGCAATTTTAATGACAAAAATCAAAATCGATCGCGTCGACGAGATAGATCGTTGAGTAATACGAATAGACATTCTAATGTCGCTTTTAGTGATACACAGGCTAACATTGAACAGGGTAAAGGAGCTGAAACTCATAATGCTATGTGTTGTTCTCTTGATTGTACCCAAGTCAAAGATTGTTCAGAATGCTCTACTCTTTTCCAGCCCAGGGCGATCACGACGCTGCGTTGCGGACATACCTTGCCTAGTCTACCTGCAGTCTGTACGGCCACTGCTGCGTCAGTACACCAGGCACAGGGCTCTCTTAAGTTTAACAAGGGATTTGTCAACAATATTTCATGCTCTCTCCTATTTGACTCAGGTTGCAGCACAGTCGGCGTCCGGACTTCGCTGATCAACCCAAGTTGTGCCACGGGCCGGGTTGTCAAATGTGTGACGTTTGGTGGCACAATTGAAACATTTGCCACTGCTATTATTGATCTTAATACACCATTTTTTTCAGGAAAGATTCAAGCTTGTCTCCTTCCGAATCCAATTTGTGATTTAATACTTGGTCGCATACATGGTATTAAAGAGTGTACACCACAGCAAATTGCTGAATGGGAAGAGCGACATATTCAAACTGCAAATGCAGTAGTGACTAGAGCGCTAGCTACTAATATGTCGCATGATACACCTATGGAACCTACAGTTCATACCACTTGTGATGATGATGCTCCTATTTCATGGGAGTTGTTTGCAACATTGCAAAAGAATGATGATTCATTAAAAAAATTTTTTCAGTATGTGAACAAAAATAATACCAGCAACAAACTTGCAAAATCTAGACATGATTTTATACTTAAAAATGGGATTTTGGTTAGAGTAATACGAGAAAAGGATTCATCCTTATGTTCTCAGATTATAGTCCCATCCTGTATGAGATCTCGTATATTACGACATGCGCATGACTCGCAATGTGCGGGCCATATGGGTTTTTCGCGTACAAAATCCAGAGTGCTTTCGGCATTCTACTGGCCAGGCGTCCATAAGGACATCACTCTCTATTGTCGGTCCTGTTTGATATGTCAAGAAGTTAAGGTACGGGGTCCATTTCATGCGGCTCCTATTCAAGCTGCGGACATCCCGATTAGACCATTTGATAAAATGGCTATAGACATTATTGGTCCAATGCTTCCATCTGCTAGAGGGCATACGCATATCCTTACGTGCATTGATATGTGCACTCGCTGGCCTGAAGCCATCCCTCTCAAGAACACTTCATCTGCCAGTGTAGCAGAGGCATTGATGTTAATCTTCTCACGCATTGGTTTTCCACGGAAAATCTTGTCGGATCATGGGGTTCAGTTCATTTCTGAATCCATGTCTCAAGTTATGAAGACATTAGGTATAGACAGATCTCTAAGTTCTATTTTATCATCCGATGTCAAATGGGTTAATTGAGCGTCTAAATAGGACACTCAAGCAGTTGTTGGGTAAGATGACCCAAGACCACCCACAGGACTGGGATCGGGTCCTACCCGCTTGTCTCTTTGCGTATCGCGAAGTACAAAATCAAGCAACGGGGTTTTCTCCATTTCAACTTGTTTTCGGCATGCAACCACGCGGTCCGATGTCGTTAATCCACGACTTATTGGTTGACGAGAATATTGAAGAGGAAACTCAATCCTCTTATGAGTATGTGATCTCTCTGAGAAAGAGAATCATAGATGCTTGTAGATTAGCTACTGCATCATCCGAACAAGCCAAAGAAAAAGCTCGTCTATTTGCAAACAAGTATAGACGTCTTCGCCAGCTCATACCTGGTGATGAAGCTTTTGTATTACTCCCTGCGCATAATAATCGTCTTTTAATTACCTGGAGAGGTCCTTTCAGGATCATCTCAAGAATATCCGATGTCGACTACATCGTTGATGTTAATGGTAAACATAAAACCTTCCACATTAATATGTTGAAGGAATATTACTCACGTCCTGATTATCTACAATCAGTATTCCAAGCAACTGACGATCCTACACCTCCTATTCAACACTATTCTAGTTTGTCAGTCATCCAAGAAGAGGAATCTTCTTTCGATGATGTACAACTACCAATACCAGTTGTACCACTCCATTCCACTGAGAAATGGAATGATGTTACTATCTCATCTACTCTTACTGATGATCAACGTCAGCAAGTCTCTAATATTCTACACACGTATGAGGATGTCCTCACTGACATCCCAGGTCATACGTCAGTCATCCAACATGACATTATTCTGACTGACGATACACCGATTCGAGTTCGCCCATATCCTATTCCTTTACACTTTCGTGATAAGGTTGATAAGGAATTGGATGAGATGCTTCAATTAAATATAATTGAACCATCTTCATCACCATATTCTTCTTCTATGGTAATCATTCGGAAGAAGGACAACAATATACGTCTTTGCGTAGATTACAGGAAATTAAACAAAGTTACAAAATTCGATGCGGAACCATTACCTCTTTTAGACGACTTATTAGAGAAATTATCTCATGCCACATTCTTTTCGAAATTTGACCTTTCAAAGGGTTATTGGCAAGTGCCATTAACCCCTAAAGCAAAGCCATTCACCGCTTTCTCGACGCCACGGGGTCTTTTTCAATGGAATTTTATGCCATTCGGTCTAATGAATGCGCCAGCTACCTTTGTACGCATGATGCGCCGCATATTGTCTCATCGTCCCGATGTCATTACTTATATAGATGACATCTGTCTTTTCAGTGACTCTTGGGATGAACATATTCAGGGTTTAAAATCTTTACTTTCTACCTTACGGGATTATAACTTAACAGCGAAACCTTCAAAGGCTTTTGTCGGTTTTCATGACATCTCATTTCTTGGTCACCGTATAGGTCGCGGTTTAATGTATACAGAAGACAGTAACGTCTCTAAAATTTTAAACATCTCAGCACCTAAGACAAAAAAAAACAAGTGAGGTCGCTCTTAGGACTAATACAGTTCTATTCTAAATTCATCCCTCATTTGTCTACTATAACTGCACCTCTTTCTTCGTTACTGAAGAAGGGCACATCTAATGTAATAAAGTGGTCGCAGGATCATCAAACGGCTTTAGATTATAAAAACAATTTTTTTCAAATAAGCCTTTTTTAAGGTTGCCTAACAAAGATCTCACCTTTGTTCTTCGCAGTGATGCTTCTTCCTACGCTATCGCGGCAGTTTTGATGCAGGAATACGGAGGCACCTTATTTCCGGTTATGTACGTATCCAGAAAGCTTACGACGAGCGAGATGAAGTATTCCGTTCTAGATAAAGAGCTCCTCGCTCTTGTCTGGTCAATCACAAAACTGGATCGTTATCTCCTCGGATCACACTTTGTGGTGGAATCCGACCAGAAAGCTCTTACAGCACTGAACACAGGGAACGTGAAGTCATCAAAGTCAGCGCGTTACGCTATTGCGCTTCAACCGTTCCATTTTGAGATACGAGCTATTCCTGGAGTACAGAATGTGTTTGCAGACTGTCTTTCAAGATGCCCTAGTGAACATGTCGAAATTAAACCACTTCCAGATGGTGAAACGTCCTCACAGAAACATGAATAACTTTGTACATGGTCACTGATTATACATCTGTGGAGACTATGTGTAGTTCTGCAGTATTCGTATATATATAACTTTCAGAATATACTTACGTATGGATTATAACATTATTTCTTGTGAAGTAACGTTTTGTTAGAACGGGAACAGTGATATTAAAGTAACATTTTTTTTTAGTATGGAAACATTGGTAAGAGTGACAAATAGACATTCACTATTGTTATGGAACAGATTACACTACATATCGTGTTCGTAAGCGTATTTCAGACATGGTACATTGAGAACATATTCTTGTCGATTTAACTAGTTCTAAAAGAATATTAACAATGAGTGAAATTGAAATCACTTAGAATAAATTAGTAATTAGTTATTTGTTCATAAATTAAGTACTATTAATTAGTATAATTCAATTTAATCAATTTGATTGATTATAAATCACACATCTACTAACTTTATTAGTGTTTCGCAATACGTGTATTCACGTATCCCACTACATGATATCTCACTTTTAGATAACTAGTCAAACTTACTAGTGTTAGGAAATAGTAAGTGCGTTGCTTCTTAAAGTGTTTAATTATGCTTTGTTTCATTTTGCATGTTGTATTTTAAAATTTTCTGTTTTATTGATTCTTTCATCATTGATCATCATCAGTGTTGCTGTTCATTTTCATTTTTGAAATCAAATGTTTCAAATTTCTTTTAAAAAAATTTGGTTGAATTTTATTATCATCTTTTTTTTATGGTTTATTTCATTTTCATTTTCAACTTCTTTTTACTTCGAATATTACCACATCGTTCCAAAGTAGGTCGATGGTGGATGTGTGCTTTAATGCATACTATCATTTAGTTATATTGTTTTCATTTAATATTCTTTTCTTAATATGATATAATTTTATGCATGTCAAAAATCTTGTTGTAGTTTTGACTCACCCCTCTCGAGTAATTAGTTCGAAAAAAATTAATAGAATTAATTTTTTTAAGGGGAGGTGATAAGGGAGCTGTTACGTACATTTATTACCTACGGGGGTAGTCTTCGGTCCTGCCAAATGTACGCACCAGTTTTATATAGTTATATTATTTGTGCGTTCGATTGATTCACGCACTGACGTGCACAATGCTGTGTGAGTTGCTTTGGACGCACGTGTAACCTAGTTGAGTAGTTTCTGACGTCATGAATGGGGCAGCTCGGACGATATTTATGTCCGCTGTGTTATCCTTTGATTCTTGGCAAATGTGAAGTAGCCATCAGTTGTATTCGTATCTATTGATCTTCATGGCGAAGTCAATAGTGGAAGTATAAAGTAAGTGTCGCCCCATTTCTTATGGCATGTTTATTTATGTACATTAAAGTATCAGGCCGCTCCTATTAATGGTCTAGCGGGAATTCATCGTAGATGACATTCCTAGAATTGGACACACGGAGTCGATAGCCTTTGAATCTTTTCGTAGAGGGAGAATACCTACAAGAAATCAAGTTAATGAATTTATATGCTTCACATGTTTAATATGCTGTTACTACAATGCCAGAAGCGTGGCATAGAATGGGAGAGGTGTTACGTGCAGTCTTTGATATCTTACAATATTATACATTGGTATTCTTGTTATCTTCGCAAATGTTTTGAAAGCAAAATAGTGCTTAAGGGAAAGTCATTATTGAGTTACTTCCCTTGAAAGTTGTGTCGGCTCTTTCGATCAAACTCCGCGGATAAATCCATTTTACTGCGATTTATTCGTTGTTTGGGTAATAATAGATTGTTCTTGCTTCAGAATATCTATGGCCTGAATTTATGTGTATTGTTTGTCTGAGTAGGACGAGTCTGTCTTATATCTGTATATCTTTACATATCTAAGTCGAACTATATGTTCTGTTGTCTCTAGAGAGGTCGAAGGCTATTCGGCGGATGTGTCGCTAGAGTGTGGTGTGATTTGGCTTCGTCCTGATAGGGACTGTGTGTTTTCCATGTCGGCCTGTCGCCGGGGAAAAAGTGATCTCAGTATTTGTGGGGAAGGTGATAGTCGTCTAAACCTATCGTGTATGCTTTACCCCAGTGTTTAGTCGTATTGCCAAGGAATGGCAGTTTCATATTTCCTCTACCAAGGTAATCAAAGATACTCTTATGAACTCTCGATCGAAGCCACCATTTTCGATAGTTACGATTTGAATGTCTAAGAGAATATATATTTGACTCGATGAAAACGACTTCGATTCCTAGCAGCACTATATCCTGTAGATTGCAGTCAATTGTTCATGATCAAATCTACAGAGCAATGAAATGTTTTATGAATGACTAACTTTAGGACAGATTCATTATCTGTATCCAAACGTGAGTGACAGCTCACGAGTGAAGCCATCTTGGAACCAAAACATGTAGTGACTTTCAAGAAGAGAAAAGGGATGCCCGTATTATCGCTTGTTTAGTCCAGAGATCACTGCTACACATGAGAACCCGTTATTAGCGGTTCAATATTATTATATGGAAAAATATGTGCTGAACATTATGTTGAAGAATCGTCGCTAGACGAGATTAGGTTTAGAAGCCATCTGAAATATTGTTTATAAGCTGACGTGCCCAGTCAGTGAAGTCAGATGATATATGTATGGGCGATACTGAGTGCTTGGCTACTGACAGTCCATTATACACTTATTCTACATGAGTGCCCATGTAACATTGCAAGACCATTTATCCACTGTACTATGATGTATTATGGCAACCTGTGATTTGTCACTATCTGTGCTGTCGAGTGTGTACGTCCAATTAAACTTTAGAAAAAGGTACACAGTCGTTGGTGTCGATGACTTCCAGCCATACATGAGTGTGAGAAAAGAACATTTTTTGTCAACACCACGAACCCTTATCATCATTCGCACATTATACACTCAATCCATGTCTACACACCACTGCGTAGGTCAAGTTGACATTCCATACACTACAGTGGAGCAAACAACACCATAGAGATCTTATCAACTGATGATGATGATGATGTCTGCTTCCATCCACTTATATCTATCTTTTGGTGGATATCATTAACGGGAATAAAAATCCAACGTTATCAACCTTATCAACTGGTGGTAAGACTGTTACGTGCAGTCTTTGATATCTTACAATATTATACATTGGTATTCTTGTTATCTTCGCAAATGTTTTGAAAGCAAAATAGTGCTTAAGGGAAAGTCATTATTGAGTTACTTCCCTTGAAAGTTGTGTCGGCTCTTTCGATCAAACTCCGCGGATAAATCCATTTTACTGCGATTTATTCGTTGTTTGGGTAATAATAGATTGTTCTTGCTTCAGAATATCTATGGCCTGAATTTATGTGTATTGTTTGTCTGAGTAGGACGAGTCTGTCTTATATCTGTATATCTTTACATATCTAAGTCGAACTATATGTTCTGTTGTCTTACATAAGGGTTTAGTGAATAACAATCCAGTCTCTGTGCTATTTGATTCTGGATGCACCACAATTGGTGTTAGGCAGTCACTCGTAGATCCTTCCCGTGCCACTGGACAAGTAGTCAAATGTGTAACATTTGGCGGCACATTAGAGAAATACTCTACTGCTATCATTAGGATTGCTACTCCTTTCTTTACAGGAGATGTACACGCATGTCTTCTTCCGAATCCGATCGCTGACCTCATCATCGGTCGCATTCATGGAGTCAAAGAATGCACTCCGCAACAAATTTCCACGTGGGAAAGGCAAAACATGCAGATTGCTAACGCTGTAGTCACTAGAGCTCAGGCTCTTAATATGCCTCAAACTTCATCTATTGAAAATAATGAAGTGCATAACCAAGATAATCCCTTGGTAATTTCTCGTGACTCGTTTATAAAACATCAAGAAGATGATCCCACTCTGAAGAAATTCTTCATTCTTGCAACTAAAGGTGATCCGAATAAAGACACAAGTCGTAAATCGTGGATTACAAAGAAGAATGGCGTACTTGTACGTATGGTTCAAGACTCCATTACGTCAAGTCATTCTCAAATCCTGGTTCCCAAGAATTTGAGAGTTAAAATTTTGCAGCACGCTCACGACTCTCAGTGTGCTGGACACATGGGTTTTTCCCGTACTAAGTCAAGAGTCCTTGCGGCTTTCTTTTGGCCATTGGTAAACAAGGACATACGGATTTATTGTCGATCTTGTAAAGTATGTCAGGAAGTTAAATCCAAAGGTCCACGGCATGCTGCACCCATTCAGGCGGCGGACATTCCTATTCGGCCGTTCCAAAAAATGGCCATAGACAAAATTGGTCCATTTAAGATCAAGTCTGCCAGAGGACATCAGTTTATCTTGACGTGTGTTGATATGTGCACACGTTGGCCAGAGGCTATTCCTCTGAAGAGCATTACTACTGCTGATATTGCAGATGCTCTTTGGCTTATATTTTCTCGTCTGGGGTTCCCCGGAGAGATATTGTCAGACCATGGCACCCAACTAATATCAGATACCATGTCTCAAGTAATGTCTACTCTGCAGATAGATAGATCTTTAAGTAGTATCTACCATCCAATGTCTAATGGTATGGTCGAACGCCTTAATAGAACACTTAAAAACTTACTGGGGAAGATAACTGAGGATCATCCTCAGGACTGGGACAGAGTTTTACCTGCGGCCCTCTTCGCTTACAGAGAGGTACCCAATGAACATACGGGATTTTCTCCCTTTGAACTCGTCTTTGGCGCGCGTCCGCGTGGCCCTATGTCGTTGCTTCACGATCTCATAACATCTGACAATATTGACGATGACACAAAGTCATCCTACGAATATGTCATCGCGTTGAGACAAAAGATTATCGAAGCATGCAAATTAGCAACTTCTTCTTCTGAATTTGCGAAACAGAAGGCAAGGCAATTTGCCAATAAGAAGAGATGCTTACGACAACTTTGTCCTGGTGACAAAGCATTTGTATTACTACCTTGTAGGGAAAACAGATTACTTATTTCTTGGAAAGGTCCGTACGATATAATATCGAAAATTTCCGATGTCGACTATATTGTCGATATTGATGGGAAGCATAAAACCTTCCACATCAATATGCTTACTGAATTCCATGAACGTCCGGATTATTTGCAACCCATTTTCCAAGCAACGGACAATTCTCCAGTACCACATGGTCATTACTCATCACTGTCCGTGATACAGGATGAGGAAACAAGTTTTTCAGATGTAAATCTTCCTCTTCCAATGATCCCACTTCATTCCAGTGAATCATGGAAGAACGTTACTGTCTCTCCTGATTTGTCTCTAGGAGAACAGCGACAAGTTTCAACTATGTTGCAAACATTTCAGGATGTACTCACTGACATCCCTGGACAAACGAATGTCATTCAACATGACATTGTTCTAACTGACCATACTCCTATTAGGATTAGACCTTATCCTATACCTATACATTTTCAAGCACAGGTCGAGAAAGAGTTGGATGAGATGATAGATTTGAAAATAATCGAACCATCCACCTCTGCATATTCTTCGCCGATGGTTATTGTGCGTAAAAAAGACAATAACATACGTCTTTGCGTTGACTATCGAAAATTGAATCAAGTAACTAAGTTCGATGCCGAACCTATGCCTTTACTGGAAGAGCTACTTACTCGACTCTCCAAATCTCATTTTTTCACTAAACTTGATTTGTCTAAAGGATATTGGCAAGTTCCTTTATCTGAACGCGCCAAACCTCTCACGGCTTTTTCAACACCTAGAGGTTTGTTCCAATGGAATTTTATGCCTTTCGGTCTTATGAACGCACCAGCTACATTCGTACGCATGATGCGCCGAATCCTATCTTATCGGTCAGATGTCATTGCATATCTAGACGACATCTGTCTTTTCAGCGATACTTGGGAAGATCACTATTCGGGGTTAGATGAATTGCTGTCTACTTTGCGTGAGCACAACCTGACAGCGAAACCCTCTAAAGCCTATATTGGTTTTAGCGAAATTTCTTTCCTAGGCCACCGAGTTGGTCATGGTTTCCTAAAGACAGAGGACCATAATACTAGTAAGATACTTAACATCTCAATCCCTAAGACTAAAAAACAGGTGAGAAGTCTGTTAGGTCTTATTCAATTTTATGGCAGATTCATTCAGAATCTATCCTCTATCATGGCACCTCTCTCAACACTTCTAAAGAAAGGTTCGCCTAATGTGGTCCACTGGTCTCAGGAATGCCAATGCTCTCTGGATAAGATTAAAAACACTGTTTTCAACACCACCTATTTTAGTGCTACCCACTAAAGATAAGACATTCGTTCTTCGTAGTGACGCTTCATCCACTGGGATTGGAGCGGCACTAATGCAAGAGTATTCTGGAACTCTGCATCCTGTAATGTATATTTCCAGAAAACTTAATGCGGCAGAAAGGAATTATTCGGTTTTAGACCGTGAGCTATTAGCTATGGTTTGGTCGATCCTCAAACTACAGAGATTCCTTCTAGGCGCACATTTCACAGTAGAAACCGACCAAAAAGCTCTTACTGCTATACAGAGTAAGAATTTGAAGAGCTCGAGGTCTACTCGATATGCAATTGCTCTTCAACCTTTTCATTTCTCTGTGCGAGCTATTCGTGGATCAGATAATGTGATGGCAGACATTCTGTCAAGATGCCCACATGATTCCACATAACTATTAGGGCTTAGACTTCTTGATATGTCTAGTTCTATAGTAGTTCCTTTTCTATATCATGATAGATACACATTTGTAATTTAATAATATAATGATTGTATCACTACATAGCGGTTCATTGATGTTTATTCACCGCTGTGCTTTGATGATTTTTTTCTTCATAAATCATAAATTTAAGATATCTAATGCGAAATGATGATATGAATTTTTTAGGCATTGTGTAATTGCCAGAATTGTATTATACTTTGATGACACCTTCCTAGAAAAATATACTTGTAGAGAAATAATTTCTCTCAGTTTATGAGACACATTCTCACCAGTCGCTCCATAAGTCGACTTAGCCTCATATTAGGCGTTATAGGTATTCCTGATATTTTCATCTGCGCATTATTCATGCGTTGTGAGCCTATTGTACGTTGCTCCTAGATGTATTTCAAAAGGAAAAAAAATGTTCCATTTTTTTTTTCCCGGGAGGTGTGGTAAGACTGTTACGTGCAGTCTTTGATATCTTACAATATTATACATTGGTATTCTTGTTATCTTCGCAAATGTTTTGAAAGCAAAATAGTGCTTAAGGGAAAGTCATTATTGAGTTACTTCCCTTGAAAGTTGTGTCGGCTCTTTCGATCAAACTCCGCGGATAAATCCATTTTACTGCGATTTATTCGTTGTTTGGGTAATAATAGATTGTTCTTGCTTCAGAATATCTATGGCCTGAATTTATGTGTATTGTTTGTCTGAGTAGGACGAGTCTGTCTTATATCTGTATATCTTTACATATCTAAGTCGAACTATATGTTCTGTTGTCTCTAGAGAGGTCGAAGGCTATTCGGCGGATGTGTCGCTAGAGTGTGGTGTGATTTGGCTTCGTCCTGATAGGGACTGTGTGTTTTCCATGTCGGCCTGTCGCCGGGGAAAAAGTGATCTCAGTATTTGTGGGGAAGGTGATAGTCGTCTAAACCTATCGTGTATGCTTTACCCCAGTGTTTAGTCGTATTGCCAAGGAATGGCAGTTTCATATTTCCTATACCAAGGTAATCAAAGATACTCTTATGAACTCTCGATCGAAGCCACCATTTTCGATAGTTACGATTTGAATGTCTAAGAGAATATATTTGACTCGATGAAAACGACTTCGATTCCTAGCAGCACTATATCCTGTAGATTGCAGTCAATTGTTCATGATCAAATCTACAGAGCAATGAAATGTTTTATGAATGACTAACTTTAGGACAGATTCATTATCTGTATCCAAACGTGAGTGACAGCTCACGAGTGAAGCCATCTTGGAACCAAAACATGTAGTGACTTTCAAGAAGAGAAAAGGGATGCCCGTATTATCGCTTGTTTAGTCCAGAGATCACTGCTACACATGAGAACCCGTTATTAGCGGTTCAATATTATTATATGGAAAAATATGTGCTGAACATTATGTTGAAGAATCGTCGCTAGACGAGATTAGGTTTAGAAGCCATCTGAAATATTGTTTATAAGCTGACGTGCCCAGTCAGTGAAGTCAGATGATATATGTATGGGCGATACTGAGTGCTTGGCTACTGACAGTCCATTATACACTTATTCTACATGAGTGCCCATGTAACATTGCAAGACCATTTATCCACTGTACTATGATGTATTATGGCAACCTGTGATTTGTCACTATCTGTGCTGTCGAGTGTGTACGTCCAATTAAACTTTAGAAAAAAGGTACACAGTCGTTGGTGTCGATGACTTCCAGCCATACATGAGTGTGAGAAAAGAACATTTTTTGTCAACACCACGAACCCTTATCATCATTCGCACATTATACACTCAATCCATGTCTACACACCACTGCGTAGGTCAAGTTGACATTCCATACACTACAGTGGAGCAAACAACACCATAGAGATCTTATCAACTGATGATGATGATGATGTCTGCTTCCATCCACTTATATCTATCTTTTGGTGGATATCATTAACGGGAATAAAAATCCAACGTTATCAACCTTATCAAGAGGTTAGTCAACTGGAATCTCTAACCTGTTCGTATTATCATGTATGACTTTGTTTGAAAACTATATACTATATATAACGGGATGTATGGAGAAAGTCTGGGATTGTGAAGTATGATATGGAAGAATTTTATCCTGGAGTATGAATACGTTACCATGATGTACGTCCTTGAAGGAAGGTCAATGGACTTGAATGAGCAGAATAGTATATGGTAACAGTTTTGTGATCCTCAGTCACTTGAGTCAGAGGACTTTATTAGTAGAGAATCTTCAGGAACTTTAAAAGTAATTATCAACATGTTGACGTATGATTTCTGCGCCTGTGACGATGTTAGTCTTGTCCACTCCGTATGTGCTGTGTTGAATAAAATCTATGTACAGTCACCACCGACTTCTGTACTGCCAGTACTTGCCCAGTTCACCCAGTTCAATACTACTTGTTGAAGTTCGTTTGAAGAATATTGTTGACATTCGTTCATTTTAACCATTCGCGTTTTAAGCTACCACTTCACCGGTATAAACTGAACTCAATGATAAAACGGAGTCAACACGGCTCCATGCTCCGTATGGAGCTCTTAAAAAGTGATAATGATGGAGACAACTAAGAGAAGAGCCTTTAGGAGCTTGAACATGGAGACAACTAAGAGAAGATCCTTTAGGAGCTAGAACATGGAGACAACTAAGAAAAGATCCTTTAGGAGCTAGAACATGGAGACAACTAAGAGAAGATCCTTTAGGAGCTAGAACATGGAGACAACTAAGAAAAGATCCTTTAGGAGCTAGAACATGGAGACAACTAAGAGAAGATCCTTTAGGAGCTAGAACATGGAGACAACTAAGAGCAGATCCTTTAGGAGCTAGAACATGGAGACAACTAAGAAAAGATCCTTTAGGAGCTAGAACATGGAGACAACTAAGAGAAGATTCTTTAGGAGCTAGAACATGGAGACAACTAAGAGAAGATCCTTTAGGAGCGAGAACATAGAGACAACTAAGAGAAGATCCTTTAGGAGCTAGAACATGGAGACAACTAAGAAAAGATCCTTTAGGAGCTAGAACATGGAGACAACTAAGAGAAGATTCTTTAGGAGCTAGAACATGGAGACAACTAAGAGAAGATCCTTTAGGAGCTAGAACATAGAGACAACTAAGAGAAGATCCTTTAAGAGCTAGAACATGGAGACCACTAAGAGAAGATCCTTTAGGAGCTAGAACATGGAGACAACTAAGAAAAGATCCTTTAGGAGCTAGAACATGGAGACAACTAAGAGAAGATCCTTTAGGAGCTAGAACATGGAGACAACTAAGAGAAGATCCTTTAGGAGCTAGAACATGGAGGCAACTAAGCTAGAACATGGAGACAATCCTTTAGGAGCTAGAACATGGAGACAACTAAGAGAAGATCCTTTAGGAGCTAGAACATGGAGACAACTAAGAGAAGATCCTTAGGGGCTAGAACATGGAGACAACTAAGAGAAGATCCTTAGGAGCTAGAACATGGAGACAACTAAGAGCAGATCCTTTAGGAGCTAGAACATGGAGACAACTAAGAGAAGATCCTTTAGGAGCTAGAACATGGAGACAACTAAGAGAAGATCCTTTAGGAGCTAGAACATGGAGACAACTAAGAGAAGATCCTTTAGGAGCTAGGGCTGGAGACCACTAAGAGAAGATCCTTTAGGAACATAGAAAAGATCCTTTAGGAGCTAGAACATGGAGACAACTAAGAGAAGATCCTTTAGGAGCTAGAACATGGAGACAACTAAGAGAAGATCCTTTAGGAGCTAGAACATGGAGACAACTAAGAGAAGATCCTTTAGGAGCTAGAACATGGAGACAACTAAGAGAAGATCCTTTAGGGGCTAGAACATGGAGACAACTAAGAGAAGATCCTTTAGGAGCTAGAACATGGAGACAACTAAGAGAAGATCCTTTAGGAGCTAGAACATGGAGACAACTAAGAGAAGATCCTTTAGGAGCTAGAACATGGAGACAACTAAGAGCAGATCCTTTAGGAGCTAGAACATGGAGACAACTAAGAGCAGATCCTTTAGGAGCTAGAACATGGAGACAACTAAGAGCAGATCCTTTAGGGGCTAGAACATGGAGACAACTAAGAGAAGATCCTTTAGGAGCTAGAACATGGAGACAACTAAGAGAAGATCCTTTAGGAGCTAGAACATGGAGACAACTAAGA
The DNA here is from genome assembly GCA_024509875.1 of Oreohelix idahoensis. Classification (NCBI taxonomy): domain Eukaryota; kingdom Metazoa; phylum Mollusca; class Gastropoda; order Stylommatophora; family Oreohelicidae; genus Oreohelix; species Oreohelix idahoensis. Next base: position 580,292 of record JAMPIV010000230.1, read on the forward strand.
GCAGATCCTTTAGGAGCTAGAACATGGAGACAACTAAGAGCAGATCCTTTAGGAGCTAGAACATGGAGACAACTAAGAGCAGATCCTTTAGGGGCTAGAACATGGAGACAACTAAGAGAAGATCCTTTAGGAGCTAGAACATGGAGACAACTAAGAGACGATCCTTTAGGAGCTAGAACATGGAGACAACTAAGAGACGATCCTTTAGGAATTTGAACACAATGCAGCAAACGGTGATTTGAAGCTTCAGTGCCCTATCCTACCTTAACCCATCATTGTCTCCAACAGACTTGGGTATGATTTGAAAAAAATGGTGTGAAAGGTCTTTGGATAAGTCAGTATCTGAAAGATTAATTATCTGAGATAGGATAGCTAAAGAGCTATAGTTATGGCCTCTGATTTAAGAGAGTGTCGGTCAGTTTAAAGCAACATCTTTTCACAAAGTAAAAGTTTGAGAAAATGAGCACCTTTTTAAAATGAAGTTAACTTAAAAAATGAAGTTAACTTAACAAGCATCTTCAGTGTCAATTTTTACGTTAACATTAAAATGTCTCTCGTGACAAGAATAATCAGTGAACATGGACATTTCTAAATCTTTCAATCATTAATTGAACAACCTTTTCACCGTTCAAGCGTTCACGTGTAGCGCTGTCGAAGATGAAGTGTTTCGGTGCTGACTATTAGTTTGAACCTAATTTTTCTTCATTCACTTGTGTATCTTAAGCTCTCACAATGATTGCTGATGCTCCCAAGACTTAATCTTAAATTGCTGTAAATTTTCAGGCGTGAAAGAGAAAACAATATGTAATTACTGTAACATTTGGAAACACCTTAATAATTTATATTTAACCATGAGGTAATGTGGCTCAGTTTTTTATTTTAAACTTCAACTATTTATCAAGAAACATTAAAACTCATTTCGTATCACAACATTTTCCATACATAGTAAAATTATTATAGAAAATGCCCAAACAACTTGCAAAGTACTAAGATATAACAACAAAATATAATAGAAACAAAATTGCAGGAATAAGGAGATGAAAATTAAGACTTGTGCCACTGCCTGCAGTCGTCATCATCAACCACATTCAGCAATATCTTCACAACATAATCATCATATGCCTACCTTGAAGAACAATTGGTCACGATCCAAGGACTTAAACTTTATTCATCATACCTGATACGGGTGACGGTATTGCCTCCCCTGCTTTGCAGTAGTGGTCCAACAGTGGCCAAAACTCAAGAGTATCTAATATGGGCTTCAAAGGTATCTACTTTCGCACAAGATTACTCTTGGTAGATATGTACGAGTAAATAGAAGAAACAAAACGCTTCTATCTCCAGGGAGTCTTCACAAGATATTCAGAATAAGCGAGAACAATACTGCTTTAGCTGAGTATGTTAACTCTGTAATTTTGCCGACGCTTTTGTGAAGGATTTAAGCACTTATTAATTTCAGCTCGTTTAAACCCCCACCCCTGATTTACTCAGTGGAATTCTATTATTCTAGTATAGCTCTGTTTAGAGTGTGTGTAGTAAATTGACTGAGACAAACATGCAGTAACTTTAAAATGATTAAATCGAAGTTAAATTTGTATAATTACAAATAACAAAATTTAATAATCACTTAAGTTTTAACAGCTGGAAAATACTTTGAATGGTTATGGATCAAGAAAAGTTATCATCACTGTCGTTATGGATTGTGAAATATTATAAGAAGTTCAAGTGGCAGCATAGATTTGAACTTAGCTGCCAATGATGGTTATGCTCCTTCTTAGGGTTTGGTTCTTTTTACTTTGCTCACGCTCGTCTCTGGTCAAGCTTGTTGGGTGTAGCTCGTTTCCCAGAAATGTCAAGGAGAGTCTACCAAGTGGGTCCTTCGTCTTAAAACTTAGGCCACGGTTCTTTCTTGTTCCAGAGATAGTACTTTTTGCTGGTACCACCAATAACTATGGTAAAGGAATAGAACGAAACGCTCTTCTGAGTATGGCGTTTTCTACCCTATAGTTATGGGTTCCTATCTTCCCATACCACCATCCCAATTAACTCAGACTTTACCCTCGATGAGAATTAAATGTAATCCCTCGGAATAAAACTTTCTTTACATTTAAATAGAACAGCTTTCATAGTTACTTTATATTTAAATGAAAAGATTAATAATACAGATAGAGTATGTTTACACATACACCTCCACTGATTGGAAAGTGTTCACAAAATAAATTGAATATGTTTTCATTGATGATTACACTGATTGAAAAGTTTGAAACTTCCATTACTTTAAAATGAATATTTTCACATAGAGATTTACCCTGGTTTAAAGCTTGAAAACTTAAATTAATTTTAAAGTCAATATGTTTATATGGACATTTACACTGCATTGAAAGTGTAAGTATTAGAATGTACATCCTTCCTTTCATCTTTCCCTCCCTGCTCCGTATGGAACCTAGAACTACTTTATGCTTTTAGTTCTCTTTACGAAATTAGCAATAAAGCAATCACCATCCCGTGCAGTTGTGGTTCATGAATCATCATTCTATACGCTGAGGTTGCCAGCCTCAAATGACTTTGACATCCACTAGTGAAATTCACATGGTAATATATACATCTATATATATTAGTTCGCATGTTAGTAATAAAATGTGAAATCTAAATCACAATTTACGCCAATCCTGGCTCACAGACATTTTTGCACAGATGCGTAAAAGAGACTTGAATCGGCCTCTTACACGCGTCTGGGGTGTCGTTAATTTGATGTTCCCTCTGTGACTGCGTGTGTGGTCCTTCAGTTTCCCCAGTCCTGGTTTCTTTACTTAAAATGAAAGAGATTTCCTGGGCTATGAAAGTCCGTCAAAAATTCTCCAACAAAAGGTGTCCGGTATGTTAAGAAGGAATTACTTACTTACTTACTTAGTCGTTCCCCTTCTACCGTGAGGTGTAGAGGTTTGGAAGAGAGAGCGCCAGACTATCCTATCGGCGGTCTTCCTCATGGCCTGGTTCCATTCTAGTCCTCGGTCCTTCAAAGATTGTCTAATGTTGTCCTCCCAGCGGACTCTGGGTCGTCCTGTGGGTCTGGATCCTTGGCTCTTTGTTTCCCATGCTTGTCGTGGTAGCCGATCTTCTCCCATTCTGCAGACATGGCCAAACCATCCTAGTTGAGACTGTTCTACTTAGATCTGCAGGGGGTGGCATTTTAGGCCTTGACGTATCGTCTGGTTGCGGAACATGTCTCTTCTAGTTACTTCGACCACCTTCCTCAGATACCTCATTTCTGAGGTTTGGATCTGTGTTTTAAATTTATTTTGAGAGAAAGAGTCTTAGAAATAGTGGTCCTGTTTCGAGTGGAGAATGGTGGTGAAAAGCTCAGTGATAAAAAATGTAGAGAGTAAATAGTTGCTTCACAGAGTGCTGGGGAGAGTAAGGACAGACTTATTTACGACAAATCGTACCTCTCAATCTTCTCTTCACTCTCCTGGTCAAACAATTATTTGCCAGTTTCCAGACACGCCCCTGCGCTCACACAGATTTGGTGCTTCAAACACACAGACGCACGTGAATACAAACTATATTAAACAGATAGGGGAAATTTTGGGCTATGGGTATTCCAACACAGTACTAAATAAGTTTATGCTGTTTATTAATATTAAATCAATCACAAACAATTATCAAGTGTTTCAGGAAAAATATATCATAAGTACAGAAAATACAAATAACAAGGTGGGGAGGGGGTGAAAAAGATTGGTATCGACTAAGCCCTTCCCGCATATTAGACAAAGATAAACCCTGTCCAAAGATAGATAATTATCAGGAACATAGGTAATGTAACCCAACAGTGAATTTAATTACTCTGAAAAGAGGTGTTACAATATTAGGTATGGGTTTTAGAAAAAAATCCTGTTATTCCCAATTGTTCTTCCCTTTACTAAGCAAATGAAAAAAATGGGGGGGGGAGTTTAAACAGAGTTAACAAAATATCCCACTTATAGGAACAATGCAGGGTATACAGAAAAATGTATTACCCGGTAGGCAAGTTAACAAATGGTTTTTCAAAAATTAAATCTCCTGTCATTCATGCACGCGCGTGAGGGCCCACACTCATATACTCACACACACTTACCGATTGCAGCATCAAACAATCCACAGAATTATATAAAAAGCAATTACACTTTTGATATATAAAAATGTCTGGTACTTCGATGTCCCGCCCCAGATGTAGCGAGGTTTGCTGATAGCAAATATTCCCACTTATCGCCGGACTTGAAGCCTAAGAGTTCTTGTGTTTTATTATATAAAAAGGAGTCTATGGGATGGCACTGACTCAATTCAACACAGGGGTGAGGATAGAGTGGTCTCTTTAATTTCGCTGCTGGAGGTAAAATTCCTTCAAGGCGTGATGATAGCAACTGACCGGTAGGTTTTAAATCCAGTGAGAAAAAACTAGGCCCAGTCACAGTTCAGGTAAATATGTACTCTCTCACAGTAGGGCTGTAAATAAAATATCGCTACTGGCACTGTTCATCTTCCAGTTTATCTTACAGAATGTAATTTAATTTGATGGTTTCTTTTTAAATATTCTTGGGTAGGCTTTCTTTCATGTAATTATGATAGCTAGGCCGCATCGGACCGCCACAAGATTAAATTTAAAATGTTTTATCAATATGTCTGGAAGTTTTAAGATGATTTCTTTATTGCTGGGATCGCAGGTTACGATCACTCTGTATGAAAGAAAAAAAAACATGTAATATACCGAAAAATCAAATAACATTCTAAAGCGCGATGAATTTCCCGTTAAGACTATAATATACACTCGCGTATTTAATTATATATTTAAGAAGACACTTCGCGAGTGTAAATGGTTAAAACACACATCTATATATATGACTTAACTCAATTAGTTATAAATTCCTTCGCGACTTTTAAAAGTTAATTTAAGCATTTAAGCATCTATTATCTTTTGAAATAATATAATAGATATATCATTACATTTACAACTGGAACTATTGAGATGGTTTAATTTAATAGATTTAAATTAACATAAAATCCAGTGAAATAGAATGAATGAACTAGACCACTGATCACTTTACACAATTATATTTTACCGTTTTGCACAGAATAGAATTCACTGCAAATATATATGAAAATCCAGGGGAACATCTAACACGATTTCAAATATAGCTAGTACTTTTGTCAAGGTCTGGCCAACGAGTGATAAAATGCATTTCTTCATGGTCTGTATATATCTAAAATGGAATGTAAGATGAGTGGGACATGTTAAAATTTGACACCTTTTTAGATCTCAGGAGACTTTCGGGGATCTGACCGCCAGACTAAAGATAGATGCCGTCCCTGGTCTTCCGTATCTCCGCTCGTTCCGTCCGCGTCGGCTTTCTCGTTCGCTCCCACTGCGATCGGTTCTGTGGTTAACACCGAGATGCGAAATACCGGCAGGAAACTTGCGTCGTTCGTTTCAGGGACCACTACTTCCCTTTTGATAGCGTGCCGCTAGTCTTTCCTGAGATCCCCCCGTGTCTTTGATCGTGGTCGCTACTATCGTTTGATGCTGGCAACGCCCCCTACTGGCCAAGTTACTGAAAATAACTGCATATGATTGCTCAAGAGATATCCGTGGGCGTTATTTAACCTCTCCTTAAATCAATGCGATGACCAGAATGAACGGTAGATAAACTGTCCACATATTAATCAGCAAACGTGTTGACCATTTGCGTGGAAAGGTTGCATAGCTAATGAGTCCAGGTGAAAAAAATCCCGTTTGACGAAGAGTTACCACAATATTCGGGGTCACTGATGCTATCCGAAGGGATCGTTACGAAAGGTCGTACCATATCATCCAACCCTTCAGGGGTACCGATGTTATGAGAGGGTTCTTACCATCATCTAACAAATTCAGGGACGGCTGAGTTGTCTGTCACAATCGTTCCCTCTTTTGAGACATGAAAACATCATTTCATGTTTGATTTATGACAATGGAGCTGCCCTGATCGGTAGCTTTAGGATGGTATCTTCAACTTCCTCCTCTTCCTCCGTAGTCCAGTTTCTACTCAGGAAATCCGACTCTACATTCTGTCTTCCCGGAATATATTCCACTTTGAAAGAATAAACGCTTAAAAGAAGAGCCCAACGCATGATCCTTGCGTTAAATTCTTTATTGGCACCAAGAAAGGCTAACGGAGCGTGGTCTGTTTGCACCGTGAAAGATGTCCCATAGAGAAACTCATGATGGCGTCTGATACCGTCAATCAGAGCGAGACATTCCCTTTCAACTACTTTGTAGTTCCGTTCAGCTTTATTTAATTTCCGACTGCCATAGGCAACTGGAAATAGCATGTTCAGGTCACTGTCCTCGGCTTGAAGCAGTGTTGACCCGATGCCCTGACCTGACGCGTCGACCCGCAATACAAAAGGTTTCTTGAGGTCAGGCAACCTCAAAATGGGGTATGCAGACAACTGTCCTTTCAAAGTGCTGTACGCGTGTTCGCACTTTTGATCCCATATGACCTTATCAGGACAACCTTTCTTTGTGAGGTCAGTCAGAGGTGCCGTCAGTCCGTTGAAGTTCTGGATGTATTTCTGATAATATGCACATAGTGATAGGAAGAAACGTACGTCTTTCTTCGTTCGGGGTCTTTTTGCTGCCACTATTTTCTCCACGTTCTTCTTAATAGGCCAACTGCATCCGTGAGAAATAGTATGCCCCAGGAAGTCTAACTGTTCAAACCCGATGAGACATTTGCTAGGTCTGGCTGTGAGACAAGTTTCCTGTAGTCTCCTGAGGAGCATAGCAACCGTAGCAATATGTTCTTCGTAGGTTTCCGATGCAATTAATGTCATCCGTGAAATTATGGATATGGGGACTTTGCAAAGGTTCTAGAAGCTTCCTCATCATCCTGGTGAACACTCCTGGTGCGTTATGCAATCCGAACGGCATCACATTAAATGTGTAATGTCCTTCACTAGTGCTGAAAGCTAACAAAGGTTTAATTCCCTCCTTGACTGGTATTTGATAATAACCTTTACTGAGGTCAATCTTGGAGAAAATCTTTTCTGTGCTGAGCTTGCTGAACAACTCAGAAACGGTTTGGAGCGGTTCGGGCTGGAATTCTGTTACAGCGTTTAGCAGCCGGTAATCTATACACAGCCGAACTTCCTTATTGGGCTTCTGCAACAGCTCTACACTCGAACTGTAAGGAGATGTAGACTCACTGATAATTCCTGCCTGACGCAGCTTGTCTATTTCTCTGCGAAGTGCATCAGCTTTAGCGTACGGGATGGGGTAAACTCTGGTTCGAACAGGGGTCTCGTTTGTTAATTTCATATCAAATTCGATGAGATTTGTTCGACCAGGTACATCCGTTAAGACTGCACTGTACTGTTTTAGTAGAGCCCTGGTTTCTGTTTGTTGTTCTGGTGAGAGATTGTCGCCGAACTTGACATCTTTAAAGGATTCTGTGGATTGCAATGGGTACTCCATGCAACCATCATCATCTACCTCGTCTTCCGTTGCTATGGCGACATCCAGGAGATGCTCGGAGGATGGCACCGGTCTTTCCAAATATTTCTTAAGCAGATTTATGTGGAAGACCTTCTCCTTTCCTTTGATGGAGATCTTGTAATTGGTACGTGAGATCTTTTTAAGGACGGTAAACGGCCCTTGCCATCCGATGCGAAGTTTATTGCTTCCGGTTGGAAGTAGCAACAAAACATTTTTACCCCTGGTTGTAGTTCTCTCTCTTTTGCAGCTTTGTTGTATCTTTTGGTATGTTTAGCGCGGGCTTTCTTAAGGTTGGTGGTAGTTAGATCCCATCATAGCTTTAGCCTTTCTTTGAGCTCAGATACATACTTGCTTGCAGAGACGACTGTCTCGTCAGCCTTTTTGTCTGTCAGGGACCGAAGTAAGGCTTCTAGTGGCCTCTTTATAGGTCTGCCAAATAAAAGTGTAGCAGGCGGGAATCCCGTAGACGCTTGGGGAACCTCTCGGTAGGCGTATAAGGCAGCCGATATATATAGGTCCCAGTCTTCCGGTTTCTCCTGACCCAGCTTACGTAACATGGTGGTGAGGCTGCCATTAAAACGTTCCACGAGCCCATTTCCGGCCGGATGGTAGGGACTTGTGTGGATATGTTTGGCCCTCAAGATCTTAAAGATCTCCTCCATTAACAGGCTACGGAATTGGGATCCGTTGTCCGTCAAAACTTGTTGAGGGAATCCCAACCGTGTACAAATTTGCACGAGGGCTTCTGCGACATGCTTGGAATCTGTGCATGTTAGCGGTACAGCTTCGGCCCACATTGTGCAAGTGTCGAATAAGGTCAGGATGAACCTCTTCCTTCTTTTGGTCCTTTCCAGGGGTCCAATGATGTCGACAGCAACCCGTTCAAATGGAGTACCCACTATTGGCATTTGCTCCGTAGGTACTGGGGGTGTCAAGTGCTTGGGTGCTACCCGTTGGCACTGGGCGCAGGATTTAATGTACCTGATAATGTCATAGTTCATTCCTGGCCGCCAATAGTGGTTTTTTATTCGCCGAATAGTGGCGTTTTGTCCCATATGTCCGCTAAAGGGAAGAGAGTGCACCATTTCTAAGATCTGGCTTCTGTACTGCGTCGGTACTAGGAGCTGGTTATTCCCCGTGTCCGGGTTGCCCCTTCTACGATACAATACGCCATCCTTAGAAAAAATGTCTCCGTTGTGTCTTGGGTCGTTAGCTATGGGCAGTTTTCTGAAGCAGAGCTCCAGAGTAGGGTCCTTTTGTTGCGCCTCCTTCAGTTCATTCGGCAACAAATTTGGCGCAGGCTCCCTCTCCTTCTTGGTTTGCCCTCTTGTGGTTACCGCTGCCACAATCGGCTCCTTAGGTCTCCCAATAAACACGTATCTACATCCCAGGATAACTGGGTAGATCGGATCATCCATTATGGCCGCTTTAATAACACCTCTGACAAAATCAGAGTGTATCTCTACCAGTGCGATAGGAAGTGTCCTGGGTGTATCACTCCTGAAAACTCCACTAAGTTTGACGGTTTCCGCTGTCTCCTGACCTGGTTTGACTAGGTGTCTGGAGACAATACAACTAAAGCTTAGTCCAGTGTCAAAGAGAGAAGTAGTTGAGGTACCATTCAAAGTTACAGTTCCTCGCGTTGAGGGTCTGTCCCCCTCAGGTTGAGAATCACTGACATTGACTCTACCTGGCGAGGCTGTATGCAGGCATCTGATGCGGTTAGGCCCGGTTTGCTTGCCCTGATCAGACGTTCCTGGTGTAGGGGTCTTTCCTTTTCCTTGACCTTGGTGGCCGCGCTGCCACGTAGGCTTGGTGGGTTGATCAGAATTATTATTTGGGGGTAATCGGGTTTTGTAGAATTTCGATTTTTCCTGGGGAGGTCTCTGGGTATTATTTTCTCGTTGGTTATAATTCTGAGAGGAATTTGAGGAATAGGATGACTGCTCTAGATTTTGTTTACGAGATGGCTCATCTGTGGGTTTACGTTTAGTGCTGGGAAGTTCGGCCATTGCATTGGTATAGCGTTCTACCTTATTGAGGATGTCCTCAAGCCTGACTGCGCCCTGTTCAGCCAAAAATCTACGGGTTTCGTTTGACAAAGTTGACTTTATCTGTTCCACAAGAACAAGTTCAAGTATTCCCTCATATGTAAGAGGTAGGTCAGATAATTTAATGCACTTTGTCAAATAGCCCGTGAGACGTGAAGAGAACTGCGGAAATGTATCCATGCTCTCTTTCCGGCTGTTTCTGAACATTTGCAGAAATTTTCGGGCGGTCATCTCAAACCGTTCTAGCAAGGCCTTCTTCAGCATGTCGTAATCATGTTGGTTAGTTCCCAGCTTTGTGTACACGTCATACGCATTACCTTTTAATGACGTTGAGAGTTTAAGTGCCCAACGAGAACTCTCTAACCCATACAGATTTACGAGCCTCTCGAATTTCTCTAGGAAGGTGTCAATTTTTTCATTGGGGCTAAGAAAAGACTCTAAAGCAAAAGACATCGCAGTTAATTGGGCAGATTGAGTGCTGGAGAGATCCATTGACTGAGACTGGGGCGAAGACGGCTCTCCGTTATTCGAAGTAGTGGCGCCCCGACTCTCTAAAGCCTTAAGCGCCAGTTCGTGCTGTCTTTCCCTCTCTCTCTCCTCACGTTGTCTCTCCTTCTCTCTTTCTCTGCGGGCTTCTATCTCTGCCTCAATTTTCTTCTGCTCCAATTGACGATCGTCCGCTTCTTTCTTCCTAGCTTCTGCCCTCTCTTCCGCTTCTTTCTTCTCTGCTTCTGCTCTCTGTTTTTCTTCCTTCCTCTCAGCTTCTGCTCTCTGTTGCTCCGCGTCACACCTTTCAAGTTCCCTGTTGACAAACAGGCTCGCGGCTTCTCCTTCTAATCCTGAGTCCTTCGCCTCCTGTCTCAAAATGGATCTTATCCTAATTCTCTCTGCCATGCCAAAGACCTGGATGCTTCTAAGACTAGAGAATATTAAGAAAGAACAAGAAGGGGAAAAAACTCAAAGCCGCTACGAGAAAAAACAAAGTATAAATTTACTTGTGTTACCTCCTACTTTGAAATGTGCAAACTTATCGCTGCTATTATTGTCACTTAAGACTTTTAACGCAAGCGACTATGCCACGTTAAAATGGTAAGTGACACTAGAAAAAAAATCTACTTTTACTAACAGTAGAGAAAGATTTATATTAAAACAATTTAAAAGGAAAAAAAAATTTTCCCTACAATTTTAATTCTCCGTCACAAAACTCCGCCGCTGAAGTCAGTTTATGAGAAGAGACGTGTTAACTAGACTTAAAGAAGTCAGAACAAGGCGCTTTTAGCTAAGCTCAACTCTTTTTAAATTCAAAAAACCTTTAGTGACTGTAAAAACAATCTCGCAATCCCAGCAAATCTTATAAAGAAAAAAATTAATTTTCTCTGCCAGAGGATAATTTAGCTAACCGAATTTATGATTATCCGTACTTTCTACTGCTGTGGAAATAAAACAACCTGTAAATATGCTGTGTGGACGACCCAAATATTAAAGGCGTTGTCTAGGGGTGTAATTAATTATTTATTTATTCCCCTAATTCACAAAGACATATCATTCACACTCTATCTAGTTAGACCCAGACTTAATCAGACTCAAAAATATCTTTATCCCGGCGAGCCAGCCAAATATTGTCGTAAATTTATTTTGAGAGAAAGAGTCTTAGAAATAGTGGTCCTGTTTCGAGTGGAGAATGGTTGTGAAAAGCTCAGTGATAGAAAATGTAGAGAGTAAATAGTTGCTTCACAGAGTGCTGGGGAGAGTAAGGACAGACTTATTTACGACAAATCGTTCCTCTCAATCTTCTCTTCACTCTCCTGGTCAAACAATTATTTGCCAGTTTCCAGACACGCCCCTGCGCTCACACCGATTTGGTGCTTCAAACACACAGACGCACGGGAATACAAACTATATTAAACAGGTAGGGGAAATTTTGGGCTTTGGGTATTCCAACACAGTACTAAATAAGTTTATGCTTTTTATTAATATTAAATCAATCACAAACAATTATCAAGTGTTTCAGGAAAAATATATCATAAGTACAGAAAATACAAATAACAAGGTGGGGAGGGGGTGAAAAAGATTGGAATCGACTAAGCCCTTCCCGCATATTAGACAAAAATAAACCAAGTCCAAAGATAGATAGTTATCAGGAACATAGGTAATGTAACCCAACAGTGAATTTAATTACTCTAAAAAGAGGTGTTACAATATGATGTATGGGTGGTAGACAAAAATTCTGTTATTCCCAATTGTTCTTCCCTTTACTAAGCAAATGAAAAAAAAAGGAGGGGGGGGGGGAGTTTAAACAGAGTTAACAAAATATTTCACTTAAAGGAACAATGCAGGGCATACAGAAAAATGTATTACCCGGTAGGCAAGTTAACAAATGGTTTTTCAAAAATTAAATCTCCTGTCATTCATGCACGCGCGTGAGGGCCCACACTCATATACTCACACACACTTACCGATTGCAGCATCAGATAATCCATAGAATTATATAAACAGCAATTACACTCTTGACATATGAAAATGTCTGGTACTTCGATGTCCCGCCCCAGATGTAGCGAGGTTTGCTGATAGCAAATATTCCCACTTATCGCCGGACTTCAAGCCTAAGAGTTCTTGTGTTTTATTATATAAAAAGGAGTCTATGGGATGGCACTGACTCAATTCAACACAGGGGTGAGGATGGAGTGGTCTCTTTAATTTCGCTGCTGGAGGTAAAATTCCTTCAAGGCGTGATGATAGCAACTGACCGGTAGATTTTAAATCCAGTGAGAAAAAACTAGGCCCAGTCACAGTTCAGGTAAATATGTACTCTCTCACAGTAGGGCAGTAAATAAAATATCGCTACTGGCACTGTTCATCTTCCAGTTTATCTTACAGATTGTAATTTAATTTGATGGTTTCTTTTTAAATATTCTTAGGTAGGCTTTCTTTCATGTAATTATGATAGCTAGGCCGCATCGGACCGCCACAAGATTAAATTTAAAATGTTTTATCAATATGTCTGGAAGTTTTAAGATGATTTCTTTATTGCTGGGATCGCAGGTTACGATCACTCTGTATGAAAGAAAAAAAAACATGTAATATACCGAAAAATCAAATAACATTCTAAAGCGCGATGAATTTCCCGTTAAGACTATAATATACACTCGCGTATTTAATTATATATTTAAGAAGACACTTCGCGAGTTTAAATGGTTAAAACACACATCTATATATATATATGACTTAACTCAATTAGTTATAAATTCCTTCGCGACTTTTAAAAGTTAATTTAAGCATTTAAGCATCTATTATCGTTTGAAATAATATAATAGATATATCATTACATTTACAACTGAAACTATTGAGATGCTTTAATTTAATAGATTTAAATTAACACAAAATCCAGTGAAATAGAATGAATGAACTAGACCACTGATCACTTTACACAATTATATTTTACCGTTTTGCACAGAATAGAATTCACTGCAAATATATATGAAAATCAAGGGGAAAATCTAACACGATTTCAAATATACCTAGTGCTTCTGTCAAGGTCTGGCCAACGAGTGATAAAATGCATTTCTTCATGGTCTGTATATATCTAAAATGGAATGTAAGATGAGTTGGACATGTTAAAATTTGACACCTTTTTAGATCTCAGGAGACTTTCGGGGATCTGACCGCCAGACTAAAGATAGATGCCGCCCCTGGTCTTCCGTATCTCCGCTCGTTGCGTCCGCGTCGGCTTTCTCGTTCGCTCCCACTGCGATCGGTTCTGTGGTTAACACCGAGATGCGAAATACCGGCAGGAAACTTGCGTCGTTCGTTTCAGGGACCACTACTGCCTTTTTGATAGCGTGCCGCTAGTCTTTCCTGAGATCCCCCCGTGTCTTTGATCGTGGTCGCTACTATCGTTTGATGCTGGCAACGCCCCCCACTGGCCAAGTTACTGAAAATAACTGCATATGATTGCTCAAGAGATATCCGTGGGCGTGATTTAACCTCTCCTTAAATCAATGCGATGACCAGAATGAACGGTACATAAACTGTCCACATATTAATCAGCAAACGTGTTGACCATCTGCGTGGAAAGGTTGCATAGCTAATGAGTCCAGGTGAAAAAAATCCCGTTTGACGAAGAGTTACCACAATATTCGAGGGCACTGATGCTATCCGAAGGGGTCGTTACGAAGGGTCGTACCATATCATCCAACACTTCAGGGGTACCGATGTTATGAGAGGGTTCTTACCATCATCTAACAAATTCAGGGACGGCTGAGTTGTCTGTCACAATCTGGCTTTTGTGGGTTGTGGTCATCGCCCATGACTCGCATCCATATGTCAAGACTGGGACATAGGTGAGCGGTATACAGCCATCTTCGTTTTCTTAACAACCTGTCTATAGCTGAGGAATCCTCGATTTATGGCCTGAAAAAGTCTCCCAGCTGCTGCTTTTCGATGGCCAACTCGTCTCTGATGCCTCTCTTTTGGTCTATAATAGCTCCGAGGTATTTAAAGTGGTCGACCTGCTCCAGGACCTGTTCTCCCAGCTTAATCTGATGTACTCTTTCTTCTCGTGATATCACCATGGATTTTGTTTTAGAGCTGCTTATGACCATCCCTCTCTTCTCCAGCTCTTCCTTCCAGACTTGCAGGTTGGATTGGAGATGTGCCTCTGATTTAGCAATCAGGACAACATCATCAGCAAATGCTAGCTCTGAAATACAGACCTGTCTCATCTTCCAGTACCCCACTGAATACTTTCTTTTTGTCTCCTTACATGCATTGATGACATCGTCCATGAGGAGTATGAAAAGATAAGGCGACAGGATATCGCCTTGTCTTACACCAGTGATGGTCCTGAACTCTTCTGCCTTATAGTTTGCTGTCCTCGCATAATTTCTGCAAGACTTGTAGAAGCTCTGTATAGCATGAATCAGAGGTGCTGGAATGTTCTTCCTTGCCAAACAGTCCCAAAGTTTGCTCCAGGGGACCCTGTCAAACGCCTTTTCCAGATCTATGAAACAAAGATGGATCTCACTCTTATACTCAAGAGCCTTTTCACTCAGCTGCCTGAGTGTGAAGATTAGGTCTTGAGTACTTCGGTTTGCTCGGAATCCGCACTGGGCTTCATCCAGTTGTGGCTCAGCTAGGCGTCGGAGTCTCTGCTCTAGGATTCTAGAGTAGATTTTACCAGGGACACTGAGAAGGGATATGCCTCTGTGGTTTCCACATTGTCGATTGTCACCCTTTTTTTAAGATCGGTGTCATGATGGCAATCTCCCAATCCTTTGGTATTGCCTTGTTGCACCACGTTGCCTGTGGGACCCTTAGGAGTAATAGGTCGCCTGATGCTCCCATGTACTTACCCATTGCTGGTGTTATACCATCATGCCCTGCTGCTTTGCCCATCTTGATTTTCTCCAGTGCTGCCTTTAGTTCTTCCATCGTTATGTCATCTTCACCACTATTGGTTTTCTCTTCTGTGCTAGTTGTTATCATTTCTGATACTTGACCTTGCTCACCATCAAGCAGTTCTGAGAAATATTCTTTCCATCTTTCCATTACTTCCTTTGGGGCAGTAAGCAATTTGCCTTGCTTGTCCTTTATAAATTTGAGAGGGCATTGTTTTTCCTTCCTCGTGTTCTTTAGGGTCTTATAGAACAATTTCTGGTTTTCTTGTGCATCTTTTTCTAGCTTTTCTCAAAATTCTTCCCAGGACTTTTGTTTTGCTTCTAGCACGTTATTCTTTGCTTCTGTACTGAGTGTCACATATTCTCTATATTTCTCTATTTGTCCTGCTGTGTTTTTAGCTCCTAAGTATTATTTCCATGCCATTTTCTTCTCTCTTATTTCCTCTTTGACTTCTTCTGTCCACCAAGGTGTCCTCTTTCTCTTGTTCCCAAGTCGGACTTCACCACATGCTTCTGCAGCAGCTGTCTTTATGATGTCCTTGAATTTAAGCCACAGGGTTTCCAAGTCACCAGGTTGTTCTTCTGTGTTTCTTACCGCTGTAGCTATAAGCCCCTGATATCTGGTCATAATTTCTGGCTCTCTCAGCTTGTAGGTCTTAATGCTCATTTCTCTCTTTCGTTTACTTTGTTTCTTGCATGATGTTAATGCAGTTCCTGGGTTGTGCAATTTTTTCAGTTGTTCTTTTGATAGTAAGCAGGTAGTGATCACTTCCAATCTCTGGCCCCCTCCAGACTCTAGCATCCCGGACATGCTTGAATGAGCTATCCTAACTATGGCATAGTCGATCACTGACTTCTCATTCTTTGTTGGTTCACATCTAGTGTATGCATGTATGCGCTTATGAGGGAACTTTGTGTTTGTAATGATCAGATTCTGCTCACTGCAGAATCTAAGGAGTCGCTTTCCATTCTCATTGAGAGTATCTTCTCCATATCTTCCGATTACTCCACCCCATCTAGCATGGTCATTTCCAACTCTGGCATTAAAATCTCCGAGCATGATAATTTCATCTAGGCAGTCATCCACTGTCTTTTGAAGCAGCTCGAAGAATTCCTCCTTGATCTCTGCTCTCTCATCCTCATTTGGCCCATACACTATGACCAGGTTGGCTATGGTTTCTCTTTCTTTTAGTTGTACAACCATAATGCACTTCAAGACAAATTTCCATCCCTCGATACTATCTTTTTGATTTTTGGCCACAATGCAACCCACGCCCCCTTTAGCTCTTTCAGATATGGGTACACCACTGTTGAGCAGCGTGTCGCCATCGCGATCCATGACTCCTTGTCCCCTTTTCTTCGTTTCAGTTACAGCCAGGATTTCTAGTTTTGCTTTCCTCATCTCTTCCACCAGCTCCTCTTCTTTCCCATTTATTCTTCTTGTGTTCCATGTTCCATAAGTCGTAGTCCGTTCCAGTTCGTCGCCTTTAGAATCAGTCCGGTTTTCTCTCTTATATTTTGCTTAATTGTGATTTAAAGCAAACAGGTGATTGGCATGTTGTGCCTTTGCATGGTGAAGGGGCTGCCTCCTTACGGCCTTAAGAAGGAATTCTGAATTCTAATTCTTCAGTGTAGCAAGGTCTGGTATCTCTGCGAGCGATTTCTCAAGTGAAATAGCTTCAGAAAATAGATTATATTCACTGCCTTCGCACGCCTTTGTTATGCGCGCCTCAAAAGGATCAGCCAATCTGATTTGAATATGTTGCATGACTCAGCTAAGGCAAAATTTCAAACATTACTTTTCTGAGAATGGGCTGTACACATCCGTTTGCCCTCTGTACAAACTTACGAACATGTCGACAACCTCATATAACAACGTGTTCCCAATGTAACAATCATTACTTTTATCAGAAAGTAATCTCTTATCTGTGTCTGTCCATCAGTTGTCTCCCCATATTCCAAGCTTTGATGATGCGCGTACCCGCGTCTTATCAGTAATTAAGCACTGCGCTCTGGCGATTTACGTGTTAATCTGTATACTGATATCGCTGCGCCCACGATAGCCAACATGGTTAGGTCGCTGCCATTTCTTGCAACGCAGGGAGAAATGGATAACAACCAGACATGTCTACTTATCCCCGAGAAGGGTGTAGGAAGGAAAATACATAATATCTGCTTCACAAAGCAGAAAAAGAAAGAACGAAAGTGCGACAAATGAAAGCACACAATTAAATCAGTACCACAAATATACCGATACTGCCGGCGTGAAACAAAGATCGATAGGGGCCGCACCGTTCTGTCACAATACGGCACTGTAAAACGAAACCAGAATCAGTCGAAAACAGAACATTGAAGACCCTGGAAACTTAGTATTACTACGATCTTGTTTGTGGTGATGTAAACGAAAAATGTAGTTCCATAGCAGAAACGTCATGTAAAACAAATTACCACAGAACCCACCACTGCAAGAGCATGTGAATGCTTGTTTCATGACTTCTACAAGGGACCAGCTACCGTGGTGGCTCCATGTTTTGTTAGGAGCGCAATGTGAAACGATGATGATGAATATGATGATAATATCAGAAAATGAAGTAGGGGAGGTGTCACGTGACCGATAATCTATTTTACCATCTTGTCCATAATTTGATTACTTTTTAAATGTCCTGGTTTTCCTCGTCATTTTGTATTCTTCTTTCTTTCACTTTCTCACCCTCTCAAACCCCACCCGAGGTTTGGTTACGTTCCGGCCTGTAGCGGTCAGCGAACGATAGTGTTACGTCAACACGCATCTGGTCCGGCCGAACAGGGGAATTTCTCTGGTCGCTTTAAAGCCTTTGATCACGAGCGAAAGGGTCCCTGTGTTTGGCTTCCAGAACGCTGCTTCGGATCATAATATTATGCATCCTGGAAACAGGGGGAGACAAACCCGCGGTCAGTCTTTGGGTTTTTGCCCTTAGACAAGATAGAGCATAATGTTATGCATTTCTCTACCTGGGGAACTTTCGCACGATTTCTGTTGTCTTACTCTAGATTACGTCTTTCGCCGAACTTCTGTAGAAATATGCAGGCCAGGTGTCCGGGGGGAGCGTCCCTTGTGATCTATAAGAGTAGACTGGTTTTAATAGACAAAGACATTCGTAAATTTTCCTGGCCCGTAGATGACCATCATGAGATAAGGCAAACTTTAACACAGTACTAGAATGTGTTTGCCTATGTTCTAGTCATTTTCGGGTTTCAGGGGATACCGAATTGCTAGTCTAGTTTCCAGTCAGACGAAGAATGTCACCGTCTCTTCGTCTAGAGGGATTCTGAGGATATCTAGCCCCACGAGTGTCACACCCCGTTCCTGAATCAAAACCCCTTTTGTCAACGCCAAGTTAAGCTCACGCAGTGCAACGGAGCCAACGCTAAATCTGGAATCACCAAATGCAGTAGTAGTTCTCTACTCGCCTCTTGGATTACCAGCCAGAGCATTGCGGCTTCCAGAATATCAAAACCCCCCAGCATGCCTATAGCAGAATTCCATATCACCCGCCTTTTTGTGCCTAAACGGGGCACTCAGCAAACCACAGCCAAACCAGTTTAAACAGGATTTACAGCCAAGCAGAGCCTAGCGCCGGATAAGCGCGCCTGGGACTCTTTGTCCTCAAGTGACTTCTTCTGGTGTATTTTCTGGATACTTAAAACCTCGCACGTATGAGCAGCCATCTATGGACAGAGTTCCAGCCCCCTCTCGCGAGTAGCGGTCACCAACGTTTAGCACCAACAAAGAAAGTTTTGTAGGCTAGTCCCTCACGAAGGATCTACGAGTAATGCACTTTCTGGAGCTAGCACATTTGGTCCCACGAAAAACAACAGACAGGCTGTCGCTCAGTTCGTATTTGGTCAGCAAGAGATAAATAGAGTCTTCCAGCCCACCTCGCGCCAGTAGGGAGGAATCACCAATGATAGTACCAACAAGGACAGATTTGTAGGCATAGTCTCTCACGAAGGATCTACAAGTAACACACTGTCAGGGCTATTTCATATGGTCCCGAAAACGGACGGGCTGACACTCAGTTATTTCATCTCTCTGTGTTCTACAGGTTTTATGAATGGTGATCTGTGTGTGTGGTTGTTGGTGTATATGATTATTGATGACTACTGATGATTATTTGATTATTGATGTAATTTATGCTGTGTATGATGATATGCATTAATTCCATGCTTTTCTTCTTTAATAAAATTTACACATTTATTAATGCGCTGTTCCCGACCCTTTTCATCCATAATTAACTTGTTTAGCTCTTTACTATAATCTCTATGTATGATAAGAGAAAAGAGAGAGAGCAGGAGATGCTTAGACAGACATAAGTGAGTTGAGGCTTGGAGAGAGAGATCATTTTGGTAAATCTTCTTCCAGGTTGTCTCAAGTCCATCTCCTATTTACACCTTATCTAAAGTGTAATCTATACCTCTGTCAGTCCACTATCCCTTGTCGATTTCACTACAGTTGTCCAACTCGACAAATACTCTACACTCAAACTCAACCACGACAGGAGGGAAGTCTTAGACATTTCACTATATTAGGTCCAAATTATTATGAGTGGGGTGAGCATTCTCTTCCTCGCTGTCTTTGCCTTCCTTAAATCAAGAGTAGAGTCAAGTACTCATGAACAGCTGGGTAAACTTAAGCGTGATGCAAGCAGGTTTCAATCCGCTAACTCGGTAATTTTACCACGACAATCGCTTAGCTGGTCGGACGCTCGTGTAGTTTTGAACCAGGCTTAAACCTGTTTTTTCCTTGCAAGACAGCGACACCAGTGCTCGATCTTTTAAATCTCCATCTGTTGTAATTCATTAATTACAATTCTTTTCCAAATTTGATAATTATTGTAAATTTTTCGCAGTTCAATTTTATTTTTCATGTATATTTACAATTTATCATAAAATCGAGTTCACTTCGTAGAATGTAAATTCTCTCCAGATCACTGACTTACTAGTATCCATTTAACTACCTTCCAAGTCTACACTACAATAGTCTGCTACATGTAAAATAACAATCTCTTTTTTCACAGAAAGAAGACAATTTCTAATGTTGGCGTAAAAAAAGAGGACAATGCAAGACAAAAAGGGGACACAATAAGTCCTCTTTTGTGTCCCCTTTTTGTATTGTCCTCTAATTTCAACTTTTAATGTACGGTATGATTGTGGCGACAAGAGCTAGTTATAATTTTATGAAGGTTAGAAAAAAAGTTGAAACAAAATGTCCTTTAAAATTTATATTGTAAAATGATTATGACGTCAAAAATTAGGTTTACGCATATCCAATACCATAATTCCCGCCGTAAGTATCTCGGTCGGTCGGTCACATCATGCACAGCGTCATTTGCGCACTTTTCTATTTTCGAGAGAGTACATTAACTTTCAACCACAGCTAAGGGGGTGCAACTATAGTTGAAAGTTAGACAATAATTGTATTGTTTCCCTTATATGTACTCTCCCGAAAATACAAAATTGCGCAAATGACGGTGTGCATGAACGGTTTGATTATGGAAAGAAGCCAACAACACAATTGATAAACAGTACATGAACTGGAGACAGGAAGGTGCGGAGATGCAGATTAAATTAACAGACAATCAAGATACCCTTCTGTCCAGTTTCATTCGGGAAACTGATTTATCTCATCATTTTCTTAATAAAAGTAACCTTACAATGTAAGTTTTTGATTGTTTCTTCAAGACAAAATTTTAATTTAAAGTATTGCAGACTTATTATTATGGATCAAAATGATAAGATGGCTGCAATTAAAAACCTGTCAATTTTGATGGGTTGTTGCTAGTTATTCAGTATTTATAAAATTATTATTATTATCATTATTACTTTAATTAAATTAAATTAATTTAATTATGTTATGTGAACTTTATCTTCTTCAACAGTTTATTTTCTTTTAAGTATTGATAGAACACCATAGGACACCTCTTTTAAATTATATCACAGAAGCAAAATTCCGTTGATGGAATCCATATCGAACAAGTTTCTTTCTTTTGTCCAGTGACTTTTCTTCAGTGAAAAAGCCTGTCCAGGTTGCATTGTGACCATTAAAAGTTCAGAATGAAATTCAACATTTATTGACTGTTAACAAATTTTTATTTCGCTTCTCATGTGCCATCATCTGCATGAATCCTTCACAAATGATGTTACATTTAACAAATATTGTCAGGCTGTTAAGCTGATCAAAGTACTTTTATCATCAAATGCAACATCTTTATCAATTAAATACTGCCCAGAAAGCTCGCACATCTACCCACGCTGGTACTTCATGTAAAGTCACCCATGAAAAAATATGTGAAATCTTCTAATGATTTCATCGATATCGTTAAGGTATTACCCCCATGATACTTGCCGCTCAAATAATCATGTCCACCTCTTCTTTTTTCAACATGCATATTCAGAATCTTCTAAGGGTTTCTTGGCGAAAAAAAACGCTTCTTAAGAATGTCTATCTCAGATTTAATAGTTTTGCACTTTAACAAACGAACTATATTCCTTTGCGGTTCGTTCAATATTTACTTGAAAAATACTCCTCAACGAATTTACTTGCATAAGATAGACCTCTTCGATGTCATGTTCTATCTCCGACATAAAAATCCGGACAGATTGCTGTTACGTGCAGTCTTTGATATCTTACAATATTATACATAGGTAATTTTTTAGTGCTTAAGGGAAAGTCATTATTGAGTTACTTCCCTTGAACTCCGCGGATAAATACATTTTACTGCGATTTATTCGTTGTTTGGGTAATAATAGATTGTTCTTGCTTCAGAATATCTATGGCCTGAATTTATGTGTATTGTTTGTCTGAGTAGGACAAGTCTGTCTTATATCTGTATATCTTTACATATCTAAGTCGAACTATATGTTCTGTTGTCTCTAGAGAGGTCAAAGGCTATTCGGCGGATGTGTGGCTTGAGGGGGTGATTTGGCTTCGTCCTGATAGGGAATGTGTGTGTTTTGCTATGTCGGCTTGATGCCTTGAAAAAGTGATCTCAGTGGTTTTGGGGAAAGTGATAGTCGTCTAGACCTATCGTGTATGCTTTACCCCAGTGTTTATTCATCTTGCCAAGGAATGGCAGTTTCATATTCCCTCTACCAAGGTAATCAAAGATACTCTTATGAACTCTCGATCGAAGCCACCATTGTCGATAATTACGATTTGAATGTTTAAGAGAATATATTTGACTCGATGAAAAACGACTTCGATTCCTAGCAGCACTATATTCTGTAGAATGCAGTCTATTGTTCATGACCAAATCTACAGAGCAACGAAATGTTGTATGAATGACTAACTTTAGAACAGATTCATTATCTGTATTCAAACGTGAGTGACAGTTCACGAGTGGAGCCATCTTGGAACCAAAACATGTAGGACTTTCAAGAAGAGAAAAGGGATGCCCGTATTATCGCTTGATCAGTCCAGAGATCACTGCTACACATGAGAACCCATTGTTAGTGGTTCAATATTATTATATGGAAAAATATGTGCTGAACATTATGTTGAAGAATCGTTGCTAAACGAGATTAGGTTTAGAAGTCATCTGAAATATTGTTTACAAGCTGACGTGCTCAGTCAGTGACGTCAGATGATATATGTATGGGCGATACTGAGTGCTTGGCTATTGACAGTCCATTATACCATTATTCTACATGAGTGCCCATGTAACATTGCAAGACCATTTGTCCACTGTACTATGATGTATTATGGCAACCTGTGATTTGTCACTATCTGTGCTGTCGAGTGTGTACGTCCAATTAAACTTTAGAAAAGGTACACAGTCGTTGGTGTCGATGACTTCCGGTCATACATGAGTGTGAGAAGAGAACATTTGTCAACAACACGAACCCTTATCATCATTCGCACATTATACACTCCATCCATGTCTACACAACACTGCGTAGGTCAAGTTGACATTCCATACACTACAGTGGGGCAGGCAACACCATAGGGATCTTGTCAACTGATGATGATAGACGCCTGTCTTCCCGCCTAGGAGTGTTCTGGTGTACTTTATCAACATATATTATATCCAACTAAATATCAACTTTATCAACTGGTGGACCAGCTTTCTGGGTTTGACCTCGCAGAAATTCAGAAGTCAACAGATTACCGATACCAGACCGTTTCCTGTGGCTGATACGACACACTTGCAGTATTGGTTTGCTCTTTGTCAACGCTTCGTCACGTGACCTGTCAAGTGAATGCAGTATGTAGGTCAGCGTTGTTGACATTTTTTACATTAGACATTATAGAGTTTCACAGAACAGTTGGATCAATTCTTGTCAGTGTTAACAGAAAGACAGTATTTGTGAACTAAGAAGTCCTGGTTTCATCGATGGATCTTCTTGTTTGCCATATATGAACTTTAATATTTAAGGCCAGAATGTTTAATTGAATAAAGTGGCAGTTTGTTTGTTTTCATGAAAAATAACTTTGCCATTACTGTAAGACTGAGCCTATTTTGCAACACATACTATCATACACATAATTTATATATATTTATGTTTACATGTTATTTGTTTGTATAGTATGTTAGTTTCTATGTCAGCGGGTTGTGTTTAAGGTTGGGCGGCGTCCTCACAACAGAGTATCCCACGTCATAGAGGGTCCGTTGTGGGCGTTTTCTATAGGTGCAATTTTCTTGATTGAAAATTTGCTGCGACAACTGTTGCTTTTGTGTTAGCTGTGAAGTCTGTAATTATTGTTATTTTTGTAATATTTCTTTGTTCTTTAGTTTTGTTTTGATTTGTTTGTAATTTGTTGGTCTAACCTTTTCTATCTTTCAGTTCTATTCATAATTTATATTCATATATTGTGACGTCATTTGTGTTGTTATTCTTTGCAGATTCAGTGATTATCTTCATTGATTTCCCTATTTGATTTATTTTGATTTCTGCAAACGTTCTTGTATTGTCAGTCCTATTTGTACTTTATGTATTCTGTTGGTTGACATATGTTTTATATGGGTATATTTCATAAGACACAATTGCCTGTGCACTGCACTTGGATTATGGTATAGACCAGTACCTGATTATTATTACTATTATACAAGACCTTATTAAAGGCTTGTGACCCACAGATATTGGGATAGTATACTGATTAATCAGGTCATTGAGAACTTGGGGTATTATTATTGATTCAGGTGATTAGTATTATTGTTAGGCATCATGTCTACTCTAGATTATTTCATTACTCAAGGGAAAGCTCTTGATAAGACTGGTCAACAATTAGAACAATGGGCAGTTGCTCAATATGACAAAGCATTAGCTGCAGAAGAGAAAAGATTAGCTGCAGAAGAGAAAAGATTAGCTGCAGAAGAAAGAAAAGCTATGGCGGAAGAGAAAAGATTAGAAAAAGAAGCTGAGGCTGCTGCTGAACAAAAGAAATTGCAGATGCAGGTAGAGGAAAGGAGATTTGAAGCTGAACAAAAAAAATTGGAAAGAGAAGCTGCGGCTGAACAAAAAAGATTAGACAGTGAAGCTGAACAAAAAAGATTAGACAGTGAAGCTGAACAAAAAAGATTAGACAGGGAAGCTGAACAAAAAAAATTGGAAAGAGAAGCTGCGGCTGAACAAAAAAGATTAGACAGTGAAGCTGAACAAAAAAAATTGGAAAGAGAAGCTGCGGCTGAACAAAAAAGATTAGACAGGGAGGCTGAACAAAAAAGATTAGATGCTGAAGAGAAAAAAAGCAATAAGAGAACATGAATTTGAGTTGGAGAAATTGAGATTGACAAGTATGAGTAATGTTAATCAGGCATCTAGTGGTAATGGTAAACCTTCTACTTACAAGGTTAAGGTTCCACCGTTCAATCAGTCCAGTGACGATATTACATTCTGGCTGGATAGATTTGAACGTTCTTGTCGTACACATAATGTGGATAAATCACAATACGCTAATCAATTATCAGAAAACTTGAAAGGTGAATCTTTGACTAGATTATGCCTTGTAGGAGAAGCAGATAAGGATAATTATGATGTCATTAGGGCGGCTTTGATAAAAAAATATCAGCTAAGTGAGGAAGGCTATCGCCTTTTATTTAAGACGATGGTACCTGAGACGGGGGTAGAATTCTCAGAATTCACTGCAAAGGCACGTCTCACAGTTGATCGTTGGATTGAGCTTTCCAAAACAGAAAAAACGTATGAAGGACTTATGGATTTGTTGCTCAGAGATATGATTATGTCATGTGTGAACAAACCTTTCCTTGAATTTATACATGAGCGTAAACCTAAATCTCTAAAAGAAATGGAAGAATATTGTTCCCAATATGTCACTGCACACCCCGACGTGACTTTTGGCAACACTAAGATTAAGGAGAGTATGCCAGTTGCTTCAGCAACACCATACAATCCCAATTATTCACACAGATTTCAGGGACCTCAAAACAGATTTGAAAAAAAAGGTAACCATAATAGTTATCAAAACCAAGGTAACCAATCATTTCAGGGTTCTTCTTCAAAGAACTGGAGACGACCTGATAGCTCTCGACACAGGGGTGGTCATAATTATAGGAATTTCCGTAGAGGAAGTAATTATAGAAACTATCAGGGTTATCCGTCTTGGAGTCAACAAGATCATAATTACAGAGATACTCATTATAATGAATATGATAATGGTAACCAAGGGTACTATGACTCAAACCCAAATAGGGGTTACAATAGAGGTAACAATAACTACAGAGGTGATAATAACCGAGGTAGATCTCAATACAAAAGACATAAACCACATTTTCAGGCAAACTCTGCACAACAAGAGTCCCATGAAGCCTATAAACAGAGTAAAGATAATAATGATGCTAGTAATATGGCATGTGCCGCTTTTGATTTTGGGAGAGCATCTCAGTGCCCCCAATGCAAAACGTTATTTGAGCCAACCACAGTGACTACTTTAAGCTGTGGCCATCCTCTTCCTGCTCTTCCAGCATCAGTCGCGCATGATGGAAGAGGGTCTCTTGTCTTACATAAGGGTTTAGTGAATAACAATCCAGTCTCTGTGCTATTTGATTCTGGATGCACCACAATTGGTGTTAGGCAGTCACTCGTAGATCCTTCCCGTGCCACTGGACAAGTAGTCAAATGTGTAACATTTGGCGGCACATTAGAGAAATACTCTACCGCTATCATTAGGATTGCTACTCCTTTCTTTACAGGAGATGTACACGCATGTCTTCTTCCGAATCCGATCGCTGACCTCATCATCGGTCGCATTCATGGAGTCAAGGAATGCACTCCGCAACAAATTTCCACTTGGGAAAGGCAAAACATGCAGATTGCTAACGCTGTAGTCACTAGAGCTCAGGCTCTTAATGTGCCTCAAACTTCATCTACTGAAGATAATGAAGTGCATAACCAAGATAATCCCTTGGTAATTTCTCGTGACTCGTTTATAAAACAGCAAGAAGATGATCCCACTCTGAAGAAATTCTTCATTCTTGCAACTAAAGGTGATCCGAATAAGGACACAAGTCGTAAATCGTGGATTACAAAGAAGAATGGCGTACTTGTACGTATGGTTCAAGACTCCATTACGTCAAGTCATTCTCAAATCCTGGTTCCCAAGAATTTGAGAGTTAAAATTTTGCAGCACGCTCACGACTCTCAGTGTGCTGGACACATGGGTTTTTCCCGTACTAAGTCAAGAGTCCTTGCGGCTTTCTTTTGGCCATTGGTAAACAAGGACATACGGATTTATTGTCGATCTTGTAAAGTATGTCAGGAAGTTAAATCCAAAGGTCCACGGCATGCTGCACCCATTCAGGCGGCGGACATTCCTATTCGGCCGTTTCAAAAAATGGCCATAGACATTATTGGTCCATTTAAGATCAAGTCTGCCAGAGGACATCAGTTTATCTTGACGTGTGTTGATATGTGCACACGTTGGCCAGAGGCTATTCCTCTGAAGAGCATTACTACTGCTGATATTGCAGATGCTCTTTGGCTTATATTTTCTCGTCTGGGGTTCCCCGGAGAGATATTGTCAGACCATGGCACCCAACTAATATCAGATACCATGTCTCAAGTAATGTCTACCCTGCAGATAGATAGATCTTTAAGTAGTATCTACCATCCAATGTCTAATGGTATGGTCGAACGCCTTAATAGAACACTTAAAAACTTACTGGGGAAGATAACTGAGGATCATCCTCAAGACTGGGACAGAGTTTTACCTGCGGCCCTCTTCGCTTACAGAGAGGTACCCAATGAACATACGGGATTTTCTCCCTTTGAACTCGTCTTTGGCGCGCGTCCGCGTGGCCCTATGTCGTTGCTTCACGATCTCATAACATCTGACAATATTGACGATGACACAAAGTCATCCTACGAATATGTCATCGCGTTGAGACAAAAGATTATCGAAGCATGCAAATTAGCAACTTCTTCTTCTGAATTTGCGAAACAGAAGGCAAGGCAATTTGCCAATAAGAAGAGATGCTTACGACAACTTTGTCCTGGTGACAAAGCATTTGTATTACTACCTTGTAGGGAAAACAGATTACTTATTTCTTGGAAAGGTCCGTACGATATAATATCGAAAATTTCCGATGTCGACTATATTGTCGATATTGATGGGAAGCATAAAACCTTCCACATCAATATGCTTACTGAATTCCATGAACGTCCGGATTATTTGCAACCCATTTTCCAAGCAACGGACAATTCTCCAGTACCACATGGTCATTACTCATCACTGTCCGTGATACAGGATGAGGAAACAAGTTTTTCAGATGTAAATCTTCCTCTTCCAATGATCCCACTTCATTCCAGTGAATCATGGAAGAACGTTACTGTCTCTCCTGATTTGTCTCTAGGAGAACAGCGACAAGTTTCAACTATGTTGCAAACATTTCAGGATGTACTCACTGACATCCCTGGACAAACTAATGTCATTCAACATGACATTGTGCTAACTGACCATACTCCTATTAGGGTTAGACCTTATCCTATACCTATACATTTCCAAGCACAGGTCGAGAAAGAGTTGGATGTGATGATAGATTTGAAAATAATCGAACCATCCACCTCTGCGTATTCTTCGCCGATGGTTATTGTGCGTAAAAAAGACAATAACATACGTCTTTGCGTTGACTATCGAAAATTGAATCAAGTAACGAAGTTCGATGCCGAACCTATGCCTTTACTGGAAGAGCTACTTACTCGACTCTCCAAATCTCATTTTTTCACTAAACTTGATTTGTCTAAGGGATATTGGCAAGTTCCTTTATCTGAACGCGCCAAACCTCTCACGGCTTTTTCAACACCTAGAGGTTTGTTCCAATGGAATTTTATGCCTTTCGGTCTTATGAACGCACCAGCTACGTTCGTACGCATGATGCGCCGAATCCTATCTTATCGGTCAGATGTCATTGCATATCTAGACGACATCTGTCTTTTCAGCGATACTTGGGAAGATCACTATTCAGGGTTAGATGAATTGCTGTCTACTTTGCGTGAGCACAACCTGACAGCGAAACCCTCTAAAGCCTATATTGGTTTTAGCGAAATTTCTTTCCTAGGCCACCGAGTTGGTCATGGTTTCCTAAAGACAGAGGACCATAATACTAGTAAGATACTTAACATCTCAATCCCTAAGACTAAAAAACAGGTGAGAAGTCTGTTAGGTCTTATTCAATTTTATGGCAGATTCATTCAGAATCTATCCTCTATCATGGCACCTCTCTCAACACTTCTAAAGAAAGGTTCGCCTAATGTGGTCCACTGGTCTCAGGAATGCCAATGCTCTCTGGATAAGATTAAAACACTGTTTTCAACACCACCTATTTTAGTGCTACCCACTAAAGATAAGACATTCGTTCTTCGTAGTGACGCTTCATCCACTGGGATTGGAGCGGCACTAATGCAAGAGTACTCTGGAACTCTGCATCCTGTAATGTATATTTCCAGAAAACTTAATGCGGCAGAAAGGAATTATTCGGTTTTAGACCGTGAGCTATTAGCTATGGTTTGGTCGATCCTCAAACTACAGAGATTCCTTCTAGGCGCACATTTCATAGTAGAAACAGACCAAAAAGCTCTTACTGCTATACAGAGTAAGAATTTGAAGAGCTCGAGGTCTACTCGATATGCAATTGCTCTTCAACCTTTTCATTTCTCTGTGCGAGCTATTCGGGGATCAGATAATGTGATGGCAGACATTCTGTCAAGATGCCCACATGATTCCACATAACTATTAGGGCTTAGACTTCTTGATATGTCTAGTTCTATAGTAGTTCCTTTTCTATATCATGATAGATACACATTTGTAATTTAATAATATAATGATTGTATCACTACATAGCGGTTCATGTATGTTTATTCACCGCTGTGCTTTGATGATTTTTTACTTCATAAATCATAAATTTAAGATATCTAATACGTAGTGATGATATGAATTTTTTAGGCATTGTGTAATTGCCAGAATTGTATTATACTTTGATGACACCTTCCTGGAAAAATATACTTGTAGAGAAATAATTTCTCTCAGTTTATGAGACACATTCTCACCAGTCGCTCCATAAGTCGACTTAGCCTCATATTAGGCGTTATAGGTATTCCTGATATTTTCATCTGCGCATTATTCATGCGTTGTGAGCCTATTGTACGTTGCTCCTAGATGTATTTCAAAAAAAAAAAAAAAATGTTCCATTTTTTTTTTCCCGGGAGGTGTGGTAAGACTGTTACGTGCAGTCTTTGATATCTTACAATATTATACATAGGTAATTTTTTAGTGCTTAAGGGAAAGTCATTATTGAGTTACTTCCCTTGAACTCCGCGGATAAATACATTTTACTGCGATTTATTCGTTGTTTGGGTAATAATAGATTGTTCTTGCTTCAGAATATCTATGGCCTGAATTTATGTGTATTGTTTGTCTGAGTAGGACAAGTCTGTCTTATATCTGTATATCTTTACATATCTAAGTCGAACTATATGTTCTGTTGTCTCTAGAGAGGTCAAAGGCTATTCGGCGGATGTGTCGCTTGAGTGGGGTGATTTGGCTTCGTCCTGATAGGGAATGTGTGTGTTTTGCTATGTCGGCTTGATGCCTTGAAAAAGTGATCTCAGTGGTTTTGGGGAAAGTGATAGTCGTCTAGACCTATCGTGTATGCTTTACCCCAGTGTTTATTCATCTTGCCAAGGAATGGCAGTTTCATATTCCCTCTACCAAGGTAATCAAAGATACTCTTATGAACTCTCGATCGAAGCCACCATTGTCGATAATTACGATTTGAATGTTTAAGAGAATATATTTGACTCGATGAAAAACGACTTCGATTCCTAGCAGCACTATATTCTGTAGAATGCAGTCTATTGTTCATGACCAAATCTACAGAGCAACGAAATGTTGTATGAATGACTAACTTTAGAACAGATTCATTATCTGTATTCAAACGTGAGTGACAGTTCACGAGTGGAGCCATCTTGGAACCAAAACATGTAGGACTTTCAAGAAGAGAAAAGGGATGCCCGTATTATCGCTTGATCAGTCCAGAGATCACTGCTACACATGAGAACCCATTGTTAGTGGTTCAATATTATTATATGGAAAAATATGTGCTGAACATTATGTTGAAGAATCGTTGCTAAACGAGATTAGGTTTAGAAGTCATCTGAAATATTGTTTACAAGCTGACGTGCTCAGTCAGTGACGTCAGATGATATATGTATGGGCGATACTGAGTGCTTGGCTATTGACAGTCCATTATACCATTATTCTACATGAGTGCCCATGTAACATTGCAAGACCATTTGTCCACTGTACTATGATGTATTATGGCAACCTGTGATTTGTCACTATCTGTGCTGTCGAGTGTGTACGTCCAATTAAACTTTAGAAAAGGTACACAGTCGTTGGTGTCGATGACTTCCGGTCATACATGAGTGTGAGAAGAGAACATTTGTCAACAACACGAACCCTTATCATCATTCGCACATTATACACTCCATCCATGTCTACACAACACTGCGTAGGTCAAGTTGACATTCCATACACTACAGTGGGGCAGGCAACACCATAGGGATCTTGTCAACTGATGATGATAGACGCCTGTCTTCCCGCCTAGGAGTGTTCTGGTGTACTTTATCAACATATATTATATCCAACTAAATATCAACTTTATCAATTGCACCTTTGAAGAAATCCGCTCGTTAAAAGAGGACAAATCCGAGAAAAAGAGGACAGATGGTTACCCTAGCTATATGCATGTATACTAATTGTACGACTGAATGTGAGTGGTGAAAGAAAGGAAAGTGTCGATATAGACTTATATGAACTATTGTCACTGATAGTACTTGTCACTGATTACCGCCTGTGCTACTCTGTACATTTCTTGCACACCTCAACAACAACATTGTTCACCTGTCCTTCCTCTAGTGCAGTGCTTCTTAATGCATACACCCTGAGTGAGAGGGGGGTTTCGACCTGACGTATGGTGATGCGAGACATACCAGATACTTTAGAATGCATGAAAACATAAACACAATATAATACACAGAACGTAAATGTATTTGTACTAAATGGAACATTGACAATGTGAATGCAATACCGAAGCTTAGTCACATATTTAAAAATTTTTCTCAAGCATAACAGGGGGAAAAAAAACAGTATCAGACGCCTCATTAATCCAGTAAACGCATGATTACTATTACATATAAAATGCTCAATGTTCATATATTCTTACATTTATTATAAACTTTTAAACATATTTTACATTATTTTTCTGTTGTTTTTTAGAAATAAACTTACTGTACTTAAAATATTAACCTTCTTCAAAAACTTTTCGAATATTGGTGCGGGTTTTTCAAAAGAGTTACTTCATTATGTCTCCAGATGTTTGGAAAAATGCTGTAAACTGCTCCAAAAAAAAACTCATAGTTCGTGTATCTCTAACGGCCACTTTCCCATTGTTCAGGGCTTCCTACATACACTAAATAGATAAATAAAAATGTTATTTTTCTTATCATTTCATGTAATGAGGCTTATTTTTATCTCCTCCTCGCATTTCTGGCATATTTTGCGTGCTAGGAGACAGTGGGGTGTGAAGCTTCTGTGCTATAAACGGGTAAGACACTTCTTAAGGTACTGTAAAGGGGTGCGACTCTTCTTAAGATGCCGTAATGGGGTCCGACACTTCTTAAGGTGTCGTAAATGTGTGTCACTTCTTAAGGTGCTTTAAAGGGATGCAACACTTCATAAGGTGCCATTAAGGGGTGCGACACTTCTTAAGGTGATGTTAAGGGGTACGACACCTCTTCAGGTGATGAAAAGGGGTGCAACACTTCTTATGGCGCCATTAAAGGGTGCGACACTTCTTAATGTGCTATAAGGCAGTACAACACTTCTTTAGGTCCTATAAAGGGGGGCGACCCTTCTTAAAATTCTAGACAGGGTCACGAGACCATCAGACGTTTAAGAAGCACTGCTCTAGTCTATCTGGAGAGAAACCCTTAATCTACCTCTCCTTGTTGACTAAATTTAAATCTTGCAACTCCTTGAAATTCCCAATGTAGTTCCCGGGGGTCTCTGGAGAGACAAAGAAAGAACTGGGCTACTGTAACCTCAGGCATGATGTACAATGGGACTAATATGAGGTTGTAAATGAGGCTAGTAACCTCGTAATTGAAAACTAATTGCTACAGCACCCACTCCTGTAACAGCACGTGAATGCCTGATGTAGACTTCCTGCAAGGGAACCAGCTGTAGTGGTAGCTCCATGCTCCGTAACAATCATACACGGAAGAGGGAGAAGGTATCCTTTAGAATCCACTCTTGGGACCGAAGACGCAGCAACAGTGATAAATGCAGTCAGCGACATATAGCTTGACTGCTTGCGTCAGGGTCAGCGAACCAAAGCTGACCAAGACCCTACTCCACCTCTAAGTGGTGGTCCTGAAACAGGCTGCATCACTGCAGTCTGGCTGAGAGAGTAGGGATCGAAGAGGGAAGGCTAACCCGGTCCAAAAAATGCCATGGTGAAACCGGATGTGTCGGGCCGAAAGGAGTAAATATCGCAGCTTTGCTGTAAACGGTGATACAACGTAACAAACGTCCTTTTCAGAACGGCTGTCTATTTCTGTGTCCAGTGAGAGTTTGTCATTCATGGTAGACCACAGGTATGTGAAGTGGTTCACCAATGTCAATTCATAGTTATCGATAGGGATAACTGGTGCAGCACCCGCATCCTAACTCAGCAAAATTGTTTTCTTTAGACTTATTGTGAGGCCAAAGTCCTTGCATGCTTGAGTGAAGCTATTTATCAAGCTCTGAAGCTCCTTTTTGGCTTTGAATAACGACTGCAGCGTTATCAGCGAACAACAAGTCCATTATGGTGACCCTTCTGATTTTTTTTTTTTTTTGCCTTCAGCCTTGAAAGATTAAACAGACGGCCATCTGACCTAGTGCATCTCTAAATGCATGTTTCAGGAGTAAGGCAAAGAAGATCCCGAAGATCCACAGCCTTGTTTAACACCACTTTGTATGTCAAATGGTTGTGATGTGCTTCCAGCATATTGGACTGTTCCCTTCATGTCGTCATGGAATGGCTTTATCAGTTCCAGCAATTTAGCAGGTCAGCCTATTTTCAGGAGGATTTTGAAGAGTCCATCCCTACTAACCAGGTCAAATGCTTTTGTGAGGTCTATAAAGGCGATATATAAAGGCCTTTTCTGCTCTCTTCATTTTTCCTGAAGCTGGCGGAGAATTATTCCTCATTAAACATTTAAGCCTGATATTTTTTTTTAAATGTTTAGTGTATCCTTGATAATCTAGATAATACTAATAATAGCCAGTTCAGTAATAACTGACTATGGGAATGCGCCCCTGGAGTAACAGCCCTCATCTGCTTTTTTCTCTTAGCGTTCCTTTCGACGTTTTCTTTCTCTTTTCTGCTTGCCGTGAGAGCTTCTTTTAGCGGAACCTGAGGTGGCGCCGCAGAGAGCGTCGCGACTTGGTGCGATTGGCAGCTTCATCCTCCCATGCTGCTGGATTTATTTCCAGTGCCCTCGTGTCTCTTTTGCACACATCTTTGAACCTAGCTGCGGTCGTCAAGCTTTTCTTTTGCCATCTGCCAGTTGTCCGTAGAAGATATCTTTCGGGATGTGACCATCTTTCATGCGGCGGACATGGCCAAGCCAGCGTCATCTGCGCTGTCTAAGCAGTTTATACATGCTTTGAAGGCCTAAACCTCAACATATGCCACTTTGTCTTTCCAAGAAATACCGAGGATGTGGCGTAGACACCGTAGATGGAAGGTATTGAGCCTTCTTTTCTTGCTTAGAATAGTTGTCCATGTCTCGCCGGGATAGAGAAGTGTGCTGGTGACGCGGGCGTTATATACCGCAGCTTTGGTCTTCGTTGTGAGTTTGGAGTTTCCCCAAACACGCGTTGTATTGGGGACAAGGGAAGCTGCAGCTTTGCCAATGCGGCTGTCAATTTCTGTGTCCAGAGAGAGATTGTCATTGATGGTAGACCCCAGGTAAGTGAAATGATGCACCACTGCCATTTCATAGTTATCGATAGTGATAACTGGTGCAACATCCACATCCTCATCATATCTAACACTACTTATTATTATTAATATGATATTTAGCCATGATCTTTGATCCTTAGCCGCCGACTGTCAAAGCAGTCAGTGCCCATTACGCCTGGTGGCGTCTTTTTAACCATGATAGTTAAAATAAAATGTTTACGGTATCCTCAATATATTCAACATTACTAATTAATCTTCCTCTAACATTTAGCCACGATATTTCTGTATCTGACAGAATGAGGTTGTTTGAAGCGCCAGATCCACATCCCGGACACCATTAACTGTTTAATGATAGATAGTGAATAAAGGTC
Organism: Oreohelix idahoensis; assembly: GCA_024509875.1. Taxonomy (NCBI): domain Eukaryota; kingdom Metazoa; phylum Mollusca; class Gastropoda; order Stylommatophora; family Oreohelicidae; genus Oreohelix; species Oreohelix idahoensis. The sequence goes on from JAMPIV010000230.1 coordinate 615,122, forward strand.
AAGATCCGAGCCTCCACCGCCACGTGCATCACACTCCAGCATATTACATAAAATTACAAAAATAAAAAATAATCAGCGTTTCTTATTAATGACATCCATTCTAATTTCGATGTCCAGCGTTTGTCTGCAGTATGTTCCAGTCTTCTTGTTTGAGTGCAGGGAACCGTATTAAAATATTGATCACACCATTGATTTCTGACACATTTTAAAATACTGCTGTACATGCGTTAAAGTGCGTCTAAATGTTCTGAAGGACACACACACAAGCATGCACGCACGCACACAGATACACATATAAACACTACACACACGCATACATGGTAATCTCTACCATTAATTATAGAGTGACCTCCCCTTGGAATGACAAGCCGTTGCATTTACGAAGATCAAATTTGACATTAGGGGGAGGTCACTCTCTAATTTACTAGTCTAAAGGTAAAGATTACACACACTTATACACTCAAACATATATATATATATATATATATATATATATATATATATATATATATATATATATATATATATATATATATATATATATATATATATATATATATATATATATATATATATATATATATATATATATATATATATATATATATATATATATATATATATATATATATATACACTGAAGCACATTAAAAACGCACCACTATTATATATACTGATGCCGAGAAGCTGGAAAAAAAGTGTGGGAATGGATTTTCCCCGTGTTTGTCATGAGGTAGGGAGCGAATGGCTGCTGGAATGGAAAGTGCATGATTCAACCCACGGGTTTGTGTACAGACTACATGAAAAGAATGAAAGTTACACGTGCAACACGATTCCCAACAGCTATGACCCTTAAAATGTGTACGCGTTGTGGCAGTATACTCGGTATAAAAAGGCCGTTGAGACAAAACACCCAGTACATGTGCTTGAAATGCCACGACTATCTGAAAACGACCGCCAACGAGCCATTGGTATGTTGGAGACCGGAATGAGCTCGCGGGCCATTGCCAGAAGGATTAATTGCCACCACAGCACTATTGTACGTCTCAATGAACGTTACGGAACCACTGGCAGTGCACGGGATAGACTTGAGTGGCCAACCACGAGTTACTACCCCTGCGCAAGATCGAACGAACGAACGAACGAACGAACGAACTTTATTTTCAAAGGGTTGAGAATTGGGCACGCAGGCCCGTCTGACATTCTGCCCTTCCTTTCTCTCACCTTTCATACTGAATTCATTTATTCTCATATGCATTTTACATATCAAATTCAAGGAATTCAACGTTGTAAAGTAAAATAATAATATAGCACACTCATATTAACATTAATTACTTATAAGCATGACATAACATATGTTGAAAAGTACAAACATTATCAGAGATAGATAGATAGATAGATAGATAGATAGATAGATAGATAGATAGATAGATAGATAGATAGATAGATAGATAGATAGATAGATAGATAGATAGATAGATAGATAGATAGATAGATAGATAGATAGATAGATAGATAGATAGATAGATAATTAGATAGATAAAGAGGTAAATAGATAGATAGATAGATAGATAGATAGATAGATAGATAGATAGATAGATAGATAGATAGATAGATAGATAGATAGATAGATAGATAGATAGATAGATAGATAGATAGATAGATCGTCATATTGTGCTGAGTCACCTAAGGAGTCGTTCTCTCCCGGCAAGTCAAACAGCAAGAGCAATAGTGGGTAGACGTGGGCAAGTCTCTCGAATGAAAGTCATACGACGACTCAGAGATACAGGCCTTACTGCAAGACGACCTTATGTTGGGCCAAACTTGACTCACAGACATCGTCAGCAGCGCCTGCAAAGGGCAGAGCAACATGTCAGATGGACTAGACTGCAGTGGAATGCTGTCCTATTCACAGACGAGAGCAGATTCAACATATCTTTTGCTGATGGACGTATGTGGATTTGGCGACGGTGTGGAGAGCGCTTTGCAGATTTCTGTGTTCGTCAGCACAACCGATTTGGAGGTGGCAGTAATCACATTTGGGGAGGATTCAGTTTTCACCATCGCTTGCCTCTTCACGTCTTCCGTGGAAATGTTAATGCTGTGAAATATTGAGATGAGGTTCTGGATGCATTGGTTGCTCCTGCGTTCACAAATTATCCAGACTTGCAGCTTCTCCAGCAGGATAACACACGTGCGCACACCGCATGCATTACACTGCAATATCTACAGCAGCAGAACATTGTGCCGATTGACTGGCCTGCCCTATCACAAGACATGTCCCCTATAGAACATCTGTGGGACGAGCTTGGACGCAGAGTCTACAGGCAAGGTTCTCCAGCTAATCTGCAACAGCTCGAAGCTGCTCTTACACGTGAATGGGACTTGATTTCCCGGAATTTCCTTCAGAGACTTGTGCGTTCCATGCGGAGCCGCTGCCAAGCTTGTTTGCAACCACACAGTGGACATACCAGATACTGAGGATAGTGAATGAATTTTTTTATTGGTTGCATTTTTGGTTTTCTCCCTTGCCTGCACAGAATGTAATGAATTTCATAACAATCAAATGTACAAATTAATGACCAGCATGGATTCATAGGAAAATGAATAAAGATTCCAAATATGTAAACTTGTAAACACTTATATTTACATTTCACACTCTGTTCCTGGATTATACAGGTGGTGCGTTTTTAATGTGCTTCAGTATATATATATATATATATATATATATATATATATATATATATATATATATAATATATATATATATATATATATATATATATATATATATATATATATATATATATATATATATATATATATATATATATATATATATATATATATACACAATTCCTTCCTTAGACATTTCGTAAGAGGCAATTAATATGAGTTTGCACTTGGCATTGTTAACCTCATCATGTACAACAAATAGCTAAAGAAACTACAGCTGCCTGGGCATATGAATGCCTTCGCGCAGGCTTCTTTAAGACAAACTGCAGAAGTTGCTACACACTCCATAAGGAGCAAACAAGTGCACAATAATATTGTGTATGAACACAAACACACACACTCGCATAGATATATTAATGAATCGGTTAATTGGTTAAATGTTTTGAGTCGATTATTTGACAAAACACATTTTTAGCAATGTTTATATCTTCTGAACGAACGTGTGGCAGATTATGATAATTGACTTCATATATCTATTTTCTTTATCTTAATTTGTCTTTTTACCTAGCTTCACCTACGCCTGTTTGGTTAACATAAAACCTCCTATTACTCAGAATAGATCTGTCTCTCTTTCTCATTTAGCACGCATTTAATGCGGTTAGCTAAATTTTTTGATCTGAGTCTACCAGAGACCTTTTAGCAACGTGAGCTGTAATTCTAACACCAGAGCCAGAGATCAAATCGTTGTAAGAGATCAGACAACGACCAGATTTGAATAAATTTGAGTAGATTTGAGAAACAAGGTGAGCAAATTTTATTACCTCCCTTGTAAAACCCGCTCGCTAGAAAGTAATTAAACACGGCGAATGTCTGATCTAAAGCGAGAACGAAGTATAGGTGTTCGGCTATGAATTACGTACAAGCCGAAAAATGAACGTAGAATGTACCGTAGGTGCAAACATCTGGTAGGGCCTGGTTTTTCGGGGGGGGGGGAATAATTAACTATCTCCTTTCATCTTTAATATATATATATACCACAGAAGTCTAACTAAGTTCATCCAGTACCTCACAGATGTCTCTAGACAAACTAGCTTCGATTCTAGAATACTTGTAAAAGTGAATTTCTTAGTAGTCGTTGGAGATAAGTCTTAGTAGCTCGGTGCTGAGGTAAATACTAGTAGTTTGACTGATTTAATCTTTTAAATCGTCAATTATATTTTACTAGTTATTTTCTGTGCAGAGTGATTTACTAAGTTAGGTCCATTATATTATTTCTCTAAGTGTTACTGTGTTACAGTGGATAGCAGAACAAATACATAATTTCTAACTAAACTCTTAAAGTCATAAATACATTTAATTAACTGCTAATAACCAGTCAGAGAATATTTTAACCTACTAAGTAAATGCACTGATTCATCATGAGTATTGACGGAATATGTATGTCACGAACGGTCTATAGAATAAATGTCAGTACTCATGCTCCGGTGGGAACTAGATATGTTTATGTAAGTTGTGAGTTGAAGTGAGTGAATGTTAAGTTTGCTTGCGGGCATGAATGCATTAGTAGCAGTAAGCGCTAATGTCGAGTTCACGGGCATGACTGAGTTGTTGTGAACGAAGTGGGGGAGAAGACTGGTCAGGTGTGAAAAGCGTCATGGGGAAAAAGTGATTCGAGACAGAGATTAGAGCGAGGAGAGGTTACGTGGAGAGTGAAGGCGAAATGGTTGAAGAAAAATAGGAAATATATTAAGATATTGTGAAAATTCGTTCCATGAGATGCTGTTCTAATTATGCACATCATACGTTGTGCTTTTCTTATGTGATGATTTATGGCCAAAGCGGCAGTCTGCCTGTGTTATTGTGTTATACTCAAGTTTGTGACATAAAGTCGTCGGATATCGTATCTACGTGTTGGAGTTTAGTGAATTAACAATTAGCTGTGAAAAACGAGCCATGTTTGTCGCTCTATGTGTCTTCTTCTTCTTTGATCCATAACCGCCAACCGTCAAAGCAGTCAGCGGCCATCACGCCTGGTGGCGTCTTGTAGGGCAGCAACAAATTGATTCCACTTTGCTCGGTCGGCGGCCATCCTTCGTACAGTGCCCCAACTGTGGTTCATTCTTTGCATCTCAGCTTCCACAGTTCTCCGCCAAGTTGTTTTTGGTCGGCCTCTCTTTCGCTTTCCCTCGGGGGTCCATAGCATAGCTGTTCTTGCGATGGTATCAGGGTCCCTTCTGAGGACATGGCCAACCCAACTCCAGCGTCTGCCAGCTATGATGGTGTGCATGTCCTCCTGGTTACTCCGAATAAGTAGTTCTTGGTTGCTGATGGTGTTTGGCCAAAAGATTCGGAGAATTTTCCTTAGGCAGATTGTGTGGAAGGAGGACAGTTTCGACATTTCCTTCTCTGTTACTCTCCAACATTCCGCACCATAGAAAAGCACAGAAAGTACGCAGCTCTCATACAGTCTTAATTTGGTGTTTGTGCTGTACTGGGAAGACTTCCAAATGTTGTTGAGAATAGCAAAGGCTGTTCTCGCTTTATTCATCCTGTTGTTAATGTCCTTGCTTGTTCCGCCGTCAGGTGTTACTATGCTTCCTAGGTAAGTAAATGTGTCTGTCTGTTCTAACTTCTGGTTCCTTACTGTTATTGGCTCAGGATTGCCCAAATTTAGTGTCATGACCTCTGTCTTCTTCAGATTGATGTTCAGGCCAACCTGCTGGCCATACTTATTCAGTCTATCAGTTTTGTCTTGAATGTGTTGGTGTGAATGCGCGAGCAGTGCAATGTCATCTGCATATTCCAAATCTTCCAGTGTAGAAAACGTTGTCCATCTAATTCCTCTTGGACTGCCCTCTGTTGTCTGGCGCATCACCCAATCTATGACTGTCAAAAATAATGTTGTTGATAAGGGGCATCCCTGTCGTACTCCTGTTTTCACTTCGAAAGTTACATTACTCGATCCAACACTGCACGTAAAGTTAGAATAGAGGCTTTTTATAATGGAAACAATGTGGCTGGGAATTCCATAAGCCCTCAGAATTTTCCATAGGCTGTCCCTGTGTATGCTGTCGAAAGCCTTTTTCAAAATCAACAAAGTTAATGTACAGCTGTCTCTGCCATTCTGAGCACTGCTCTATAATGTTCCTGAGGGCAAATATATGATCTGCACATCTTCTGTTCTTTCTGAAGCCCGCTTGTTCTTTCCTCAGTTTATGGTCAACTGCTTTTGAAATTCTCTGGATGATTATCCTGCCTAGTATTTTGCTGGGAAATGAGAGGAGGGTAATTCCTCTCCAGTTGTTGCAGTCTGCAAGGTCGCCCTTCTTGGGCAATTTGACAATTGTTCCTTTACTCCACTCTGTTGGTGTTGTCTCAGTTTCCCAGACTTGTGCAAATAGTGGTTCTAATAGTTCTGCTGCTAGTTCAGGGTCTGTCTTGAATAGCTCAGCATTCAGATTGTCGTGACCAGGCGCTTTTCCATTTTTTAGCCCTTTGATAGCTGTGATAATTTCTTCTTTTCGTGGAATGTCTGTATTTACGTCTAAGTCACTTTCAGCCTCAGGAACATTCAGCTGAGTCTCTGGTGGTTCCTTATTCGGTGTTTCTCTGAAGTGCTCTGCCCACCTTGTTTCCTGCCCCTGTGCTGTGGTGATGAGATTTCCTTGCTTGTCTCTTACTAACGTTATGTTGTTTGCACCTCGTTTTCCACTGATAGCTTGAGTTATTTTATAAACTGTGCTTTGTTCATTTCTCAGTGCTGCCTCTTCTGCCTGTCTTGCAAGGTCATCCAGAAATGTCCTTTTGTTAGCACGGGTTTGACGTTTTACTTCCTTGTCCAGCTGACTGTACTGTTCACTATATATTGCCTTTAACCTGGGAGACTTAGCTTCTGTTTTCTTCCTTTTCATTTCCTTTCTCTTCGCTATGGTGTTTAGCGTTTCTGGTGTTATCCAGTCTTGGCTCTTTCTTTCCTGGAATCCCAAGCATGACTTGCTGCTTTCTTTATATATTGTTGAGATGGTGTTGAATTTCTGGTCCACATCGTCGGTCTCTGTTCTTTCCTGGCTTTTGGTAATCAGATATCGTCTCTTTACGTCGACCACAAACGCTTTTCTGGTGAGGGGGTCCTTAAGTTTCGTGATGTTGTATCTTTTCTGTTTGACTGCAACTGGTCCAGCAGCTCTGAGTTTCACCTTCAGTCTTGCTACTACTAGGTGATGATCACTTCCCACATCTGCGCCTCTTCTTACTTTCACGTCTTGTAGTGCATGTCTCCATCTGCCATTGATCATTATGTGATCTATCTGGTTTTTGTCTCGTCCGTTTGGTGATTCCCATGTTAACTTGTGCACTTCTTTGTGTTGAAAAAAGTGTTCCTCCGATGACCAGGCTGTTAATACTGCAGAAGCTTATTAATTTGTCCCCATTCTCATTTACTGTTCCACTGCCGCATTTCCCCATTACTCTTTCGTTATAATTATTGTGTGTTCCAACTTTCGCATTTAGGTCTCCCATTACTATAATAAGATCGTACCTGGGTACAGTTTCCATTTCCTTTTGTACCTGTTGATAGAACTCGTCCTTAATCTCTTCGTCGCTGTCATTTCTTGGTGCATAACATTGTATAATTGTGGTGTTGGTGAATCTCCCTCTCAGTCTTGCTCTTATTAGTCTGTTGTTAATGGGTTTCCATTCCAGTAGAGATCTTTCCATTCCTTTCTTAAGGATAATGGCTACACCTTCGTTGTGCTGACCGTCCTCTCTACCAGAATAAAGTACTGTTTCCCCTGTAGCTGTTTTTATTCTCCCCATCCCTGTCCATCTGCTCTCGCTTATTCCCAGGATATGTAGTTTGTAGTTCCTCATCTCTGCTGTAATCTGTCTCAGCTTTCCTGCCTCGTTCATAGTTCTGACATTCCAAAAACCAATTCTGGTTTCGTGTTTTGCGGTCTGGGCATCCGTTTTCATGCCAGTGGCTTCCTTTCGGCTTTCACCACTGTCAGTCATACGAGCCTGAGACTCCGGATGTCCGTCCCGCATCAAAGTATTTCCATTTATTGCTGTTTCTGTAACGTGTGTGATTTTTTACACAGACAGGGGTGTCGGCCCTGTGCTAAAACCCCCAACCTGGAGGACCAGGGTACCAGCTTTTGTCTGACCCCTACCCACGCAGACCAGTCCAGCATGGTTGAACCTACCAGGAGTAAAACTCCCACTGGCATAGCTCTGGGGATTGTCAGGGTACACAAGCTGCCATACCGCTACAAGGTATAGGTACCATTGATGGCAGGCTCTATGTGTATGTAATACATATTTGTCAATGTGTACACACAGCAAGCACTTGACAATTTTGGGGGACTCGTAAGTGGAAGAGAGGATCCACCCCTAATTTTCTGCAGAATTTCTGGCAATTTCGCCTTCTCATGAATTGTTGTTGAAAAATTACATCAAGCGGAACAGAGAACTAGGCCTATTTGTTTGAATCAGGTCACAAGAACTTAATGTGCAAAACTGAAATCTTTTTTTCAGTGATAGTCAGTAAGGGTATAGCTGCAGAAGGACTGAATATTTAAGAACGAAGAATAGTTTAATCACTGTAGGAGAGGCGAATGGACAGTTTTGACGAAATCGACAGTGTTATTTTGGAAAGTAGCACGAAGAATGAAAAGGCGGTAATCAGTCTTGTTTACCTCGGCGCACTGATATTGTGTTATTCCGCCCCGTGATGAGTGTGCTGATCTGTCGTCAATTTATCTGTGCTGTGTAGTTCGGCATGACTGTTGACACGAAAAATCGTCTGCTGGGTCTTGTAATGGAATAACAAGGCCATTGTTTTGCTGGTGATCGGCTGAAATCATGACATCTTGCCTGGAGATGGTGTAAGCAGTGAGAGAGGCATTTTCCTTTGCTACCCTTTGGACCAGTGGTGAAGAAGATCCGGTTCACCGTACTGAGGGCTCAGGTGCACGTAGGAGCTGATTTTGATATTTGACTGTGCTGTGTTACGACGTGAAGCGTGTTGTTTGTGGTGTCCATCATTGAGCTGTAACACCGGGACTCCAAGCCTGCGCCTATCTCAAGTGGAGCAGCGGACACAGGATATTGTTAAGTTAAGTTTGTTATTAATTTTGTTAATTTCCAGTCTTCTGTTTACTTGACTTGTGCGTCTGCATATTTTCTTTTATATATATATATATATATAGGCTATACTTCTTTTAATTAATTTATTTGGTTATTTATTTCTTCCTTGATAAGGTTATTGCCCGGAACTAATAGTTGGGTTTTTTGTTGTTGTTTTTTTTCTCTCCATTCTTTCTTCAATAGCATTTTTGCAGATTAATTAACGTTATATTTGAACCCTATGATCTGTTATATTTAAAAGTGTACTAAACTTAATTTATTTTGATACTAGTTCCTTTTAGAACTTGACAATTTTGCTTCGTTTTATCTAGACTTCCTTCTGTCTATCACTTCTACAGTGTACTCGAAACTTATGTTATTTTTATATTAGCTCTTGTTACTAGTTAAATATTCATATATTCATTCCTGTTTGCCCTTGCTGCAGGGTGCACGAGTAGAGCTCTTGGGTTACTTCATTGTCCAGTGTTTTGTTTTTGTTTTGTTCATATTGTGTGGTAGTATTTAATTTTGATTTCTGTATAAGGGTGATTTTGAGTGGTGAGCACAATCCATCTTTCTTCATTGAAGAAATTTGCCTTGTGTTGTCTTTAATAGGTTTTGTGAGACAAATTACGCTGTAGGGAACCCAATCTGTCTAAGACTTGGGGAGTTGTGAAGCCTTGTGTAATTTGTGGAACAATTGTTGGCATTAGTTGTTTGCGTTTAGTTTGTTTACTTATTGTCTTGTATAATAGTCTTTCTTTCTTGGTGTTTTTCTGTCGCGATTCTCAGTCCTTTGCTCTGCTATCCGTGTATATAAGTTATTTTACGATATCCTGTTTTTGTTCGTTTGATAGGTGTGGGTGTAAATATAAGGTCTATTCTTACTTTCTTGGTCTATAACTTCCTCTCCACTGGCCTATCAGTTGTTGTAGCTTAGTGTGTTCTGTGATTATCATTTCAATCATCATCATACCATTTGTGTTAACATAAGCAGACACATTTTATTTTGGTCTATTACAGTTTGTAATGCCTACAGACTGATACAAGAGATTGACCCAGTGTGTAGACCCAGTGTGAAGAGTTATTCAAAATCTGTTGTGTATGACAGATGTTCTTCATAAGATCAGGGGCATCCATTATAGTTTTCCAGATACCCTTTGACATATCAGGTGGTATACATTTTTTTTCCCTCTCCTTAATTGTTTTATTTTTGGTTGCATCATTTATTCATAGATATCATAGTTGATAAATATTACAGGATGACTAGCCTCTTGGATTTTATCACCAAGGGACAGGCACTTGGTAAATCAGGGGATGAACTTGAATTATGGGCTGAGACTAAATTTGCGGATGCTGAGGAACGGAGGGTACGCAATGAGGAAAGAGATCTTAGGAAGTTAGAAATTGAGGCTGAAAGGGAAGCAAAGAAAGAAAAAACAATGAAAGCTGAAATTGAGGCTGAAAGGGAAGCAAAGAAGGAAGAGACAAGGAAAGCTGAAATTCGGGCAGATAAAGAAATTACTTTGAAGAAACTGGAATTTGAGGCTGCGAGTTCTAGACCAGCTACGAAAGAGTCTACTCGTCCTTTCAAGCTGCGACTCCCGTCATTTGTTGAGGGCGTCGATATGATGGACGTGTATCTAGAAAGGTTTCAACAAGAAGCAGTATCTTGGAAGGTTAAGAAAGAAGATTGGCCAGCTCTGCTCAATAACTTGCTCACCGGAAGAAGTTTACAATGTGTCTTTGCTTTGCCAGTAGAGGATCGCATGAATTATGACACGGTGAAAGAGACACTGCTTCGAAGATTTAGACTGACAGCTCAAGGGTACCGTGAAAGATTTAAGGAGGCTATTCCTACAACAAGCAATGACTTTAGTGAGTTTATTGCGGAAATCAAGTTGCTGTTCAATAGGTGAATTGAACTATCAGGTATTGTGAAGGATTTTGATGGGCTAACCGACCTTATGCTACAGGACAAGGTTCTATCGTCTTGCAATCCAGAGTTAGTGGCTTTTCTACATGAGCGAAAGCCAAAAGATATAAATATTATGTCAGAGCTAGGACAGCAGTATGTCAATGCGCACCCGGGGAAACCGATTCACAAGCAGATAGTTGCTGAGACCTTTCCAGCTTGTGTGGCTCAAGATAAAACTGAAAAGAAGCCATACATACATCCTCGGGCCCGCAGCTTAGACAGGTATGTTGATAAAGATGGTGGAAATAGAAGATGGAATGGAGACAGAAGATATTCTCCTAAGAGACAGTACCCTTCTTTTGGGTCAGGCTACAGTAGAAGGGGTTGTTATAAGTGTGGCTCAAGGCGTCATCTATCTTATCAGTGTGGGAGGGACCCAGAGAGGTGTCCCTTCAACCCACAAAGACGTCCATATGCCAGCCCAAAGAAAAATTATAATGGCAGTCCAAAGAGAAGCCCTTACAAGCGTCAAGAGACGGATTCCAACTGCCTCAATTGTAATGAGAGAAGAAACAGTCGAAAAGAGAGCCCAAAGGAAAACACTGAGCATGCAAATTCCGCTACTGTCCTTGATACATTTAATAGTGAGGAGTGTGAGGGGTGCAGACCATTGTTCGAGCCTGATGGCAAGCCTATTTTAATATGTGGCCACACTTTGCCTTGCCTGTCATCAGTTGATGGGAATGGTACCTTAACTGTACATAAGGGTTTTGTGGAGAATAAACCTGTATCTGTTTAGAGGGACACGGGCTGTACAACCATTGGCATTAGGAAGACATTGGTTAAAGATACGTATTATATTGGAAAGATGGCCAAATGCATTACATTTGGTGGTAATGTCGAGTACTATCCATTGGCGATTGTGCAGATCGACACCCCTTTCTTGTCGGGTAGAGTTCGAGTATGCGTCCTTGACTCTCCCGTCGCTGATCGCATTATTGGAAATGTTAATGGGGTTCATGATTGCACCAGTCAGGATATTGAGGAGTGGGAAAATGGGCATGATTTGTTTGCTAATGCAGTAATGACGAGGGCTCAGACTAAGGCTGATGATGCAAATATTATGATATCGCAACCCAGTAATATCCCTTCGGTGCCTACGGTAGCTGGAATTACAGCATCGGATTTTGTAGACATGCAGAGGAAAGACATTTCACTTCTGCCTTTGTTTCGGTTGGCTGAGTCCAAGAACATACGGCATACCAAGTCTGCTCGATACTGGTTTGAGGTTAGGAACTCCATTCTAATCAGATGCTTTGCAGAGCAACATTCAGTCATTACACAAGTCGTTATTCCAGTGGAACTGAAGAATACAGTGTTAAGGACAGCACATGATATCCCTTTTGCAGGTCACATGGGTATTGCGAGAACTTGCTGCAGAGTGTTGTCCCAGTTTTACTGGCGTGGATACAATAAGGATGTGAAGGTTTACTGTCGATCGTGTAAAGGGTGTCAGAAGACAAGCCAGAAAGGAAGGACTCCCAAGGCACCATTGGTAGCAACAGATTTGGCATTTCGCCCTTTTCAGATGGTTGCAATAGACATTATTGGGCCCCTTCCAGTTATGTCTGATCGGGGGTATAGATTTATTCTAACATTGGTTGATCTATGTACGAGGTGGCCTGAAGCATTGCCAATGAAATCCATCACATCAAAGGATATAGCAGAGGCTCTAATTAGCTTATTTAGCAGATTAGGATTTCCTGAAGAGATTTTGTCTGACAGGGGCCGGCAATTCATTTCAGAAGAGATGAAACACATATCTAAACTGTTAGACATAGCCCAAGTGTTCACCACCCCTTAACATCCTCAGAGCAACGGGGTCTGCGAGCGGTTCAATGGGACACTGAAAAGAATGCTAGGTAAGGTTACAGGAGATTTTCCACAGTTGTGGGATAGATACCTACCGGGAGTTTTGTTTGCATACAGGGAGATGCCACAAGAGAGCACAGGATTCTCACCGTTTGAGCTAGTATTTGGCGCAAATCCTCGGGGTCCAATGAAAATTTTGAGAGACTTGCTGACCGGGAATTACGCTGATGATAGCGTCAAGTCAAGTTATGAGTATGTCGTTGACTTGCGAGAGCGCATAATTACATCATGTTCGACAGCACGTGAGGCATTACAGACATCGGGTGCAAGGTATAGAGCATACGCCAATAAGAATAGCAAACTTGTATCCCTTAGTCCTGGCAGCGAGGTATGGTTGTTGCTACCTACCAAGAAAAATCTTCTGCTAGTGAACTGGCAGGGTCCATTTCAAGTAAAGAAACAGATTACTGATGTGGATTATCTGATATTAGTCCGAGGGAAGGAGAAGATTTTCCATATTAATATGCTAAAACCATATGTAGTACGTCCACCTGAACTGAAACCAGTGGTGAACGCTGTTCTTGATAGTACAGTTACTGTAGCTAGTGCAGCAGTCATCGAGGAAGATGGAGAGAAAGGTGAGGAGGTCAATCTCCGGATCCCACTATTGCCATTGGTTGCTTCAGAATCATGGAAAGATGTAACGGTCTCTGCATCTCTCCCACATCATCAGAGTAAACAGGTGAAGTCATTGCTGTACAAATTTCAAGATATACTCACAGATATTCCTGGAAGAACTGATTTAGTTGAGCATGATATTAAACTGACCTATGGAGAGCCCATCCGGGTGAGACCATATCCTATTCCACTACATTATACTTCTGCAGTTGAAAAAGAAGTGAATGATATGTTACGCTTAGGTGTTATCTCCCCATCTGAATCATCATACTCATTTCCCATGGTCATCGTGCGGAAGAAGGATAAATCCCTACGGATATGTATAGACTTCCGCCGCTTGAATAGTGTCACAGTGATAGATGCGGAACCTATGCCCAACCAAGAGGTCCTCCTATCTCAAATAACGGGGGCAAAGTATTTTACAAAACTAGACTTATCGAGGGGGTATTGGCAAATTCCCTTAGCAGAAAGCGCTAGGCCACTTACAGCATTTTGTACCCCTCAGGGTCTTTTCCAGTTTAATTATATGTGCTTTGGACTGGTGAATGCCCCTGCAACTTTTGTGAGAATGATGAGAATGCTTTTGAGGGGACAGAAGGATGTTATCACATATATTGATGACATCTGTTTGTTTCGTGACACGTGGGATGAACATGTAGAGGGATTGAAGTCACTGTTATCATGCCTTCGTGTGCATCACCTTACAGCAAGACCCAGTAAGATTAAGGTGGGGTTTCAAGAGTTAACGTTTCTGGGGTATGTGGTAGGACAGGGTGTTTTAAAACCAGTTGATCAGACAGTTGGAAGAATTTTGAATTTGCAACCTCCAAAAACAAAGAAACACGTACGTAGTGTACTCGGACAGCTGATAGAATAGTCTGGCGCTCTCTCTTCCAAACCTCTACACCTCACGGTAGAAGAGGAACGACTAAGTAAGTAAGTAAGTGTACTCGGTCTGATACATTTTTATCATAAATTTATCCCCAGGTTCTCTTCATTGTCGGCAGCTCTAACATCACTCACTAAAAAGGACACGCCAAACAGAGTAGTCTGGACTGAAGAGTGTGATAGAGCACTGAGGAACATCAAAGCTGTATTCTCCAGCGAGCCCATTCTTCCACTGCCAGACTTGGCTAAGCCTTTTGTACTGAGGACTGATGCTTCTGCAGTGGGCATTGGTGCGTGTCTGATGCAAGAACATGATGGGTTTCTACATCCTGTCATGTATGTCAGCAGGAAGTTGCTTCCGGCTGAAACGCGATATGCCACTATAGAGAGAGAGTGTTTAGCCATTATTTGGGCTGTTTCCAAACTCTCTAGGTATTTGTTAGGATCTCATTTTGTACTGGAAACGGACCATTGTCCTTTGACTTTTCTTAAGTCATCTAGATCACCAAATTCACGTTTAACAAGGTGGTCGTTGTTGTTACAACAGTACAACTTCACTGTTTTTCCTATTCAGGGTAAATTAAATGTTCTTGCAGATTCGTTATCTAGATTATGAACACTTGCTTGTAGTAAATGGGTGTGTTTTTGTTTTTTTTAACCACCATTTCTATGTAGTATTTGATACTTGTACATGAGTAATGTTTTGTCAACTGTATTCTGCATGATTTTTGTATAAGCTAAGTTCTTATCATATGTTGTGTATCCAGTACAGGGTTATAGAATAGATATTCTCCGTAATTAGAGATGCATGATTTTTGCCATACGGTTGCTGTTGTATTTTTCTAGCAACTCGGTTCTATTGTAATTTATTTTTTTTATTTTTGTGTTGTTCAGAATGTTATTATTGATTATTTGTAGATGGCATATTTTCACACTGATGCTATAGATTTTGCCCACATATGTAATCAGAGGTTTTGGATGGTTGGGTTCCTGATATCTACCACCCATCCAGTGAAAAACTATGTTTTTCACTTGGAGAGGGAGGGGTGGATGTCACGAACGGTTAATAGAATAAATGTCAGTACTCATGCTCCGGTGGGAACTAGATATGTTTATGTAAGTTGTGAGTTGAAGTGAGTGAATGTTAAGTTTGCTTGCGGGCATGAATGCATTAGTAGCAGTAAGCGCTAATGTCGAGTTCACGGGCATGACTGAGTTGTTGTGAACGAAGTGGGGGAGAAGACTGGTCAGGTGTGAAAAGCGTCATGGGGAAAAAGTGATTCGAGACAGAGATTAGAGCGAGGAGAGGTTACGTGGAGAGTGAAGGCGAAATGGTTGAAGAAAAATAGGAAATATATTAAGATATTGTGAAATTCGTTCCATGAGATGCTGTTCTAATTATGCACATCATACGTTGTGCTTTTCTTATGTGATGATGTATGGCCAAAGCGGCAGTCTGCCTGTGTTATTGTGTTATACTCAAGTTTGTGACATAAAGTCGTCGGATATCGTATCTACGTGTTGGAGTTTAGTGAATTAACAATTAGCTGTGAAAAACGAGCCATGTTTGTCGCTCCATGTGTATGTAATACATATTTGTCAATGTGTACACACAGCAAGCACTTGACAATGTATGTATTTCTAATTCATGATGATAAGTTTTTTTTTTTAAATGACTAGAATTTATTTCACGGGAGTTTAAACGATAAGACAAGCTTTAAGCTTGCAGTTTATAATTTAAGTTAAATAACCGAAGTGGATATATATATTATTTTACGCGGGGTAGGGTAGGATTGTGAATACTGTTAAGGTTAAGTATTTTGTATCTTTCTCTTTCTTTTACACAGTATCTGGGTCATACCCTAAAACTACCAGCGGCTTCTATGTATGTATATCAGAGAAATAACTAGACGAAAGAACAATTGTTGTAATTTATACTGTAACTGGCATATAGATCCACAGTTCTTTCCCTATATCAAAGTTTCAGTCGGCCCTGTGGCGTGAGGTTTTATTTGGCTGTAGGATCATTATAGTACTGACAATTACAGAAATAGAATTTCTGCAGAAAATGGTGAAGTCCCAGTGTCTGAGAGAACTACTGGTATCACAAATTAGTTACGGCTGTGAATGTTCTGATCTCGAAAAATTAGTAGAGAGGAGACCGACATAAATTGCCACCTCCGCTGTGTCTCTAACTGTGATATTAAGACAAGGAAACAGATTTTACTTAACAATGATAAAATTGACAAGTCTTCAAATACAATTTCCTTATTATTTATTTAGTATAAACACTATCTACTCTTGTGCTGAAGGGTGAATGTTGAAAAATGGAATGTAATGGATTTGTAAGTTTACATATGATTTACAAATATTTATATTTATATAGATATATAAATATATTACAACAGGTTTTCCAATTATAGGAACAAAAAATTATATCAGCTGTGCTGTTATTCAATTATAGTACATGTATCAGCTGTGCTGTTAATTAAGTATATAACATTTATTAGCTATGCTGTTAATATTGTCTTTTGCTATGCTAATTCACTTTCTCGTCACTGACACTAACTTTTGCTCACAATGCTGACAGAAATGGTACTAATGTGTACTCATCTCTCTAAGGTCTGTTCTTCTTTGTTTGGTTCACACAACAACGGCTGAGGATCGTTCCTTTAGCCCACCCAAGACTGAGGGGGACCAAAGATGTAGATTCTGTGCAACCTCTATGCTCCTGCGGAGTTCCAGGCAGCTGGATTGACGACCCACGATCTCAGTTTTGATGACACGAATAAAACCTGTAACAAGTAAAAATAGGGGCTAATTTCTGTCCTCAAGCCCACCTATTTCTGGTGTGGGTGAAATGAGCGTGTCTCAGGTGTCTGCATGTAGGATGAATGACAACATGGCTCAGTATGATTTAGCAATAGCGAGACAACACAGGTGTCTACTTGCAAAACATTCTTTCTGATAAATTAATACATGGATACATCCAATAATATAAATTCAATACATGAATACATCCAATAATATAAATTCAATATATGAATACATCCAATAATATAATTCAATACATGAATAAATCCAATAATATGTACACCTAGGTGTGATACAACCATTTCCTTCCCCCTATAATATACCAGGCCCTCTCTGGCAAGTGCTATAATATATCCTAACAATATTGTTATGTTCTTATGATAGGAGTATATGAGACGAGGACTGTTTGGTTATATTTCAGATGGGAGTAATCTGAATAGAGTGAGACAATAGATTGAGTTATATGAGACAATAGATGGAGTCCTAACAAGGACTGTTTTGGTTATATTTCAGTTGGTTTTATCTGAGATAATAGACTGAAGTTATAGGAGACAATAGGTTGAGTCCTAACAAGGACTGTTTTGGTTATATTTCAGTTGGTCTGAGATAATAGATTGAAGTTATAGGAGACAATAGGTTGAGTCCTAACAAGGACTGTTTTGGTTATATTTCAGTTGGTCTGAGATAACAGATTGAAGTTATAGGAGACAATAGGTTGAGTCCTAACAAGGACTGTTTTGGTTATATTTCAGTTTGTTTTATCTGAGATAATAGACTGAAGTTATAGGAGACAATAGGTTGAAGTATGAGTCCTATTAATCTTCGTCTTCATCAATCCATATCAGGAAATACAATCATTATACCTAATTCCCCAAGATACAATCAGTAACCTGATACGTTCATATTGAACCAAAATATATTAAATATATACAGGTGTAGGTAGTATAAATGACACACAACCAATACAAACACTATATATCTGCTGTAGGCCTATTTGCCTACAAATAGTAAATTATATTTACCCTCCAAGATTTAAACAGGCCAGGTTTTGACTCGACTTAGTAAAGCAGGCTGCCAGTTCAATGCACTCAGGTAAGCAATAAATCAGGGTTGACAGCTTCTCTTCTTCAGCCGGTCTATCTGGCTTCGTGTAGGTGTTGCGTGTTTTAGCATAAAATTTCGCCCGATTATATAGGTAGGGGAAGGCTTAAGGAAAGCTTTTGGTTGGTTCCTGGTGGGGCAAGCTGATTGGTTTTCTGCAGTTTGGTCCCATGCCTCGTACAGGCTAATTTTATTCCGTTTTTTCCGCCATATTGCGTGAACAAGATGGCCGCGACGCACATCCGAAAAAAACAGGGCTTAAGTTTTTTCCTGGCGTAACTTCTTGTAATTTATTCCGGCTCAGCAACTGTGCGTTGATTGGCTGGGGCAAATTTGTATCCCGACATAATGATTTAACAAAGTAGTGGGGTTACACACACTCGTTTCACGACAGGCCCGTGGTGGCGACTAAATAAATAAAAAAAAACTTTTGACGTAATTTAACTTCTGACATTACCTGAATAACAACCACTGTGTTGTGAAGAAGATCTATCCTGACCAGATTATTTTACTTGACACTCGATGTAACGATCGATTATTCCAAGCTACTGTACCCTTGTGAACATTAGATCTCATAATTAGTTTCCTACCTGGACAAGAATTGAAGTGACATTTATCAGCATCCTACTTACAGTAGCAAAGCAAGCGTTTCCCAAGATTTGAATTCATTAGCCTTGGAGAAACTGGGGCTTGTCTTCGCCAAAACCACAACATTGGATGGACTGTGTGTGTGTACCTAAATGATTGTTCCTGTTGTGGTGAATGCACCTGTTAGGTAAGGTTGAATATTTGTGATCACAAGTGTGTCAGAGCGAGAGAAAATGCAGGGATGAATAATTCTGTGATTTTATAACCAACGTACTCATTGATTGTTTTTTCTTCTTAAATATTACCTACGCTGTCTATTTCAGAATAGATTATCGGGAAACCCTTGTTCTTTAGTGTAGAGGGAAATCCTAGACCATAGCGTATAAATCGGTGACTCTTTGGGGGCTAATAACTTTTCTTTTAACGGGATCGTGGGCTCAACAGAGGGGGAAAGGATTACACCTATGGGTCTATTCTTTTATTAATTCATTAATGTATGTTTATTTTGTATGTGATTTGATAGTCAACTTATTTGCTGTTGTGAAATTCTTATGATAAATAAAATTTACATAAACTTTATTCACCGGTGTCGTTCAGCTCGTCCAAACAAATCCATATTTCCATAGATATAGTTTTTCACGTATGTGCGTCTAAGTTTCGTCACGTATCTGTATGAGTGTAGATTTGAGTGGGTGAATATATCAATATATATATATTTATAGGAACGTCTGTCTGATCTACAAATCTCAGTCGCAATTGATAGGCTGGATTGATTATTTCTCAAATCCAGGGACAGATTTTTACCTTTCACCATTTCATTTGTGAAAACTCTATTTCTTTACCTGATCTCTCACTGAGCTATCACCTATTCTAGTCCTATTCAGGCTGGGCCAGAATTGATCTTAGTTACCCTCTCAAAAATATACGACAGAACGAACGAACGAAATCCGGGGTAAAGAAATAGGCATAATTGCCTTTTTACATTTCTGCCCTGCAATACAATTTTCAGCGTTTTACAATATTAAAATTAAAATATTAATAACTTCATACAGGATTAATTAATATTATCATCACAATCAGTAACTGAGCACACACAAGTACATTTACTCATAGTCATTCACGCACGTAGAGAGAGGGATAGAGATAGAGAGAGAGAGAGAGAGAGAGAGAGAGAGAGAGAGAGAGAGAGAGAGAGAGAGAGAGAGAGAGGTCAAGCAATAAAACCACTTAATATTAAAAATTCAATTGAAAATTGAAAATATTACAAAAACAGTTAAATGCTCATGGAAACGTTGAAATAACTTAAACGGAATTGTCGTTAAATGTGTGTACAGGATTTCATGACATGTGAATCCATATGTCTTTCGAATGAGATGTAATTATCAGTTTTGACAGACTTGGGTAGGGATGTCCATGCTAAAGCACCTGCATAACAAAAACAACTTCGGAAGAGGTCAGTTCGATGTTTTGCGAGGTCCAAAAGTAGGTCGCCACGGTTAAAATATGAGCAGTATTTGTAGCGAAAGAACATTTGCAAGTATGAAGGCGTTCTGCCGTGTAAAATTTGATGCACAAACAGGAGATCTTGGAAGAAGAAGAAGTTTTTGAGAGGAAGAATATTCAGCTGTGAAAATAGCTGAGCACTTGGAATTTTATCATTCAAGCATACAAGTCGTAGCGCCCTTTTATGTAGGGATTCTATTCGTTTCAAAAACGACAAGCTACAGCGACTCTAGATATTTGAGCAATAAGAAAGGTGACTTTGAATATGTGCATAATAGAATATAAGTCTAGAGTACGGACATAGCAAATGTTTGATTTTTGAGAGTTTGAAACACTTTTTGTGAGATCTTGTTTGCGATGAAATAAACATGTGACTTCCAGCTTAGAGACTGGTCGATGACAACACCTAACAGGCTGTGGTCCGTAACTTGCTTAATACGTTCTCCGTCTAGAGATAATAATAACGTATTTGGTTGACAGTGCAGAATCTTTTGGCGGGTTGAGATAATCAAAGATTGAGTTTTGTTTTTATCAATGGACATTCTATTAATAGTGCACCAAGCTTGTACAATGTCCAGGTGATGCTGTAAAAGAGACTGAACAGTGTTAATGTCTGTGCCAGCCACTTTTACTTTGGTATCATCAGCAAACATAAGACAATCGTCATGTGGCAATGACAAGGGCAGGTCCTTGATGAAGATGCTGAAGAGTAAGGGTCCTATTATCGAGCCCTGCGGGACACCCATTGAAACAGTGTATGATTTAGAGAGCACATTATTGTTTAAGACTCGTTGTGTTCTGGGAAAAAGGGGGGGGGGGGGAATGATGAATCCACAGGCGCCTCATTGGAATCGACACGGACTTCGAGCTCTGAACACCGGCTGAAATTTCCATGTGCCTGTGGTAGGAAATTCTCTACTCAGAGAGGAATGAAAATCCACAGAACGAAAAAGAGGTGTGGGAGTTCATCAGAGGGAGATCAACAGCGCTCTGTCTCGACGGGTAAGACGTTAGAAGAACTCAGCCAGGAGTCAATCCACAGTGCTCAGTACATTCAAGTTGATCTGCCTGATGATGATGATCTCACACACTTCTTGGACGGGAAGATAGATGCAATCAAGTTTCCACCTGCCAGTGCAAAAGGGCTTTGGGAACAAATGGACGAAGCCTTGTCAAAAGAGTTAGATAACAACCTGAAGCAGATAACTTTGGAGAAGAAGCTGGAAATCTTCGGCGACATAATATATCTTTACTGTCGCAAAGTGTTTGGAGTCAGGGAGGCAAGGGAAAGTAACCCACCGCAAAAAAGTAGAAGACAAATTAAAATAGGAGATATCAGGAAACAGGACAAACATGCCCGAAAACTGTTCAAGAACGCAGTGCCCACAGAGAAGGAAGGGTTACGACAGGTTTGGGAGCACCTGAAAGGCCAGCATAATGCCCTTTGTAGAGCAGAAAGGTTATGCAGGAAGAGAAGGAAGACTCGGAGGGATAGGGAAAGATTCTTCATGGAGTCCTTCAAGTTCGCCAAAGAACTGTTTGAGCAGCCACGGTCGGGTCCGCTAAATATCAGAAAAGAAGACCTGGAAGAACACCTTAGAATGACCTATTCAGATGGTCGCAAATATGAGCCGCTCAGCAGCATGGCAGGCCTTAAATGGCCTAGTAAGACAGGCGCTGAATTTAACACCAAGCCCCCAACGATGCAAGAAGATGAAAGCATTGTCCAGAAAGCTCGGTGCAAGTCAGCTCCAGGTCCTAATGGTTTTCCATATGTTGTGTATAAGAGATGCCCTGAGGTGCTCAAACGACTGCTCCGTTTACTGAAGAATGCGTTAAAAACCCAGCTTTTAAGCAAGAAATGGAGAAAGGCGAACGGAGTCCTTATCCCGAAGGAACAAAATTCCACAGACATCAGTCAGTTTAGGCCAATCTCACTACTTAATGTGGAAGGGAAGATATTCTTCTCAGTGATGGCGAAAAGGCTCACTACATACCTCCTGGCAAATGGGTACATTGACACTACCATTCAGAAAGGAGGTATCCCAGGTACACCAGGGTGTCTAGAGCATGATCCTCAATGCGGCTGAAGGAAGTGCTATAGGTCCAAAGCTCAGCGGAATGTGTCACATGCCACCGCTCAGAGCTTTCATGGATGACACAACAATTCTGACATCAGATGAACATTAAGACCCGAAGGATGCTAGCACGCCTGGATGAACTAGTCAGCTGGTGCAGAATGACCTTCAAACCCAAGAAGTTGAGAAGCCTATCAGTCAGTAAAGGGAAGATAGCGGAGGTCATTTTCGTGGTTTCCAAACAAAAAATCCGTACTGTCATTGAGGAACCTGTTAAAAGTCTTGGCAGGGTGTACGATGCCTCATTAAAAGACTCGAAAGCAGTGCAACAGACAATAGAAATGGGAGACAGAGGGCTACAGATCATAGACCAAAGCAGACTCCTAGGAAAATTCAAACTGTGGTGCCTCCATTTCATGTTGATATCTAAGTTGCTGTGGCCACTGCTTATATATGAAATAAGCACCAGTACAGTGGAAGCTATAGAGCAGAAGGTCAACAACTTAATGAGAAAATGGCTGGGGGTACCACCAGGTCTGTCAAACGGAGCACTGTACTGCAAAGAGTCAAAACCTGTGCTTCCTTTCAAGTCAGTTGTTGAAGAGGGCAAAGTGGGAAAGGCAAGGCACACACTGATGCTGCTCGAGTCAGCAAATGACGTGGTTAAGTCCACTCAACCCACACTGAAAACAGGGAGGAAGTGGAAAGTGGAAGAAGCTGTTGATGCTGCCCAAGAGTCGCTCAAACTAAGGGAGGTAATCGGATACACACAGACAAATAGACGGGGATTTGGCCATGGAGACATCCGCTGGTGGTCCAATGCATCAAGCAGGGATCGCAGAGACATGGTAGTTCAGGAGATACGAGGAGCTGAGAATGATAAGAGAGTGCAAAAAGCGGTGCAGCAGGCCCAACAATGCCAATAGACTACATGGGAGGGAGCCCTGCAAAGGTCCTTGACATGGAAGGATATCGCATATGGCACCTCTTAGGCTCAGCTTCATTATTAGATCAATGTATGATCTCCTGCCTTCGGTCACAAACCTTGTGAGATGGGGGAAGTCGGATGATGAGCAGTGCCCCCTATGCCAGGAAAGGCAGACACTTAAACACGTGCTTTCATCCTGCAAGGTGGCGTTAGGGCAATGGCGATACACATGGCGTCACAACAAAGTGCTAAGTGAGCTGGATGCGACAATAGATCTGGCAAGGATTAAGGCGAATAGCAAAGTAAGGCCGAGCACCGCAAATACATACTTTCTGAGAGCAGGAAAGTCAGCACACCCTAAACCGAGTAAATCAGGTAGCAGTTTACCATCTCTTCTTGACTGTGCAAATGACTGGGAGATGGCGGTAGACCTACCTGGACGAGTGGCATATCCAAAGAGCATTAGAAAATCTCGAAGACGGCCGGATATAGTGCTGCATTCTTCATCATCGCAGCAGGTTATAATGATTGAACTGACCGTTCCATTTGAATCCAGATTGGACGCGCAACATTCGTTCAAAGCGGCAAAGTATAGTGATATGGCCGCGGATCTGAGACACGATGGGTTCACTGCAAGGGTCATGGCTGTTGAGGTGGGTGCAAATGGGCTCTTGGCTGCGTCAGTGTATGATTTATTGAAACTGTTGGGTCTGAGAGGACAGTCGAGAACAAGGGCACTGGAGAAGCTTAGTGAACCTGCGGAAGGATCATCATGCTGGCTGTGGAACAATTGCAATGGGCTATGGAACTCGTTACAGTAAATTCTAGCCCCACCTGCGGTACAGGAAACACCCTGAAATTTTTCTAAGTCCGCAATACATCGAGTTTTTTTGTATTGGTGAAAGGACGGCGGCGTTACAGGCGGTGCATTATATGGGGCGAAGGTAGATTTCAGAGGTCGGCTCGCGAAGAATTCAAGCCTCGTCGGCGTCACGCATGCGTGTCAGTGGTGTGCTGCGGAACGACCGCAATAGTTTGTCTTCTCTTTGTTACTTTCACAATTGCCTCCTGCTGGCGGAATTGTGGATTTTAAAGCTGCATCCAAGGTGGAATGGGTTTATTTTCTACACAAGACAACAGGAGGCTGAGACACTTGGGAGTCATGACCCAGGTAGGCCCGCCCCCCTTAGAGTGTAAAGGAGAATAACGGGCCGAAACACTTGTTCAACGGGGGACGACTTCTGATGATCAGATTGCCTCCTGTTGTATCGCTCTGTATAGAGTTTCCTATCATATATATATATATATATATATATATATATATATATATATATATATATATATATATATATATATATATATATATATATATATATATATATATATACTGGAGCATGAATCCACGGCGTTTCGAACCCGTTACCTTTACCGCTAGTGGCCAGCTCTCTAACCAGTCTCCTAATCGGACGGTATAAAAACGAGTACGCGAACGGAATAATAATAGCCCTTATCTAATGCAGCCTTTTTATCCTGGAGGCAACCCTTGAAATAATTGTCAGGTCATGGAACGCCTGCATAAAAATATTATTTCTTCAGCCCATAGTACCATAGGGAGCCGCGGTAGCATAGTGGTTAGTGCACTGGCTACCTAGCTCAGTGGTCTATGGTTCGATTCCCAGATGAGGTGGGATTTATTTAGGCCGCAAACAGCTCCTGGGTCGACCCAGCCCCAAAAAGGTACCAGAGCAACTCTGGGAAGGTTAAGGCGGCCGGCGTGATGCTGACCACATCACCCCTAGTGTGCCGAAGGTCGATAAAATATGGGCCTAACACCATATTCCCAAAATGCCTCAATAGGGCATGTAACGTGATCCTTTACCGTTTTACCATAGTACCTTAAAGTGATCAGTAAGTGTGTACATATAATAATCCAACCAAAATGTTCCGTGCTCTTATGAGTAGAGAATGATGTTTTTCTTTTATGGATCTCTTTGTTTTGGCCAATTTATTAGTTGAGTCCTTTTTGTGCCCTTCCTCACAAAGGATATCAACTTTAATGCAATGCTGTTGTGTAGGTAGAGGGAGCATCAGTTTTTTTTCTTTTTTCAAATTTCATACTTGATTTTTTTTAACCTTATAGGCCTACATGTGGGCCTAAAAATCTTATCACAAATTTCTACTCTACAAGAAGCAAATGAAATATGGTATGTGTAAGAGTGAACACAGTCCTATTGCACACTGACGTTCGATCACTGCCCCCACACTAGTATTGCCCGGCGTGCAACGATAAAGAAAACGACGTTTAACTTTTTTCATTCACGATCTCGAGGAACCCCTAGCGACCTTTCTCTGAACCCTAGGGTTCCGTGATACCCCGGCTGAGAAACCCTGATCTAATGTACAATATTGGTTACAAGGGGAACCTTTCGTTCTACGTTATGTAAGGAAAGATGATTCTTCGCTTTGTTATCGGCAGCTCCTGTTGGCGATTTCGGGCTTCGACGTTCGAGAAGTTAGGTCTACTTACACGTTTAGAATATACAGCATGTTAGCAGGGAGTACCATAGCAAATACTTCCACAGGGAAGTGAAATGTTAGAGACTTTACTATCGCCAACTAAAGGGCCAGCACTGAGATATGCTCCTTAAGAATAAAAAAAATGAAAAAATATATGTCTCACTCTGATGTCATACACCTACTTCAAAGGTGACCAACATATAAAGAACAGTGAACGTGCCTATGACGATCACCAGTACCATCTGTGGAAAAAACTCTTCAGAGATTCCAACAGCCTCAGACGGGCCATTGCTTTCTTTGAACATATTGAAGTCGACATCTGAAAGCGACCGAATAAGAAGAAGATCATATATTTTATACAATATTGCTATCAGTGCAATCCTGTCTTTCCTTGATTACTTTTAACTGGGTTGCTGGGAATAAGCTTAAGAAGATAGCCATAACAAGAGCTTATGGCAATGGTATTCCTGTCACGAGCGACAACATGGCACAAGATGGTAAACGCGGAATAGAAAACATCCCAAAAGAAATGGTGATAAAACGTGGAAAATATGTTGTAAAAGTTTTAAGGTTGAGGTCTGCCCTAGCAAATACTGGGAAGGAAAGAGAACCAATTGCGACTTCGAACACTTCGCAAGTCTGATGTGCAATTGGCACTCTATAAGCTGTACGTACACTGGGTACTTCGAAAGCTTGATGTGACATGGGTACTTCTAATGTTTGATTTGCAGTGGGATCTTCACAAGCCTGATATGTGATGGGCACTTTGCAAGCCTGATGTACAACAGGCATTCCTAGTATTGATAAATGAATTATGTTTCCTTGAATGTTGGGAAAATACCTTGTATGTCTCACTTTATATAACCCTGCTCGTCTTGCCCTCAATCTCCACTTGAGTCTCTTCGATCTCTGACCTTTCTTCTCTTATTCTCCAGAATTTTGGGATTTTGCCGTTTAGATTGGTTTGGTTTTGGTTAAAAGGACTATTGTCAAAGAACTGTTTAAGCCCCAGTATGTCAGAATACTGTATGATATATGACGATGGGGTGTGGCGTGGGTGTAGATGACAATCAACAATGGCTCGTAGGAATTAACCCAACACCACTGGTACAGTTCCAGACATTTATTAGACTGATACATACATCATGGAAATCAAGTACATGTAGCAGCATTCTGACTCACGTGTTCACGAAATGACTCTGCACGAACACACACTAACAGTTACATATAAAGTACTCGGTGCGGCATACCTTCCTCGCACAATCATAACACCATCCAGGTGTGATCCACTTATTATCAGTGGTTAGCGGCATTAAACCTCGCCATCTAGATTCTCTCCGAATCTCATCCAGGCGGGAAACCAACAACGCCTGTATTATTCCAATAACGCTACGAAGGCGGGAAACGCGTCGCCTTTCTTCCAGTAGCTCCAGGGGCGGACACTGCAACGCCCTATACTGTTCTCCACGAACATATATAACAATATGGTTCCAACAGGAACACTTCGAGGCGGTATAATAATCTTCGCCTAAACACTATGTAGGACCTACACAATATATATATAATAACTCCTCACATATTCGAATAATCACATATTCGAATAATCACATATGTGGTTCTCCACAGTCACACAATATGAGCTTCCAGCTCGGCTTCCAAATCACAGACTAACTCAGTCACACTCGACTTGTATTCACTTCATGCTTTCTACCACGCATGTACAAGTCACCCCATGTTGACATAAAGTCAGACATGAACTCACTACTTGAGTTACACTTAACCAAGTGTTAACAACAGTTCAGTGACCCTTCACACCAAACACTCTCATCATTCATACTCATGAAAATGTTCTGTGACAACTATATTCATTGCACACGGATTACTCCATCAGCGCTCCGATCTCCCCCCTTTAATCACACAAGAAGGATCTCAGCAAAGTGCACGAACTCCGTTGCACCGGTGAGAATCCCAATGTGTCAAGTGTGTATATAGGAATCACACATTCTATAATATTTTTGTGGGGCTCGGAGTGGCTAAGAGGTATGGCGTTCACCTCGAGTTCTAGGGGTAACTGGTTCGATTCCCAGTTGAGGAAATATAATGTATGTATCACACAAGCCTTTATATACTCGCTAGGGTGGAGGGAGAAATAAGGTGCTAGCTACCTTCTCCTTCACCATTAAGGCTATACCACTGTTGTCCTAAATAACTTATATCAAGAACTACACATAGGCTCGTATTGCCAGAGGCATGACACAACAACAGTGGGTGACATATGACTAACGCTCATGAAACAGCTTATATCCCATTTATTCAATTAAACACCTGACCACACAGGGCCTGATGACAATACAACATTACGACTATATACGTGCCACAACAGGGAATGCATGTACTAATATCAATCTACAGAACGGGTAAACTGGCTACCACAATCCTAAAATGAACATTACGCCATCACGCTGGAAAAACCTACATAGTAACACTGACTATAAAAATACACGACAGTAACTTAGCATGTACCAAACTCAACGCTAAGTAAATAACCACTTCCCTGGAATCCTTAATAGCAGAAAAAGCTAACGTTAGGAATAGGGCTCAAGTGACGAGCACCGCGTCACTCTTAGATATCACAGACAGCCGAAGCTGGCATACCAGAAAACAGCGTCCGCCATGGATAGCAGTCAAATCTCCACTGACTAAATTCGCGCCAGCCTTGCGCAGTCCGTTACTTCCGCTAATCACATGACTCTGCTGATCACATGACTATCAAGACGGTTTTGGACCGTCTAACAACAAAGAAATACGGCCTAGAAATACACCATGACAGTATGGAAATTTTTTTCAGAATCAGTGATCCTAATGATGTCATACTCCCCCTGGTCTCCTGGGTAGTGAGATCGGATGCCTAGCCTTCTCTGATAAGGGCGAAGAAATAGGAAGTCCCGTGTGCAAGCTGCGCATGTTAAAAATCCCGCGGCAGTTGGAAATCGGAAAGAGTAGGTGTGGCCGTCAGCTCACAGTACCACTCAGATGTTTCAATAGTTAGTCGTCTTTTCTTTTAATTTTGGTAGTATTCTACTAAGTGGTTGATAAGCTGGCCGAGTAGTACATTCCAACACTTTGTCTATCGTCCAAGTGTCGTACATTTAAATAGGTATTAGAGATATATTTGGTCCGTCTGAATAGAACAGAAAAAAGTGGGTGTCACAGTATAGATGTTCTACAAAACATTAAGTTGGTCACGCTGTGAGTGGTGACATTGCAATAATTTAAAACCCGTTTTGGTCATGTGACCTGGAAGGAAGTACGCCCGAATTCTGGCGCGGAAAGTTAGTTGAGTTTCTGGATACCGACCGGAGAGGTCGCTGTGTTGTGCCCTGTCAGCATTTTCGCTGGGATATTTGGATGCCATTATTGTTCATGGATAGTGCTTGTCATTTATTCATGTGGTCAAGTTTAGTTTGCATATGTCTAGAACAGTGGTGTAGTTTCTAGCAGCATTCTTTCGTAATTCATTAATGAGAAGTCATTTGTAGTTAAGTATGGCTTTATTAGATTGCAGAACTTAGCCGGTGAGCGAAAGTCACTGTGTTGCTCACTCGGTATGATATACCCGCAGTTGTGATAATGGTAAATTGTGTTGTTGATTATCGCAAGTTATTTTGGCATCCATGTTGCATTGTGTTGCATATGTATTTCTAGCCGTGTGTGGCTACGTTGTGTGCATGATTATTTATTAAAGGGAACTTAGCCTGCTACAGGTGTTATGGTGAGTTTATGTCAGCTAGTCTTTGTTGTGGTCGTATCCTTAGATAACGAGTCTTGATACTGCTAGTATTATGATCCATATGCTGATGGTGATAAATCCACAATATTACTAGTCCTGACATCTGGAGGCGTCGTCCGATTTTGTGAGGTGAGCCTAAAGGCCGTGGGCCTCTAATTTGTAATATTTAATTCCCAGCTAGCTGACATTTGGATGGCTCGTCTATTCTATAGGCCGTATGGTTTATGTTTGTTATATACAGGCCAGTATATATTATGTACACAGAGTGTTAGAAGGTGGGAGCCGTGTTGTCGCCTTCTGTTGGTTAAGTCACGATAGTGAGTTATTTTCAGTTGCCAGTTTCGGGTATGTGTTTGCCAGTCTGTAGGTAGCGTACTGTAGGCGGTCAAGTGTGACGCGTTGCGGTACGTGACCCAGTTTTGTTCTTTTCTGAGATCATAGTGACAGAGTGTGTTTTCGCAGTACAGTAGCAGTTGGACATTGCGTTAATTATTTTGTTTGACAATGTTTACAGAGCAAAGTTGCTGATAAGTTGGCAGTAAGCTTAGAAACAGGTCTAAGGTGGTTGAGTTAAGTGGTAGCTAGCGTCTGGTTTGTCCTTATGAGGTATTGGAAAATGTACTTTGGAGTATAGGTTTAGTAAGGTGGCGATCCAGGTGGAGCAGCGGAGTTAGAGAATTCGGTTTTGGTATTAGATGGGTTCTGGTGCCTGACTTTGTGTGTCGGCAGAGGAGATTATCTCGGGCTCTGGTGCCTGACTGTATGTGTCGGCAGAAGAGAATAGATCGTCCATATTTGGTGGTATAAGTAGTGTCTATATGTTGGCGGCATCCCAGGGTGTGTGAATATCCGCAGCATTGCCATTTCACATACTGTGCTACCCACCTGGGAACGTTACCTTTCCAGAGTTGTGCAAGTGACGTCTGGTGCACGTTGTGCTGATACCATTCTTCTGACGTGACCTGACTTTATTGATGTGCCCTTGCCAGTGGGTGAATGCCAATGAAGACTGAAGTTTGCTGACCTGAGTCTTTCGGTACTACTTTACTTTGAAGTCTGCCGGTTTCCTGATTGAGTATGATGACACGAACTGTGCCTATTTTCGTAAACCTCATAGACGTGTGAAACGAACTGCCCATTGAGACTGTTTGGATTATACAGTTGATGATCTACTTTGGACATTGCTGGGAAAGCATCGTGTACAACAGTGCAGTTACCTGGATATTGCATGCAGTGCCGTGCCAAAAGACAGTATTGTTTATGCGGGCACACAGACGGGATTTCTGGACTTATATTTTTTCCGATTGGATGTACAAGTGTGAGTGACGTTTGTGTTGTTTTCATTATTCATCATCAGTGCCGAGGAAGCTTCATGCGCTCAAGCGCCGTTCGGTCTCCAGTTAAGTTTTGTTGTAATTTTTGTAAGATATGTTTATATTGATGTTTCCTGTTTGTTTTTCCTCTAATTTATAAATTTTCTTTTGTCTTCCTATCTGATTCTACTTATCATTTAGTCTGATCTTTTGAAATAGGTTATGTCTGTTTCTTTGTTTGCTTCGTGAAGCCTGCTTCTTGGTTTGTTGTTGTTTTTCTTTTCTTGGGTTGTGTTCTCTTCCTTACTTTCTGGATAGAATTTAGTTTCGATGTAGATATGTGAACAGTAGTTAGATTAGTATTTCTTAGTATTTGGAAGTATTTGTAGGATTTACTTGTTACGATATAGAATAATTTTTTTAATAGTTTATTTAGTTTATTTTGACTAGAGTGGTTTAGTGGTCCCAGTGAAAGAGATAGCTTTCAGCACTTCATTGTTAACTGTAGTTGTTGTTAGTCTATTGTATCATATTATATTTGTTTGTTCAAGGAAGGAAGGGTGGTGAGTCTAATCCATTCTTGGCCTACTTGTGGGAAAAGACTGGATTAGATCGATTCTCTATAAGGTGTGGCTGTGTTTGTTTTGTGGTGGAGTAAGGTAGACGGATTTCCTGCGACTGCCCTGCTTAACATTCCAAGCCCTGTTGGTGTTAGGCGTATTCGTGTAGTTTGTATTTTCATTGTCGTCTACATTCAGTAATTTGTTTGTTGTGTTTAAGAGGTGTATTCTCTTGTTTCATCTTGCTATCTTGTAAATATGTTTACAGGTTTCCCTTGTTTTCGTTCGTGTACAGTCACGCATTGTATATGTTAACCTACCTCTACTCTTCTTGGTCTATCATCCTGTTCCTCGTGACTGGGATTTTGTTTTCGGTGTGGTGTGTGTGTGTGTGTTTCTTTCATCTGTGTAGTGCTCATTTTGCCATAAGAAACACTTGCATTACAGAGTTTATTACGATTAGTTATAATTGAAGTATTATCTGAGTATAGCACCAGTGTGGGTGCCAGTAACAGACTTTGAAGTAAAACCTGATTTGTGACTAAGTTGGTATAGTGGTGTCATAGCACCAGAAAGTTTCATTAGTTTTTATTATACAACTGTCGACTATTGTAAGTTTGGTTGAGTGTATCTCAGAGACTAAGTGGTCAGAAAGACCAAATTTTTCACAGTGATGAGACAGTAGCCAAGTGGCAAAGTAAAACTATATACTATAAGAGATTAAGGTTGTTGATGTGTATACAGTGAGAGGTGAGGGGTTATATACTTACATATATATATATATATATATATATATATATATGTGTGTGTATATTGGAGTAGTGATATCAATATTTATTGGTTATTACAGCATATTTTGTAAGCAGAGAGTTATCTTGTGATATAAGGGATTATATACGACTGAGTAGTTGTATAGCAAAATCTATAGCCAGAGATAATAGTGAGCATTCTTAGTGTACACCATGGACCTAGAAGCTTTCATTCAGATTGGGAAAGAATGTGGGTACACTGGCAAAGAAATAAATGACAATGCCAAAGCTAAATTTTATTCAGTTGCAAATCAAAAAGCGCTGGAGAAGGAAAAGAAAGAGAAGGAAGCGAAGGAAGAGAAGGAGAGGATTGAGAAACAGAATGCTCTAAGAGATGCTCGAGCTGAAGAGCTAGAGCTAAATAGGAAAGAATTCGAGTTACAAGAAAAGAAGATGAAAGAAGAAAACGAGTGGAAACAGAGAGAGTTTGAATTACAAGAAAAGAAGTTGAGAGAAGATAGAGAATTGCAAGAAAAGAAGATAGAGCGAGAATTGGAAGAAAAGAAGATAGAGAGAGAATTACAAGAAAAGAAGATGGAGAGAGAATTAGAATTAGAGTTAGAGAAGGAGAGAATGGGAATTGATAAAGAAATACAATTAAAGAAATTGGAAGTGGGTGCGAGTGGTCAGAACTCGACTCCTGGAGGGGCTCATCGTCCCTTTAGGCTGCGTCTGCCGAATTTTAATGATAAAATTGACAGTTTAGATTTCTTCCTTGAATGATTCAAAGCCGAATGCGTGGCCTATAAGGCTGACAGGGATCAGTGGCCATCTCTGTTATCGACACTGCTAGTGGGGCCTGCGATGGAAACCTTTTATAGCCTGCCATTAGAGGAAATGGCAGATTACGACAAAGTAAAGGAAAGGTTGCTCCGGAAGTTCCGTCTGACTGCTGACGGTTACCGGACGCGTTTCAAAAAAGCGATGCCAAGCGCAGACCAGGACTTCGAGGACTTTATCTCAAAGATAAAGCTCCTGCTAAATAGATGGATTGAAATGGAGGGAATTCCTAAGGACTATAATGGTTTGCTAGAATTGGTGCTACGAGACAAAGTGTTCTCCTCGTGTTCTAGTGAGTTGGTTGCGTTTTTTCAGTAACGTCAACCAAAGGACATTGAGTCCATGGCCCAACTGGGGCACCATTATGTCCTGGCCCATCCGGGCAAACCCATTCAGAAGTCGGGTCTGTCAGATGACATAGTTGCCAGTGTCGGCAAAGTTCAGCGCCATCCTTGGCGAAATCAGTCAGGCAATGTAGACAGGGGCCAAGAGCAGACGTATGAGAGTCCCTCCAGTCCCTATCAGCAGCGTTGAGGAAATTATGGGAATTTTCGATTTCATAGGAACTGTCGGCCGAGTTGGCAGAACGACAATTTAAAAGTAATAGCGACGGAGAGGAGCGGCAAGCGCGTAAACAAGTACGTTTTGAGGATTTTCGGGACGAACACCGGTTTTGGTATAAAACCAAACATCACATGCAGAGGAGTGGTTCCTCAGAGAGTCGATCTTCTGACTCTGATGCGGGGTCTTCGTCATCGAAAAGCTCCAACAAAAGTACACGCGATGAGAAGAAGAAAGAGCGCATGTGTTCCAATTGTGGTGGCAAGAATCATTGCGCTGACAGGTGCCCCAACCCGATAGAACATGCAGATTCCGTGTTTGTGTTGGACACAATTTATAGTGAGGACTGTGCGGGGTGTCGCCCTCTGTTCCACGCGAACGAGAGGATAGTGCTTCAATGTGGGCACGCGGCACCATGTCTGTCAGCAGTCCATGTAACTGGCAGGGTGATTCTCCACGAAGGCAAGATGGAGAATAGACCAGTCTGGGTGTTGAGGGACACTGTGTGCACCACAATTGGGGTGCGTCGGTCGTGTATCGACGACTCCTGCCTTACAGGCAAAACGGTAAAGTGCACCACGTTCGGGGGTTGAGTGGAGTCTTACCCAAAGCATGTATCAATGTGGACACTCCGTTTATAACGGGGAGAGTGAACGCGTTCGTACTCGAGGATCCTATTGCCGATTTAATCGTCGGCAATGTATGCGGAGAGCATAGTACCGTGGGTCTGGCTGGAGCAGAGGCTCAGCATCACCAAACTCCTAAGGGGAATGACCAGAAGGTACATCGTAGACGCGGGTCGCGGCAAGTACCAAATGACATGATTAGGAGCAGTAGGAACCTATTCGAGGGTCCGAAAGCTAGGGATTGCACAGTTTGGGTGCGTAACGTTCCCCTGAGTGCGAGTTGGCGCACACTCAGAAGAGTGTTTAATGAGGTCGCACTGGTTAGATTCGTGGAGGTATTGTCGTTGCGCGACAATACCAAAATAGCACGGATGACTTTTGCGAATAGTTGGGGTGCGCGTAAGGCAGTTAAGCAGAAGCATATGTCCTTGCTTCAGAACCATCTGCTAATAGTCCAGCAAAAGCTAGGGTTAGATTTCGGGTTCGTGTTCAGTAAGATGTTTCGGTTCATGCGAACCGAACCTTAGAGTCTGACTCATACCCCCAGTTCTATTCTGATATGAATATCTGAGTATTGTAAACTTGTAGATATCAGGTGATGCTTTGCAATACATGTTTATGTTGTAATATGTTATGCTTTACAACGTATGTCAGTCGGAAGTTGTTGCCAGCAGAAACCAGATACTCTACAATTGAGAGAGAGAGTGCCTTGCGATTGTCTGGGCGGTGTCTAAGCTGGCACGATACCTGTTGGGGGCGCATTTTTTCCTCCAAACAGATCACAAACCACTGCTATTTTTGCAGTCGGCTAAATCCACCAGTGCGAAGTTGACACGCTGGGCATTATTGCTGCAGCAATTCAACTTTACTATTTTACCTATTCAGGGAGTACATAATATTGTAGCGGATGTCTTGTCCAGGTTATGAAGTTGGTGTGGGACAGGAGCATCCGTAGAGAGTATTTACTTTCATTATGGAAGATAGGTAGTATAATCACTACAGTTGATGTTTATGAAGATGTATTTGGTTATATGATTTATGTGTCATTATGCCATAAAGGCAATACGTAGAAAATTATAGTCAACGTATGCTTAAATCATGTTATAATATCATGTATATTTATAGCGTGTTGAAAAGTGTGATGATTGATGTCTTGCTGGATGCAGTTAATTTGTAGCTTATATTGTATTTGCTAGACCAGGTTTGGACAGTCGTTGTTATTTTTCACGACTACCAGTACCTGGGGTAATTTGGGTCATTCTCATGTTGTATTTAGTACATAGGGTGAGAAGGCATGAACGACAATGGTAATTGGACAATTTTGGCATTCTCTAACTGGATAAGGAGGTGCCGTTTTGGCATTTTGTTCCCCCATAGTCTGAAAAAGGTTGAGCGTGACTCCTCCTGTGAAAGAAAACTTCGTTTTCTTTCTTGGGGGGAGGGGGGGGGGGGGGGGGGGGGGGGGGGGGGGGGGGGGGGGGGTTGGATGTCACAGTATAGATGTTCTACAAAATATTAAGTTGGTCACGCTGTGAGTGGTGACATTGAGTAATTTAAAACCGTTTTTGGGATGTGACCTGGAAGGAAGTACGCCCGAATTCTGGAGCGGAAAGTTAGTTGAGTTTCTGGATACCGACCGGAGAGGTCGCTGTGTTGTGCCCTGTCAGCATTTTTGCTGAGATATTTGGATACCATTATTGTTCATGGATAGTGCTTGTCATTTATTCATGTGGTCAAGTTTAGTTTGCATATGTCTAGAACAGTGGTGTAGTTTCTAGCAGCATTCTTTCGTAATTCATTGCTGAGAAGTCGTTTGTAGTTAAGTATGGCTTTATTAGATTGCAGAACTTAGCCGGTGAGCGAAAGTCACTGTGTTGCTCACTCGGTATGATATACCCGCAGTTGTGATAATGGTAAACTGTGTTGTTGATTATCGCAAGTTATTTTGGCATCCATGTTGCATTGTGTTGCATATGTATTTCTAGCCGTGTGTGGCTACGTTGTGTGCATGATTATTTATTAAAGGGAACTTAGCCTGCTACAGGTGTTATGGTGAGTTTATGTCAGCTAGTCTTTTTTGTGGTCGTATCCTTAGATAACGAGTCTTGATACTGCTAGTATTATGATCCATATGCTGATGGTGATAAATCCACAATATTACTAGTCCTGACAGGGGACTATCTGAGAAAGAAAGTGTTAGAATAGATTCCACGAGTGAATAGATTAAGGTGAAGATCTGTCTCTGGAATGAGTGAATTCTCTAGTCCAGCCTATTTATACGACTATCTTTTGGTAATAGACAATCTATCCAACCTCCCTATAAATACAATTATAAGTTAACTCCTCATGCACACACACAGTTATGTGACAACAGGACTCACAGACGTGAAAACTATGGTAAATGGAGATTGGGGCTGGGCTGACCAACACGATAAATTAAGTTTTGTTTAGTTTATTATCACTTAAACTTATCACAACATCAAACATATATAGAAATCAATATAAATCAAGTGTTACAGATATATGAAATAACCCCATAAGTGCCCTCCCCTCTGTTGAGAAAAGATCTCGCAAGGAGTTAATAATCCAAAAGGTCAAAGATTAACACTAGGGTATAGAATAGACAGTATAGCAAAGAACAAAAGTCTCTACTTAAGCTATCCGAGTAACATAATCAGGTTAGCGAACAAAAAAAAGAAGTGGGTACAATGATTATACAACAGGAAATATTCACTCCTCTTTCTCTCACTCTGTCAATCTGTGGCCACATACAATCTCGCTTACCTACTAGTTGGTTAACAACCTCTTGAACTTAAACATCAGTGTACATGTAACATAATCCAGTGTTGTGCTTCTCCGAAGTGAGCCCCAGTTCCTCGACGAATAATTAATTTTCCTAATGGGGAACGCCTACTTTGGGGGTGCGTTATTGGATATGAAAATGTCACATCAGATAGTTCAGGTAGCAAAATATAAACCGCGATCTAGTGTTCACAGTAGACAGTACTTCCAATCGCTAAAGGAAACATCCGGTTGTTGAACTGTTTACGAAAAAGGTGATGATGATGGTATATCCTATCGGTTTTCCTCTCTGGGGTTGAGTACCGATTATGTAACAACGTAATTCCCTGGATAAATTCACTTGGAAACACGACTGTCAGTAGTCGGGGAAAATGCTATATATATATATATATATATATTTTTGGCCACAGCGGGCTGAAACAATTCAATGCGAAAATCGGGGTATTTTGTAAGCCCAGTTACGATTACTTATTGTTTATATTTTTGGTCTCTCTCTGGATGAAGCAAGAGAACCGCACAGTTCAACATCGAAGACCCAATAAGAATTGTTACTGGTGCTATTTAGACCACTGGCAGCTGGTTTGTGATCAGTACTAAATTTAGGAAGAAAACAAAAAACATTTAACCACAATATCAATATCCTATCCTATCACGCGTAAGGGGTATGATCTCTTATCCTCTCCGTTATTTAATTAAATTAAAAGACACATGTGTCTTAGCCTATCTTATCACGCTTCGCTCAACTGGTACAGGTTGGGTTTTCGGTATGCGCCTTTCCCCTCCCGCCCGGTAAAACACTCAGCACACAATATCAATGTTAATTTAATTATGACTACTTTGACAAATATCGCCTGACATTACTATTTCTCGCCACATGATATTACACTAGTCACTTATATAATTACACATAATGGATCGAAGTGAGTTGTATTCCGTCAATTATCAGTCGTCTAGTGTATTATTTAGTCAGTTAAACATCTCTTTCTTTGTGATAGCGGGTGACTAAATCTACATTACAACTGGAAAAAATAGCTATGCGTTATTTAATACGCTAGTTTTAGCACTTAGAAAATCCCAATGAATTATAATGATAAACTTAACACATTAAATCGCGTAAATGCTAATTTCTATTACCGCAATCAGAAAGGAAACAATCTCCACTGAATGCTATATTTCTCTAACTGGTGCGACGATTCACACCTTCGTCCTGTGGGGAAATCAGCGAGGTTTCCTTCGGAGATAAAAGATTTCCCTGATCGCTCGCTCGTGATGCCGAAACGACATCAAACAGACATGGGCCATGCGAACGGGCTTTCTTTGATTTCCTCCGTTTCCGCAGATCAAATACTTAGTCCCCTGAGTGTATAAACATCACAGGATTTGCTCCTCTTGTAAGGAAACTTCAAACGCTGTACCTTCCACGTGCACTCTGCTCGTCATCGTAATACTGACAGCTCCGCTCGCGTGAAAGCTCCTTTAGACAAGCGTTCTTCGTTCCCCTAAATGAGTGACAGTTTCGAAAGTATGTAAACAAGCTCGCAAGCTCGTGAAAGGAGGATAAATAGGCGTGGCTAAAATATGAGTCAAGAGACAGCTAATTGCGTGGTTTCTGCATAGCAAAACGTAACCGCTAAATGAGGAGCAAAGGTGGTAGGATTAATGTAGGCTATATTTACATATACACGTAACACCAAGTTAAGAGACACTGGACAATCCTTCCAGAGATGTTTATCCAACTGTAGTAAGCAAGTCAACTGCATGAGGATCCATTTAAACACATTTATTAACAAAGTAGAACATCCAAGTTCAACGTCAATTAAATAACAGTTTTCTTTAGACCTCTTCCAAAAATGTGAAGTCCGCATGTATTATCAATTTTCCATTTCTTATCTCAAGAGAATTGGGTACATAAATATCTTGACAAGTTTCTGAATTCTCCTTATTATCTATTCCTTTCTTGGGCGCAGTTGAGAGAGAGGCTTCTACCTTCCTTTCTATCTCTAGTAACTGTAGTTCAATGTTAGTCACTTCTAGTGACATTTGGATTTCGATGCATGAGATGAATGTCTCCTGAAAAATATCTAAGTCAATGCGAGATGTACTTACGAGGTAGTAATATTAGAGAATGCACAACTGCTATTCTCTGCTTTATTAATGTAAAAACCTTCTGTAAGGTTTTCTTCTGAAATCTTCAGTATACTTATAAGAAAGCCGATGTCCCTGTAGTTCCTAGAGTAATCTCGAACAAGGACCTCCATCAGAATCTACAAGCGACTGTCGCCAACGGCTTTCTACCAGGAACTGATCTAAAATCCAGGATTTTAGCTGAGCTCGAAAGTGGTGCGGGGACTCGCCACTTTCGATTGGTTATAAAAACCATAGGGAATTATTTAATTAGCTACCTACTTATCATAAAATTTAACTAAGCCTATGTAAATGAGATAATGTCAATCGTTGCTAAGCAACTCCTGCTATAAAAAGGCTGGACATCTACGAAAACAGTTTCGGTTTATAAATAACTTTATGTTACTAAAAATGTCTTTACGAAACCAGGGCCGGCTCTAAGGATTTATACTTTAGACTTATGTTTGGTTTATATTTATTCTAATAGGTTAGTTAGCACGAATAATGCTATTGTAGTATGCCATCCGGTCACATAGGCCTATCATGCCGCTGCCCAGGCAAAATTCAAAAATTGAAATCTAACCACCACCACTCGTCTGTTACATTCTTTGAATAGGTCTTTTCACTTCGTTTCAGTTTTAGGTTTTTTTTTTTTTTTTTTTTTAGCCTTCTTTCTCTCTCTTTCTCTTGTGTGTGTGTGTGTGTGATTTTGAACTATGAATATTACAAACACTGTAAGCATAATAATAATAATAAAACTTAGAGACATTCATATTTTTGTTGGCTGACACATGATATTAAAATCACATAATAATAGATGAGCGTTTGAATAACATCGTTTATGATTTTTTTTTTTACATCTTCTGATCTTTGCGAAGTTAAGGCAAAGGCCGAATTTCGCAACTTCGCTGTTCCAAATCTTCGTCATCAACAGCAATCAAAGAGGATCGATCCATCTATGGAGTGCATACTGTGGTCAGATCGACTGCATGAATCTACATTCTTTTTTTCTTTACCTTCTAAATTACACAAGGGGCTCGGGAAAACGCTACGTTCTGCCGGAAAAGGGTTTGAAAGGAAGAAAACTTGATTAGGTAAAGGGAAGGAATTTGAGAAGCGGCGCCATATTTGTATGTCATTTCTCTGCTTCAGATTTTTCTATCGACCTCTTCCAGTCTCCGTCCGTTTCCCGGATCGAATATGCTCGTCTGCGGAGCAAAACGAGATTTTGTTGTCCCCGTTCAATCTTTGTTTACCTCGACGTTGCACGACTCTCGTAAACTCGTCACGTTTCTTTACCTTATCCTTTCCCGCTTTCTTAAGAGTCTCGGGTCCCAGTCTCCCCGTTAAAGTAAACTAGATTTACTTTCCTTTAATTGGCAAGCTCAAGATTAACACCCCTTCCCCTTTTTCTCCCAGCGGGACGTCTGTCATCAGTAAAATTGTAGAAGATGGACGTTTTTAAACGCATTTTCTCCCTCTCTACATATTTCCATCCCTTTTTATCCGGGCATTTTTTTTTAAATCCATGATTTTATTTTAACTTAAGTCATGTTTAATTTATGTATTTATTTATTCATTACTATCAACTTCCCAAGGAGCTTAGGCCTTCAGTAAATGTGTGCCATGTGCCCCCTTTACCGTGCCATTCGCTCAAGATCTTTCGATGTCTTCTTTATTCCTGTAATTTATGACTCCAGCTCTCTTCTCCCTGTGTTTTCTTAGCTCCTGAAAAAAATCCCTGAGAATTCCAGAACAAGGAATTTCAGAACATTGTAATTTTAAAACAAATAAATAAATTAAATAATTGTAAATAAAAAAATAAAATCGGAATCTTTCTGTAAAGCAGTGTACACTTATTCTTATTTGAACATTGGTGTTTTGTTTTAAGGCAACTTACTGGAAAGTACGTTATTTTTTCACCATTCATGTACTTTTCACCATTCCTCTGTTCTGCAGTATCATGTTAGCAGTGGCGTATCCTGGTAATGCGAGCTAGGCGTGCTGCTACTTAAAATGAATATGTACGCTTACTATTTAACTTCTTCGCCTCTTAATTTAAAAACCAACTATATTCAATTACGCAACGATAGTTATTAGGGGTATATGTCAACTATCTCCGAAATACTAATTAACTTACAACTTGAAACTCACTGTTACTGTAATAATCTGCATTCCCGGCAACTAACAAAAATTAATCACAAAAAACACTGGACGGACACAACCGATTTTTACAACTCGAGAGCTGCAGGACCACCGCACGCATGTTCGCATTGTATTTACGTATCTGGCCATGACCCCGATCCAATCAAACCAGTGTTCAGACGTGAATCCGAAAGGTGCCG
Source organism: Oreohelix idahoensis (assembly GCA_024509875.1). Classification (NCBI taxonomy): domain Eukaryota; kingdom Metazoa; phylum Mollusca; class Gastropoda; order Stylommatophora; family Oreohelicidae; genus Oreohelix; species Oreohelix idahoensis. The sequence continues at coordinate 656,516 of JAMPIV010000230.1, forward strand.
CACGCATTGTGACGGAATTACCCGAGAAACTTCGGGCGACTGCTCCTAACCAATTAAAAACTGCACTATAAAAAGCGTCTGGGGAAACTGAAAAAAGATTATACTCGTAGATTCTATGCGGGAAAATCCGTTATCCTGGTGCGTGCGGTCCGAAAGCAGAACATTAGAAGAGAAATATTTTATAGAATAATAAATTAAATTTTTATTTTCCTTCGGGCATAGGTGTGCGCAGCACGCACAGCACACATAGAGAATACGCCACTGCATGTTAGTCACAGACCATTTTCTGCTTATCCAGACGCTGCCCATCTTATATGTTATCTTTCCATAACGCCCATTTGGTTCAAAAAACAGTGAATAAATGGGAGAGAACTTCGACACGCGTTCACTCATTTCCTGAGATGGTTCCCCTTTCAAATATGGCGCTACATAATTTTCTTTTTCTTGCGCAGACAAGGAAGACCGGTATTAAAATCTCGAGTTACATATTTTCCTTCAGTTAGTACACATATTTCTTTGTATCAGTCTTCTGCACAGATGTACTTATCAAAATATAATTGAACACTACGAAAATATAAAGCAAAAGTTTAAAGTTAAGCTTAATATTAGTTGCATATTTAAAATCGAGTGTTTAGGTGAACAATAAATCATCGGCGAGACGGAGAAAAACTGCGTATATATGAATGATAAAAATGCTTGAAGTAAGAAAAAAATAACATCACCTCCCATTCTAGCTAGTGGCCAGACATCAGAAGGACCTGGTTTAGACTTTACCTCTTTTGTTACTTGCCTCTGTTTCACAAATAATAAATCATCTTTCGCATACTTTCATTTACATAAGCTTTGTGACAGGAATTCTTAAGGCAGAGGTTCTTAACCTGTGGTGTACCGTCCCCCTATGGGAAGGCCAGGGGGCATAAACAGGAGGTGAGAGGTGCCTCTTAGAAAACGTATGCCGTTGCTTTCTCAATAGATAAAATTTTAAAGTGTGCATTCTTAAGTGTTGGCAAAGAAAACTCGTTTAGTCTTGATCTCATTTGCTACAACCTGAGAATCTAGCTTTCTAACAATGGTCAATGTGATTACAGAAACTAGAAGTGTGTTGTATGCCAGGCATGACATGCGCCCAGCAATGCCCACAACTGGCCCTCGAATTTCTGTCTTTACTAATCGAAAGCATCAATAACCATCTTATTCAAGACATTTTTCATTTTTCTGTATGTGTATGGTGAGTTAACTAGAAATAAAATACCTGTAGTAACCTCTTAATTGTATCTTGATTGGTTCACTGATTAATTTACGGGGAGGTGTGAAGGCAAAACGGTTAAGAACCCCTGGTTTAAGGCATAACAATGATTTTATCATCCCACATCTAAACATTACTGCACCATCATAAAGCAGACCAATGTTCTTCAAATAGTCTACACACTCTTTAACTCTTAAAAATGCCACCTGTAACCTTTGTCGACCAATCAGTGTCTTTTAGAAAGTTCATATCCTCTTCATTGTTATCCTCCCTTCTTTTTTTCCAATTTAACCTGATCGAACCTGGCAATTATCATGTGCTCATCTTATAGTATCAGATTCAAGTAATTGTTTGATAAATCATACTGGGTTATTTCATGAAACCATGAATCAAGACTTACAAGCTCGGCTTACGAATTGCATATATAAATACCTACAAAAGTAGTGCACAGAATCAGCGCATACATTCTTTCACACCAAATTACGAAACGAAATGAAAAACTTTCAAAACACGGCAAATCTGTTTAAAATAACCTGCGATTTATACGTCTCTCTAAGACCGTTCACCGCACACAAGATCTCTCAAACATTGATTCAACTCTCAAATAATAATAATAATCATAATCATAATAAATAATTACGTCTGCACGCTAGACATATTCTTTATTATGCGCATATTCAAAGTAATCTTTCTTATTGCTCAGATATTTGGATTGGCAGCTGTAGCTTCTCAGTTTTGAAACGTCACGACAGGATCTGGCTGCAGCGATTTGTTGTTGTTGTGCGTCATCAGAAATGCATCACCCACAGTGCAGATAGTCCTGCGAGACCCTGGGAAACGTTGGCGGTTTATGGCCCTAGTCAGGATATCTCCGTTGAGAGCCAAGCAGTAGGTGTTAATCCAGCATATTTTTAGACTGCCCCCTCTGAATTACCAGAAAAATGTACTACCTGGGTGAAATAGACACCAAACTGTCGGTGCTCCGAACGCTTATGGCACGCTTTGTTCGATCAGAAGGGTTTGGCGTGTCTCAAATAAAGAGCTCTCATCACCTGTAGGATTAACTCTAGCTAGTGCGTATTATGTCGTGTCCACAAACAAAGAAAGGACAATTCGGAGGGTCGGGGCTAAGTCCTGCCCACAGATAAGGGTATGGAGAAAGAAAATATGCGAGCAAATATGATCAAGAACAATATAAATAATAACGAAGATGAAAATATAAAAAAACATATTATGAAGGCTAACAAGAAAAATAGAATGAACGACTTCATTCTGTGGCAGCATCTAATAACTGTCAGTGCATGGGCTGGTCCGTTGACAAGGCCTTTTTTGTAATCATAGATGAGGAGTAACCTGTATTGTCATACATCAATTAAGCCCTCAAGCTGGCTTTTTAAAAACACATATAGACAAAGACATAAAAGATAAATAATCAAACTACAAGCACGAAGTAGTAGTCAGAACCATTGTAGAGACAACCACGATTACAATGATCACCATTCTGGTTCAGGTCTGGGAATAAGAACAGCATAATGTCAACAGCATAGGAGAAAGTACAACGCCACAAATTGCACCAACAGCAACAGAAGAGGATATCGCCATTTTCTTCACAAAATACCATATTTATTCAGTCTTTATTTTAACTTTTTCACTCCCATAGAATTTTCTAGAATTTTGGAAATACAAGTCCTGCCAAAACACAAAATCAATTGACTTTAAGACTAACACCAAATCATTAGACTTTCAATTTGACATTTGTACAGAAAGCCTGAGAAAATAGTCTTGTGTTGGAGATTAACAAGCGAGGCTTTTAATTTGGCTTAAGGGGGGGGGAGGGGGGGGGGGGGAATATAAAAAAATGGGAGAGAAGAGAAAGCTAGGGTAACAGTTATGACCCATTCACTATCATATAAAGTGGATAAAAGAGATAAACAAACATATGAGTTAGTTGTATTAGGAGTTATCTCGTGCAAGATGATTATTAATACAATGATCTGGCAAACACTTTTACTGCTTGAATTATGGAGTCTAAAGTTCTCCGCAGAGAGCCCCTAATGTTCCAAGTTTTGTCTGTAATAAGATACATTTGCATACACTTGTGTCTTTATAGAGTCCTTGCTGATGACAAACAGACGTGTAAATGTTCAAGAAACAACAAGACGAACTAAGAAAACAGGCTATCCACTTCTGTTATATGCCGTATACTGTATGGAACATTAATTTTCTTCATTGCATCTGGTAAATATTAAAAAAAAGTTTTGTCCCTAATACTTATTTATGAATTTAAGTCATTGCTGAATAATGGTTCTGCCGTAGGTTAAACTTATCTAGAAACATATACTTTGATCAATGTAAACACGTAATGTAAAACTCACATTAAAGTTGACCACTACTAGGGCTGTGTTTAAAACAGACGATTCCCTGACTTCAAGAAACACATTTATTTCATTATAGCAAAACCATTTACCATCAGACGCCAGCCCCTTCGAATACAAAACACAAACAATATTGGCAGATCAGTGTTTCCAATCGTTTAAAATTCTTAAGTTGAGTTATTTCCGCCTTAATCTACATTGTTGTAATTATTATGTAAAATTGGCTGGGCCAATGCAACCAAAACGTGAAAGATTAAAATATACCAAGAAAGGAAGCTGCATGCAAAGTTTCAGTTCTGAACTATGAGTGAAGCGTAGAGATTTTGAACTTCAAAGATTTGAAACGTGACAAAGAAATAACGCTCAGATTAGCTTAAAGAAAAAAGGGTAAAAACCACATGAAGGACAGCTTTCAAATAACATGATAGTCTGTGAGGCACAACTGTGACTTTTGCCCATCTTTTGTAGAGGCTTAATGAAATCACTGGACTACATAAATCTGTAAGAAAACGTGCGTTCAACACGTTCATACAACCACACCTGAACACGGAAGCGATTACAATTGACAGACTCTGAAGGGGAAACAGATAAAGGAAAAAAAAAACATGGGTTTATCGGCCACTTTTATTGTTGTTACCAAATGCTCTTAAAAAAAAAACAGAACATACTTTTGTCCATGCATTCTATTGCACAGAATAAAAGTTAATAAATCAACCAAAGTCTTAGGAAAATTCGTTCGAATATTTTGGCTGAATACCATCTCCAACCAGGAACTGCTTACACGGTGCAGTCAAAAAGGCATGCACACCATTACTGCGGGCAGACGCTGGAACTGGGTTGGCCATGTCTTCAGAAGAGACCCAGACACCGTCACCGGAACTGCTATGCTATGGACCCCAGAAGGACGGCGAAAGAGAGGTAGACCAGAGGCAACCTGGCGGAGAACAGTAGAGGCTGAGATCCAAAGCATGAACCAAAGTCGGGGCATAGCACGAAGGATGGCCACCGACCGAGCAAAATGGGGACAGTTTGATGCTGTCCTACAAGACGCCACTAGGCGTGATGGCCACTGACTGCTTTGTCAGTCAAGGGCTAAGGATCTAAGAAGAAGAAGAATCAATCAAAACCATTTAGGTTACCAAAGAGCATTGACCTTCTACAAACACGTGCCAAATTCTTCTGTCGCGTTCCATCAGCTCAAAGGATCCCGTTATACGCCAATTGAGGCATATTGGAAATATTTTCTTGATCATCGGCACACTAGGGGTGATGTGGTCAGCACCACGCTGGCCGCCTTAACCTTCCCAGAGTTGCTCTGGTACCCAATTCATGAGGCCCGGTCGACCCCGGAGCCGTTTGCGGTCAAAAAATTCCACCTCAACTGGGGATTGAACCATGACCACCGAGCTAAGGAAGCCAGTGCACTAACCACTGAGCTACCACGGCTCCATCAGCTGAAGGTATTCCCATATCTTCTTAATTATTTTCATTTATCTCCAGTTCTCTTCTCCATGTGTTCTTTCATCTATTTCTACTTCTCTTACGCTGGGATTCTTCTTCTTCTTACACTCTCAGACGTCCACTTGAATGTTCTCAAAGAAAGCAGTAGTCAGTTTGAGGCTATTTGAATCCCAGTAAAGCTTTTCCACGAAAGGAGCTTGCGTCGGCCATATGCACTTTCTCTGTACCACATATAAGGGGCAACTTTGAAGCAGATGTTCAGCAGTTATTTTATCAGTGCCACAGTTACACTGATCGGTAGTTCCTATCTTTGCACGTTTCATTGATTGTTATGTCCACCCCAATTATTTCAGACTTATTGCGCTGAGGTTCACGGATACTTCGCTGCTTGGTAGAGAATTTCGCGTGAGTATCAGAACACCTCCTTTGTGTCCTTCTCGGTCGAGTCGGAAGGCCTGGTATCCTCTAACTGAAAATCTGTGGTTGTTGTTGAGGTGAGTCTCTTGAATGCATACAACATCTATATCTTCTGCGTATAGACGGTTTGTTAAAGAAACGTTTTTGTTGCGAACTCCTTCCGCATTCCACTGCAGAATGCTGAGTGTTTTGTGAGCTTTGTCAGCAATTCTAGCCTTTTGCCTCTGTATACTATGCATCCTAGGTATGTGAAGGTGTCTGTCTGTACCTGTTGCTGATTCCTTACTGATATGGGCTCAGGGTTGCTCACATTGAGCGTCATGACCTCTGACTTCTTTAAATTGATGTTCAAGCCCACCTGCTGGCTAAACGTATTAAGTCTATCCGTTTTTTCCTGGATGTGTTGATGTGAATGTGCTAGTAGTGCAATGTCATCTGCATATTCCAGATCTTCCAATGTAGAAAATGTAGTCCATCTTATTCCTCTTGGACTGCCCTCTGTTGTCTGGCGCTTCATCCAATCTATGACTGTTAAAAATAGAGTGGTTGATAAGGGGCATCCCTGTCGTACTCCTGTCTTCACCTCAAAGGTTAGGTTGCTCTGCCCAACACTACACGTAAAGTTGGCATAGAGGCATAGTAACACCAGACGGCGGATCAGGCAAAGACATCAACATCAGAATGAATAAGGCAAGAACAGCCTTTTTTTAGCCTAAACTACATCTGGAAGTCCTCTCAATACAGCACAAGCACAAAATTAAGATTATATCAGAGCTGTGTGCTTTCTGTGCTTCTCTATGGTGCGGAATACTGGAGAGTTACAGAAAAGGAAATGTCGAAATTGTCCTCTTTTCACACAACATCCCTAAGAAAAATTCACCGAATCTTTTGGCCGAATACCATCACCAACCAAGATGTGCTTACTCGGAGCAAGCAAGAGGACATGCACACCATCATAGCTGGCAGACGCTGGAGCTGGGTTGGCCATGTCCTCAGAAGAGACCCCGATGCCATCACAAGAACAGCTATGCTATGGACCCCTGAAGGAAAACGAAAGAGAGGCCGACCAAAAACAACCTGGCGGAGGACTGTGGAGGCTGAGATGCAAAGAATGAACCAGAGTTGGGGCACTGTACGAAGGATGGCCGCCGACCGAGCAAAGTGGAATCAATTTGTTGTTGCCCTACAAGACGCCACTAGGCGTGATGGCCACTGACTGCTTTGACGGTCGGCGGCTAAGGATCAAAGAAGAAGAAGCATCTGTGTAGCCCAGCGGAACGCTACGGAGTTATTGACAATGTGCTTTCGATGTAATGACGTCATCATGGAGCGGCGTACGTTGTTCTGTTTCGTTAGGCCTGTGGCCCAGTACATCAGATTTCAACGGGCATTTATGTTGGGTTGCCTACCTTAGCCTTTGACTGTCCCCAGCCTACCTGCAAGGCAGCAGTGTGGTCTCACTATCTGACTGGATTCTAAAAAAACATGTAGAGAATATCTGTTACGTGCAGTCTTTGATATCTTACAATATTATACATTGGTATACTTGTTATGTTCGCAAATATTTTGTAAACAAAATAGATATTTTTTAGTGCTTAAGGGAAAGTCATTATTGAGTTACTTCCCTTGAAAGTTGTGCCGTCTCTTTCGATCGAACTCCGCGGATGAATCCAGTTTTACTGCGATTTATTCTTTGTTTGGGTAGTAATAGATTGTTCTTGCTTCAGAATATCTATGGCCTGAATTTATGTGTATTGTTTGTCTGTGTAGGACGAATCTGTCTTATATCTGTATATCTTTACATATCTAAGTCGAACTATATGTTCTGTTGTCTCTAGAGAGGTCAAAGGCTGTTCGGCGGATGTGTCGCGAGAGAGGTGTGTTTTGGCTTCGCCCTGATGATGGGCTGTGTTTTTCTATGTCGGCTTGACGCCGGGGAAAAAGTGATCTCAGTGGTTTTTGGGGAAAGTGATAGTCATCTAGACCTATCGTGTATGCTTTACCCCAGTGTTCATTCTTGTTGCCAAGGAATGGCAAAATCATATTTCTGAAAACCAAGGTAATAAAGATACTCTTTTGAACTCTCGTACGAAGCCACAGTTTTTCGATAGGGATGATTTGTACGTCTGAGAGGATACATCTAACTAGATGAAAAAAAAACGATTCTGATTCCTAGCAGCACTATATCCTGTAGAATGCAGTCAATTGTTCATGATCAAATCTACAGAGCAATGAAATGTTTAATGAATGACTAACTTTAGGACAGATTCATTATCTGTATCCAAACGTGAGTGACAGCTCACGAGTGAAGCCATCTTGGAACCAAACATGTAGTGACTTTCAAGAAGAGAAAAGGGATGCCCGTATTATCGCTTGATTAGTCCAGAGATCACTGCTACACATGAGAACCCATTGCTAGCAGTTCAATATAATTATATGGAAAAATCTGTGCTGGACATTATGTTAAGGAATCTTCGCTGGACGAGATTAGGTCTAGAAGCCATCTTGGATATTGTTTATAATCTGACGTGCTTTGTCAGTAAACTCAGTTGATATATACATGGGCAATACTGAGTGCTTGGCTACTGACAGTCCATTATACTATTATTCTACATAAGTGCCCATGTAACATAACATTGCAAGACCATTTATCCACTGTACCATGATGTATTATGCCAACCTGTGATTTGTCACTATCTGTGCTGTCGAGTGTGTACGTCCAATTAAACTTTAGTAAAGGTACACAGTCGTTGGTGTCGATGACTTCCAGCCATACATGAGTGTGAGAAAAGAACATTTGTCAACACCACGAACTCTTCCTATCATTCGCACATTATACACTCCATCTATGTCTACACACCACTGCGTAGGTCAAGTTGACATTCCATACTCGAACCACAAGCAATACAACAACACAGCATGTAGCTCTGGTGATGTTCGAGCGAGCTTCAGATTTCTCAGCATGTCTCTTGCTCAGGGCAAGGGTCTTGTATTAAGAGTTTATCAACTGATGATGATGATGTCTGCTTCCATCCACTTATATTTATCTTTTGGTGGACATCATTAATAAGAAAGAGATTCTTATCAACTGGTGGACCAGCTTTCTGGGTTTGACCTCGCAGAAGTTCAGAAGTCAACAGATTACCGATACCAGACCGTTTCCTGTGGCTGATACGACACACTTGCAGTATTGGTTTGCTCTTTGTCAACACTTCGTCACGTGACCTGTCAAGTGAATGCAGTATGTAGGTCAGCGTTGTTGACATTTTTACATTAGACATTACAGAGTTTCACAGAACAGTTGGATCAATCCTTGTCAATGTTAACAGGAAGACAGTATTATTGAACTAAGAAGTCCTATTTTCATCGATGGATCTTCTTGTTTTCTATCTTCTTCTTCTTCCGTCCTTAGCCAAAGACCGACCAAGCAGTCAGAGGCCATCACGCCTTGTGGCGTCTTAAGGGCAACAGCAGATTGATTTTCTCTGTTGTAGTTTCCCATCACGCCTAGCGGCGTCTTTAGTGCAACAACAAATAGATCCATCTGCCGTTGTTTCCGTAATCGGTGTGACAAGCCAACGGGTGATCAGCACATTGGGCTTGTTTTCTATATATGAACTTTAATATTTAAGGCCAGAATATATATTTCAATAAAGTGGCAGTTTATTTATTTTACAAGAATAACTTTGCCATTACTGTAAAACTGAGCCTATTTTGCAACACATTACACACATGATATATGTATTTATGATATGTTACATGTTATTTGTTTGTATAGTATGTTAGTTTATATGTCAGCGGGTTGTGTTTAAGGTTGGGCGGCGTCCTCACAACAGAATATCCCACGTCATAGAGGGTCCGTTGTGGGCGTTTTCTATAGGTGCAATTTTCTTGATTGAAAATTTGCTTGCGACAACTGTTGCTTTTGTGTTAGCTGTGAAGTCTGTAATTATTGTTATTTTTGTAATATTTCTTTGTTCTTTAGTTTTGTTTTGAATTGTTTGTAATTTGTTAGTCTACCCTTTTCTATCTTTCAGTTCTATTCACAATTTATATTCATATACTGTGACGTCATTTGTGTTGTTATTCTTTGCAGATTCAGTGATTATTTTCATTGATTTCCCTATTTGATTTATTTTGATTTCTGCAAACGTTTTCGTATTGTCAGTCCTATTTGTACTTTATGTATTCTGTTGGTTGACATATGTTTTATATAGGTATATTTCATAAGACACAATTGCCTGTGCACTGCACTTGGGTTATGGTATAAACCAGTACTTGATTATTATTACTGTTATACAAGACCTTATTAAGGCTTGTGACCCACAGATATTGGGATAGTATACTGATTAATCAAGTCATTAAGAACTTGTGGTATTATTATTGTTTCAGGTGATTAGTATTATTGTTAGACACCATGTCTACATTAGAATACTTCATTATACAAGGGAAAGCCCTTGATAAGACTGGTCAACAATTAGAAGAATGGGCAGTTGCTCAATATGACAAAGCATTAGCTGCAGAAGAGAGAAAAGCTCTGGCTGAAGAGAAAAGATTAGAAAGAGAAGCTGAGGCTGCTGATGAACAAAAGAAATTGCAGATGCAGGTGGAGCAAAGGAGATTTGAAGCTGAACAAAAGAAATTAGAAAGAGAAGCTGCTGCTGAACAAAAAAAGATTAGACAGTGAAGCTGAACAAAAGAAATTAGAAAGAGAAGCTGCTGCTGAACAAAAAAGATTAGACAGGGAAGCTGAACAAAAAAGATTAGACAGAGAGGCTGAAGAAAAAAAAGCAATAAGAGAACATGAATTTGAGTTAGAGAAATTGAGATTGACAAGTATGATTAATGTTAATCAGGCATCTAGTGGTAATGGTAAACCTTCTACTTACAAGGTTAAGGTTCCACCGTTCAATCAGTCCAGTGACGATATTACATTCTGGCTGGATAGATTTGAACGTTCTTGTCGTACACATAATGTGGATAAATCACAATACGCTAATCAATTAGCAGAAAACTTGAAAGGTGAATATTTGACTAGATTATGCCTTGTAGGAGAAGCAGATAAGGATAATTATGATGTCATTAGGGCGGCTTTGATAAAAAAAATACCAGCTAAGTGAGGAAGGCTATCCCCTTTTGTTTAAGACGATGGTGCCTGAGACAGGTGTAGAATTCTCAGAATTCACTGCAAAGGCACGTCTCACAGTTGATCGTTGGATTGAGCTTTCCAAAACAGAAAAAACGTATGAAGGACTTATGGATTTGTTGCTCAGAGATAAGATTATGTCATGTGTTAACAAACCATTCCTGGAATTTATACATGAGCGTAAACCCAAATCTCTAAAGGAAATGGAAGAATATTGTTCCCAATATGTCACTGTACACCCCGACGTGACTTTTGGCAACACTAAGATTAAGGAGGGTATGCCAGTTGCTTCAGCAACACCATACAATCCCAATTATTCACACAGATTTCAGGGACCTCAAAACAGATTTGATAAAAAAGGTAACCATAATAGTTATCAAAACCAAGGTAACCAATCATTTCAGGGTTCTTCTTCAAAGAACTGGAGACGAGCTGATAGCTCTCGACACAGGGGTGGTCATAATTATAGGAATTTCCGTAGAGGAAGTAATTATAGAAACTATCAGGGTTATCCGTCTTGGAGTCAACAAGATCATAATTACAGAGATACTCATTATAATGAATATGATAATGGTAACCAAGGGAACTATGACTCAAACCCAAATAGGGGTTACAATAGAGGTAACAATAACTACAGAGGTGATAATAACCGAGGTAGATCTCAAAACAAAAGACATAAACCACATTTTCAGGCAAACTCTGCACAACAAGAGTCCCATGAAGCCTATAAACAGAGTAAAGATAATAATGATGCTAGTAATATGGCATGTGCCGCTTTTGATTTTGGGAGAGCATCTCAGTGCCCCCAATGCAAAACGTTATTTGAGCCAACCACAGTGTCTACTTTAAGCTGTGGCCATCCTCTTCCTGCTCTTCCGGCATCAGTCGCGCATGATGGAAGAGGTTCTCTTGTCTTACATAAGGGTTTAGTGAATAACAATCCAGTCTCTGTGCTATTTGATTCTGGATGCACCACAATTGGTGTTAGGCAGTCACTCGTAGATCCTTCCCGTGCCACTGGACAAGTAGTCAAATGTGTAACATTTGGCGGCACATTAGATAAATACTCTACTGCTATCATTAGGATTGCTACTCCTTTCTTTACAGGAGATGTACACGCATGTCTTCTCCCGAATCCGATCGCTGACCTCATCATCGGTCGCATTCATGGAGTCAAAGAATGCATTCCGCAACAAATTTCCGCGTGGGAAAGGCAAAACATGCAGATTGCTAACGCTGTAGTCACTAGAGCTCAGGCTCTTAATATGCCCCAAACTTCATCTACTGAAGATAATGAAGTGCATAACCAAGATGATCCCTTGGTAATTTCTCGTGACTTGTTTATAAAACAGCAAGAAGATGATCCCACTCTAAACAAATTCTTCATTCTTGCAACTAAAGGTGATCCGAAAAAAGACACAAGTCGTAAATCGTGGATTACAAAGAAGAATGGCGTACTTGTACGTATGGTTCAAGACTCCATTACGTCAAGTCATTCTCAAATCCTGGTTCCCAAGAATTTGAGAGTTAAAATTTTGCAGCACGCTCACGACTTTCAGTGTGCTGGACACATGGGTTTTTCCCGTACTAAGTCAAGAGTCCTTGCGGCTTTCTTTTGGCCATTGGTAAACAAGGACATACGGATTTATTGTCGATCTTGTAAAGTATGTCAGGAAGTTAAATCCAAAGGTCCACGGCATGCTGCACCCATTCAGGCGGCGGACATTCCTATTCGGCCGTTTCAAAAAATGGCCATAGACATTATTGGTCCATTTAAGATCAAGTCTGCCAGAGGACATCAGTTTATCTTGACATGTGTTGATATGTGCACACGTTGGCCAGAGGCTATTCCTCTGAAGAGCATTACTACTGCTGATATTGCAGATGCTCTTTGGCTTATATTTTCTCGTTTGGGTTTCCCCGGAGAGATATTGTCAGACCATGGCACCCAACTAATATCAGATACCATGTCTCAAGTAATGTCTACTCTGCAGATAGATAGATCTTTAAGTAGTATCTACCATCCAATGTCTAATGGTATGGTCGAACGCCTTAATAGAACACTTAAAAACTTACTAGGGAAGATAACTGAGGATCATCCTCAAGACAGGGACAGAGTTTTACCTGCGGCCCTCTTCGCTTACAGAGAGGTACCCAATGAACATACAGGATTTTCTCCCTTTGAACTCGTCTTTGGCGCGCGTCCGCGTGGCCCTATGTCGTTGCTTCACGATCTCATAACATCTGACAATATTGACGATGACACAAAGTCATCCTACGAATATGTCATCGCGTTGAGACAAAAGATTATCGAAGCATGCCAATTAGCAACTTCTTCTTCTGAATTTGCGAAACAGAAGGCAAGGCAATTTGCCAATAAGAAGAGATGCTTACGACAACTTTGTCCTGGTGACAAAGCATTTGTATTACTACCTTGTAGGGAAAACAGACTACTTATTTCTTGGAAAGGTCCGTACGATATAATATCGAAAATTTCCGATGTCGACTATATTGTCGATATTGATGGGAAGCATAAAACCTTCCACATCAATATGCTTACTGAATTCCATGAACGTCCGGATTATTTGCAACCCATTTTCCAAGCAACGGACAATTCTCCAGTACAACATGGTCATTACTCATCACTGTCCGTGATACAGGATGAGGAAACAAGTTTTTCAGATGTAAATCTTCCTCTTCCAATGATCCCACTTCATTCTAGTGAATCATGGAAGAACGTTACTGTCTCTCCTGATTTGTCTCTAGGAGAACAGCGACAAGTTTCAACTATGTTGCAAACATTTCAGGATGTACTTTCTGACATCCCTGGACAAACGAATGTCATTGAACATGACATTGTTCTAACTGACCATACTCCTATTAGGGTTAGACCTTATCCTATACCTATACATTTTCAAGCACAGGTCGAGAAAGAGTTAGATGAGATGATAGATTTGAAAATAATCGAACCATCCACCTCTGCATATTCTTCGCCGATGGTTATTGTGCGTAAAAAAAGACAATAACATACGTCTTTGCGTTGACTATCGAAAATTGAATCAGGTAACGAAGTTCGATGCTGAACCTATGCCTTTACTGGAAGAACTACTTACTCGACTCTCCAAATCTCATTTTTTCTCTAAACTTGATTTGTCTAAAGGATATTGGCAAGTTCCTTTATCTGAACGCGCCAAACCTCTCACGGCTTTTTCAACACCTAGAGGTTTGTTCCAATGGAATTTTATGCCTTTCGGTCTTATGAACGCACCAGCTACATTCGTACGCATGATGCGCCGAATCCTATCTTATCGGTCAGATGTCATTGCATATCTAGACGACATCTGTTTTTTCAGCGATACTTGGGAAGATCACTATTCAGGGTTAGATGAATTGCTGTCTACTTTGCGCGAGCACAACCTGACAGCGAAACCCTCTAAAGCCTATATTGGTTTTAGCGAAATTTCTTTCCTAGGCCACCGAGTTGGTCATGGTTTCCTAAAGACAGAGGACCATAATACTAGTAAGATACTTAACATCTCAATCCCTAAGACTAAAAAAACAGGTGAGAAGTCTGTTAGGTCTTATTCAATTTTATGGCAGATTCATTCAGAATCTATCCTCTATCATGGCACCTCTTTCAACACTTCTAAAGAAAGGTTCGCCTAATGTGGTCCACTGGTCTCAGGAATGCCAATGCTCTCTGGATAAGATTAAAACATTGTTTTCAACACCACCTATTTTAGTGCTACCTACTAAAGATAAAACATTCGTTCTTCGTAGTGACGCTTCATCCACTGGGATTGGAGCGGCACTAATGCAAGAGTACTCTGGAACTCTGCATCCTGTAATGTATATTTCCAGAAAACTTAATGCGGCAGAAAGGAATTATTCGGTTTTAGACCGTGAGCTATTAGCTATGGTTTGGTCGATCCTCAAACTACAGAGATTCCTTCTGGGCGCACATTTCATTGTAGAAACCGACCAAAAAGCTCTTACTGCTATACAGAGTAAGAATTTGAAGAGCTCGAGGTCTACTCGATATGCAATTGCTCTTCAACCTTTTCATTTCTCTGTGCGAGCTATTCGTGGATCAGATAATGTGATGGCAGACATTCTGTCAAGATGCCCACATGATTCCACATAACTATTAGGGCTTAGACTTCTTGATATGTCTAGTTCTATAGTAGTTCCTTTTCTATATCATGATAGATACAAATTTGTAATTTAATAATATAATGATTGTATCACTACATAGCGGTTCATTAATGTTTATTCACCGCTGTGCTTTAATGATTTTTTCTTCATAAATCATAAATGTAAGATATCTAATACGAAATGATGGTATGAATTTTTTAGGCATCGTGTAATTGCCAGAATTGTATTATACTTTGATGACACCTTCCAGGAAAAATATACTTATAGAGAAATAATTTCTCTCAGTTTATGAGACACATTCTCACCAGTCGCTCCATAAGTCGACTTAGCCTCATATTAGGCGTTATATGTATTCCTGATATTTTCATCTGCGCATTATTCATGCGTTGTGAGCCTATTGTACGTTGCTCCTAGATGTATTTCAAAAAGAAAAAAAATGTTCCATTTTTTTTTTCCCGGGAGGTGTGGTAAGACTGTTACGTGCAGTCTTTGATATCTTACAATATTATACATTGGTATACTTGTTATGTTCGCAAATATTTTGTAAACAAAATAGATATTTTTTAGTGCTTAAGGGAAAGTCATTATTGAGTTACTTCCCTTGAAAGTTGTGCCGTCTCTTTCGATCGAACTCCGCGGATGAATCCAGTTTTACTGCGATTTATTCTTTGTTTGGGTAGTAATAGATTGTTCTTGCTTCATAATATCTATGGCCTGAATTTATGTGTATTGTTTGTCTGTGTAGGACGAATCTGTCTTATATCTGTATATCTTTACATATCTAAGTCGAACTATATGTTCTGTTGTCTCTAGAGAGGTCAAAGGCTGTTCGGCGGATGTGTCGCGAGAGAGGTGTGTTTTGGCTTCGCCCTGATGATGGGCTGTGTTTTTCTATGTCGGCTTGACGCCGGGGAAAAAGTGATCTCAGTGGTTTTTGGGGAAAGTGATAGTCATCTAGACCTATCGTGTATGCTTTACCCCAGTGTTCATTCTTATTGCCAAGGAATGGCAAAATCATATTTCTGAAAACCAAGGTAATAAAGATACTCTTTTGAACTCTCGTACGAAGCCACCGTTTTTCGATAGGGATGATTTGTACGTCTGAGAGGATACATCTAACTAGATGAAAAAAAACGATTCTGATTCCTAGCAGCACTATATCCTGTAGAATGCAGTCAATTGTTCATGATCAAATCTACAGAGCAATGAAATGTTTAATGAATGACTAACTTTAGGACAGATTCATTATCTGTATCCAAACGTGAGTGACAGCTCACGAGTGAAGCCATCTTGGAACCAAACATGTAGTGACTTTCAAGAAGAGAAAAGGGATGCCCGTATTATCGCTTGATTAGTCCAGAGATCACTGCTACACATGAGAACCCATTGCTAGCGGTTCAATATAATTATATGGAAAAATCTGTGCTGGACATTATGTTAAGGAATCTTCGCTGGACGAGATTAGGTCTAGAAGCCATCTTGGATATTGTTTATAATCTGACGTGCTTTGTCAGTAAACTCAGTTGATATATATATGGGCAATACTGAGTGCTTGGCTACTGACAGTCCATTATACTATTATTCTACATAAGTGCCCATGTAACATAACATTGCAAGACCATTTATCCACTGTACCATGATGTATTATGCCAACCTGTGATTTGTCACTATCTGTGCTGTCGAGTGTGTACGTCCAATTAAACTTTAGTAAAGGTACACAGTCGTTGGTGTCTGTCGTAGATTTTTGATAGGAGAATTTAAGACTTGGGTTGGTCCCTTCTGAATAGAGTGGAATGAGTGAGAGTCACAGTGTGAGTTAGTAAAGGAAATAGATACCACAAGTGAGATGATAGAATAGTGATAGAGGCTGTCTCTGAGATGCGAGAAGATCTTCTCTCTCTCTCTCTCCTATCTTCTACGACAGATTTTTAAGCAGTCAGACAGTCTACCACATATACATATATTACATATATTATATCTACTCACGGGCACGCACATACACGTGACGACGGTTACACACACAGACGTGGGAAATCTATAACAATGATTATATAAATATTTAGAACGAGCTGACCAGCACACTGATTTAATTTATGGGTAAGTTTATTTATCATTATTAAACTTACGACACAACATATAAATTTTACATCAAAAAGAAAACATATACAAATAGTCATAAAAAATCAAGAAAATGCTACAAGGATGATAGCCCCGTTATGCCCTTAACTCTAGGTTTAGCCCACAGCCCCGTTAGGATGACAGATGATGGCCCAAAGAATTAGAGATGCATATGGTTAGGGTCTAATATTGTCCCTTTTCTAGAAGGTAAGAACTGACTTATGACAGCAGTATCTATTCTAAAGGAACAATTACATTAAGCAGCAAATCTTTCTTCAGGAAAAATTACAAAAAAAAAGAATGAATGCATTAAACCAACGAACATCCTTCCGTCACTTTCACTCGGTTCTCTCACCCTTACCTAAAACTTGATGTTGTTCACCGTCTGGCGCAACCTTAGGACACTTCTCTACAGTGAATCTGGATTCTTTGGATAAAGCGAATCCCAGCTCTACAAATACAGGTTTTCTTCCACTGTTTTCGGGGAGCGTTCGCTTCACCAGTTAAACTTTAGATTTACTTTTACTGTCACTATTATCAGGTTTGATAAGCAAGTTTAAACGGGCACACAGAGTTCCGAAAAAAAAAAACACGTGGATTCCCTTAAGTTGGAAAAGATGACCAGTGGACAACTGCTCTCAACAGATAGTCTTGGTTCACTATCCACTCTTTCAATAGTGTTGGAAATGTAAATGTTAGTTTTTGCAATTATTCTCGCCGCCAGGCAGCATATACATTTAAATTTGTGGAGCAATATGAACTGGCTCAAAAGCCCAATATATATATTTCTAATCTTTAGGAACCGTTTGTGGGATTTGTATTACTGTCTATCTCTGATGGCATATGCACTGTCAGACGAGTGTTACTTGAAAAAAAAAAACCCCACGTGGTTAAAGATAGGAAATGTCTATGCTTCTCACAAGTATGTCCTTTTTACTAAACGCTGGAAAGTTGGGTACCACCGTTTCACTATATAAAAGAAAGAACACATATCAAATCATTTACATATATGTACTCATTATAACTTACATTTTAAATAGCACGCCTACAGCTGGACTTATATTTAAAACTTCCCGTAACGTAAGTTATATAAAAACAATCATCAGGAATTTAGGAATATCTTCGTATTCCGTCACTATTCACTGATGTAGCATCTAGCATTTATAAGTTTGTTATTAAAACAGTTTCGACTGAGTATTTAACAGTTAAATTAAACTTATTTCAGCTACTTGTTTAGTAAGCTAAAAAATATAATTTATTTTGTATTTCCACTGCAACTCGACGATTTAAAGAAATAACAAACTATCAAAATATTCACTCTGCACACAGAACTAGTTTAAAATGGAATCGGCGATTTAACACTAAATCACTTCACAAAACTAGATATCTATTATATATAATATTAATATACCTCAACCACAGAATTACTAAGAACGTTAAACCACTTCGACCAAACTAAGGCCATCTCTATTTACAGAGATTATTTTGAAATCGAACGAAGGTTGTTCTAGTCTAACTGCAAAGGTACTGAGTGAAATGAAATAGTTTCAAACGTGGGTTAATATTTTAAACCAGACAAAGGATGAACTATTATTTCGTAGAACGAAATGCTCTCCCCTTTCCGGCTTAAACGATACGTTTCACACCTAACATGTCGTAACTGCCACCACTGACCAAGATGTACGCGTGTCAGTTTCGAATCTCAGACAACCTGTCTCCCATGCAGGGCAGTTTTCACACTACAGCTGACCATGGCCCACAGTGAGCGCCGTGTCAGTTTGGGGATTTTTCAGACAAATGTCTGAATACTGACCGGTGCAGATGTAAAGTATCACACCTCACCGGGACTTATGCCGAGAAGAAGCTCGCGCGCTCGTTGAGAATGTAGGCGATTGTCTACGTCTTATGTTCAGCGAACCGACTTATCACGCCTTCTGACGCCCTGCAGCCCTGACATCTACGTAATATCGTCCTAGCGCGATTCTCAGTTTTGAGAAAGAAACAGGTAAAGTTAAAAAATACTGAAGAAAATATTTTTCGCAACCGAGTGATGCAAAAAATACAGGAAAAACAAGTTTGGAAAGAATATAAATGAAAGGATTAGGGTGAGAGAATAGGAAGAAGATGTAGGTAATTTAATGACATAAAGACCTACGTGACAGTGTCGATGACTTCCAGCCATACATGAGTGTGAGAAAAGAACATTTGTCAACACCACGAACTCTTCCTATCATTCGCACATTATACACTCCATCTATGTCTACACACCACTGCGTAGGTCAAGTTGACATTCCATACTCGAACCACAAGCAATACAACAACACAGCATGTAGCTCTGGTGATGTTCGAGCGAGCTTCAGATTTCTCAGCATGTCTCTTGCTCAGGGCAAGGGTCTTGTATTAAGAGTTTATCAACTGATGATGATGATGTCTGCTTCCATCCACTTATATTTATCTTTTGGTGGACATCATTAATAAGAAAGAGATTCTTATCAATATCTAACGTCAAAAAAATAAGTCGCCATATTGGCAAGGGGAGATCACTCCGAATCGCTTGGTATTCCAGAACAAGGACTGCCAGGTAATGCAGTCAACAGGTGTCCTCAATGTGTGTCCAATCCATCGCTAGCGTCTTCTTCTCATTTCGTGTTCCACTGGTACTTGTCCAATTCTTGTCAAAAGTTCCAGTGTGACCTTGTCATGTGATTGCAATCCTTCTACGCAACCACCCATTTATGAAAGAATGCCATCTCCTTGGTTGTTGCTGTTGTAGTTATCCAACTTTCAGGGCTATACAACTGAACTGACTTTACATTTTAGATGACTATTCTAATTTTTATGTTGGACTTGATTTCTTTTGGTTTCCACATATTTCTCAATGTAATCAAAGGTCCGTTTGTCGGTTTTATTCTGGGACTTAAGACGCGTCAACAGTGAGGAATGCAGTAAGCGACCCATAGCTTGACTGTTTGCGTCAGGGTCAGCGAACCAGAGCTGACCAAGACCCTACTCCACCTCCAAGTGGTGGTCCTGGAAACAGGCTGCATCACTGCAGTCTGGCTGAGTGAGTAGGGATCGAAGAGGGAAGGCTAACTCGGTCCCAAAAATGACGTGCTGAAGTCGGATGTGTCGGCCGAAAGGTGCAAATATCGCAGCTTCGCTGTAAACGGACACAACGCAACCAACGTCGTTTTCAGGACGAACGAAGAGAAGAAGTTTTTATTCTTTTGTTTTATATCGCTATTAGCCCCTTTAACTCTGTCAATACTCCTGCCAAGACAGATGTGTGATTCTGCATTTGTAAAGGTGTTTCTTCACGGGCAATCACATGTTATCGTCTCCTGCATTTATACTCATTGTCTTTGGCCACTCCAAAAGCAGCAGCTGGGAGACTTTTTCAGGCCATAAATCGAGGATTCCTCAGCAAGAGAGAGGTTGGTAAGAAAACGAAGATGGCTGCATACCGCTCCACCTATGTCCCAGTCTTGACATATGGATGCGAGTCATGGGCAATGACTACAACCCATAAAAGCCAGATCCAAACCTCAGAAATGAGGTATCTGAGGAAGGTGGTTGAAGTAACAAGAAGAGACATGGTACGCAACCAGACGATACGTCAAGGCCTTAAATCCTACCCCCTGCAGACCCAAGTAGAACAGTCCCCATTAAGATGGTTTGGCCATGTCTGCAGAATGGGAGAAGATTGGATACCACGACAAGCATGGGAAACAAAGAGCCAAGGATCCAGACCCCGAGGACGACCCAGAGTCCGCTGGGAGGACAACATTAGACAATCTTTGAAGGACCGAGGACTAGAATGGAACCAGGCCAGGAGGAAGACAGCCGATAGGATAGCCTGGCACTCTCTCTTCCAAACCTCTACACCTCACGGTAGAAGGGGAACGACTAAGTAAGTAAGTCTTTGTCTTTCCCTTGTGCATTTTCAGATCAACGTGCTGTGACTTCTCATCAAGTATTTAATTATTTTCCTTCGCATCTGGTTTCGGTTATGGAACAGGAGATCGAGGTAGCCGGCAAAATCTAGACCTCCAAGCTGTTTAGTCACTGAATTTTATTTCTGTTGGCTGATGTATTTCTTTTGATTACCCACTCTGTAGCAAGTAAGACAAGAAATGGTAACAATGGGCGTCCCTGTCGCACTCCAATTCAAATCTCAAACGGTTATATAAGTTATCCTTCATGAAGGATTCTGCATGTCATGTTGTCCTACGTTTTTTTCTTAAGTTAATGACCTTCAATGGTACTCCAAAACGTCTCATCATTTTCCATACTGATTCTCTGTCAACGCTATCCAGTGCCTTTTCATAGTCCACAAATCAACTGTACGGAAGAGAATTTAATTCTAAACTTTGTTCACCTACTCTTTCCAAAATGACTATCTGGTTGGTGCAGGTTCTGTTGTGTAAAAAACCTGCTTGTTCGTCTCTCAGCTGTCCATCTAAGGGCTCTTTTAATCTCTGAAGAACGGCCCTGCTTAATATTTTTCTGGCTCTGATTGCAACATTACTCATGGAGAAAAAGAACTAAAGTGGTTGACCAGTGTCGTGATTTAGTCTGTCTCACAACACGGTTTTCTGGATACTTAGGAGTAAATCTGACCATACAGCACGCCATATGTTGAGAACTCTCTGATACACTAACCAATGAAAACGCGTCATTCTTGGTGTGTATTGTAAAACGTACTAGGCTTGAACATAGAGGCCCATTTTGTGTAACCGATGGTACAATGTCAATTAATTTTAGAAAGAATAAAGAAGTATCACCGGAAAGGATTATATAATTCAACAACGGGAATGTTACGCTAGAGGTAGGTGTATAAACTTTCTCGAATAGTATTTTAGTAAGATAGAAATATTAAGGGAAAGGGCTTCGTTACACCATGGTTAGTCCCAATTTAGCTAGTTAAAGCATGCATATATTAAAATGCATTTTGCAAACTAACCAATCAGTAGATAGATCAATACAGAATAATTCATAGAATAATATTCAAGCTTTAAATGACCAAAATTGCCCCATAAATAAGAAAGATAATGAATATTAAACATTTTGCTAATGGAACAGAAGGCAAAATTATGCCTCATTTTGAGATTTTTAACACCCTTTTTGCCCCATGTCATCCGATACGGCGGATGTGCTAGTATATAAGACCTTGCCCTTGGCTAAATTGAGGCCACAAAATTTGAAAATACAGCTGAACAGAAGGGAGCGGTAAAAGTCATATAACTTTGCCACCGCATCTGCCTGGCAGATCTAGATGCCCTTTAACAGCCTGTTACAGCTTGTATGTATTGCCTGAGGGTAAGATATATATATATATATATATATATATATATATATATATATATATATATATATATATATATATATATATATATATATATATATATATATATATATATATATATATATATATATATATATAATTATGTAATTTTCCTGTGATTAATCCACTTGTGCGTTAGGAAGTGTGTAGTATGTGTTAAGAAAAATTACAGGACGAGTGTGTTGCAGGCGGCAACTGCCAGCATCTGTGTACAGTTAGAGGAAAAGCCAGCCTTGTAAATGTGTAGAATAATTGAGAATGATGGCCAAAGTACGCCTGTAAGTTTAATAACGTATTTAAAGGAGTATTTCTTAAAGGAACGACACACTTATCATAAACATAAGAAAGGATGACAGGATTTGTTAAAATATATTGATCAAGGTATTACTTAGTGATTTATACAAGACCAAATCATTATATGAAAGCGGATCATGGACAACTGGATCTAACTTAGGATTTATAAAAGTGTAGTCACAGTGAACTGGCTGTGAGTGGTATTGAGGTAAATTGTCCTGTGCATATGTTAGCACAATGTCTGACACTGTTTGTTATGTCCATTGTATGTGAGGACAGAATAGTGCTGGACCATACAGGGGTTGTGATTATTTATATTCCAGGTTTTATCCTGCAAACTACCAGAAGATTAGGAATCAACTATCTCTGTTGGACTCTGAGGTGCAAGTGCTCTTAAAGTCATTGGAGCCAGATACCCAGCATCCACTGCCTGACAGTTCACAGACGTGTTCGTCCATGGCAGGAGCGTGTTTGATTTCAACATAAAAGATAAGTGGCAAAGAAAAGCCACTGGTCAGTGTGACGTACGTCTAGTTTGACTAGTGAATTTTCCCTGATATGATGGATGATTTAAAGGGACCTTTAGCTTTTCATAACATTAGAACCCCTGAACATTTGTTGTAACTTTTCGTTTGCCAGAACGCATTCCACCGGGACTCATGTAGGATACAGCGACGAGATCAAAGAGACAGACCGAGGGATCTTAGGGGAGACTATCGGCGTTATCAAAGACAGTAGTTTTCCCTGATACGAGACGCAGTTGCTTGCCGCTAATTTCGCGTCTCGGTGTCAATCGAGGAACCGAGCGAACGGGGGAAAGCGAAACGGGCAGCAGCGAGCGGATACGAAGACCAGGGGGCGGCTTCTTCTCTTGATTTGGCGGTCAGATCCCCAAAAGTTCGTGAGATCAAATAAGTTGTCAAGTTTATCATGTCCCACTCAACTTACATTTCATTTTAGCTAAATAGACCATGTAGAACTAGACACGTTATCACTCGCTGGCCAGACCTTTACAGAAGCACTAGCTTTATTGAAATCTTGTTATAGATTTTCCCCTGGATTTTATATATATTTGCAGTGATTTCTAATTCTGTGCAAAGCGGTAAAATATATATTGTGTAAAGTGATCAGTGGTCTAGTCATTCTATTTCAAGGGATTTTGTGTTAATTTAAATCTATTTAATTAAACCATCTCAAGAGTTCCAGTTTTAAATATAATGATCTAT
This sequence comes from Oreohelix idahoensis, assembly GCA_024509875.1. Classification (NCBI taxonomy): domain Eukaryota; kingdom Metazoa; phylum Mollusca; class Gastropoda; order Stylommatophora; family Oreohelicidae; genus Oreohelix; species Oreohelix idahoensis. The sequence continues at coordinate 680,298 of JAMPIV010000230.1, forward strand.
CTATTATATTATTTCAAAAGATAATAGATGCTTAAATTAACTTTTAAAGTCGCGAAGGAATTTATAATTAATAAATTCAGTTAAGTCCTAGTTTTATAGATGTGGGTTTTTAACCACTAGAATTCGCGCAGTGTTTATTAAATACATAATTAAATACTCGAGTGTATTATAGGCTTAACGGGAAATTCATCGCGCTTTAGAAGGTTATTTGTTTTCGGTATATTACATGTCTTTTTTTTCTTTCATACAGAGTGATCGTAACCTGTGCGATCCCAGCATTAAGAAAGCAATAAAGAAATCAATCTAAGCAAAGCAAAGCATAAACAGTGTGTAGAGTTCCCCTGACGCAGAACTTGTTGAGACTGTGTAAATTTTTAATCTTTGAGGCGATTCTATGTTTGGAATTCCGCTATCTAACTTATAGCAAAGAAAGCACACCCAAAGACAAATTTAACGCACCATCAAACAACTTAAGTCGTAACGGGAAGAAGAACACTGGCCCGAGCTTTGTTAGTTTACTGACACAGAGAGATAATTCATAATTTCCTGAACAGTGATGTGACTAGTTTTCTCACTGGACTTAAACCATACCTCACGGATAAAGTGTACCAGCACGCGTGAGAATTTTATTATCCGCGGCATAGTCAAATAGACCACACCATCCTCACCCCGGTATCAGAGACCGTGCCCTCCCATAGAAACTGTTATTAAGAAAAGAGACACAACTACAGATTCATTTTCCAGCGATTACGGGATCCTTTTATGTGCTGACCGCCTACCCGATAATCTGGGGCTAGAACTTGAACAAACACTCATACATTTAGTTGAGGTGTAACTGCTGTTGTGTTATTCTATGGAGTGCAAGATTTTTTTCACAATCGGTAAGTGAGAGCAAGATGAGTGAAGGCCTTTGCTAGCGCGTGTATGAATGACAGGAAATTAATTCTTTTGTGTGACCATTTTGTTAACTTGCTTACCTGGTAACATATATCTTTTCTGTATACCCTACATTGTTCCTTTAAGTGGGATAGTTGATAATTTGTTAACTCTGTTTAAAACCACCTCCTTTCCATTTGCTTAGTAAAGGGAAGAACAGCTGGGAAGAACAGGTTTTTTTTTTTCTATCACTTATACCTAACTTGGTAACACCTCTTTCAGAGTAATTAACTTTACTGTTAGGTTAACGTACCCGTGTTCCTGATATTATCTATCTCTGGACTGGGTTTGTCTTTGTCTAATAAGCGGGAAGGGCTTAGTCGATACCAATCTTCTTCACCCCCTCCCAAATTTGTTATTTGCATTTGTGTACTTATGATAATTTATGTAATATCTGATATTTTTAGTGATTGATGTTTAAAGTGAATAAAATCACATAAACTCATTTAGTTCTGTGTGTTGGATATACCCAAAGCCCAACTTTTCCCCTATTCGTTTAATATAGTTTGTATCAACGTCGTGTGTGTGTTTGAAAACACCAAATCGGTGAGCGCGCAGATGCGAGTCTGGAAAACTGGCAAATAATTGTTTGACCAGGAGAGTGAAAGAGAAGATTGAGAGACACGATTTGTCGTAAATAAGTCTGTCTTTACTCTCCTCCAGCACGCTGTGAAGCAACTATTAAATCTCTACATTTTCTATCACTGAGCTTTCCATCATCATTTTCCACTCTAAACCGGACCACTATTTCTACGACTCTTTTCTCTCAAAATAAATTTACGACAATATTTGGCCGGCTCGTCTGGGATAATTTTGAGATACATTTGATGCACACATATTTGTGGGCTGGTTCTGGGATCTTGAGCTACATTTGAGGCAATCGCATAGCCGGGTTAAAGATATTTTGAGTCTGATTTAGTTTGGGTCTAACTAGGTAGAGTGTGAATGATTTGTCTTTGTGAATTAGGGAAATAAATTAATAATTACACCCCTAGACAAACGTTCTTTAAGTATTTGGGTTGTCCACACAGCATATTTACAGGTTGTTTTCTCTCCACAGCAGTAGAAAGTACAGATAAACAAATATATTTGCTATTTTAATTATCCTCTGGCGGAGATAATTATATTTCTTTCTTTATAAAAGTTGCTGGGATTGCGTGATTGTTTTACAGTCACTAAGGTTTTTGAAGTCAAAAAGAGTTGAGCTTAGCTAAAGACGGATTGTTCTGATTTTTAAAAATTAAGTTAACAACGTCTCATCTCAATAATTGACTTTAGGGACGGAGTTTGTTGTCAGAGATTAAAAATTTTAGGGGAAATTTTTTTTTCCTTTTAAATTGTTTTAATATAAATTTTTCTCTACTGTTAGTAAAAGTAGATTCTTTTCCAGTGTAACTTACCATTTAGTGGCATAGTCGCTTGCGTTTAGAGCCTTAATTGCCAGATAATAGCAGCGATAAGTTTGCACAGTACAGGTAGGAGGTAACACAGGTAAATTTGTACTTGTTTTTTTTCTCGTAGCGGTTCAGAGTTCCTCCCTTTCGCGTTTCTTCTTACTAGTTCTCTAAGCATACTTCATCTTATTCTTTAACAATGGCAGAGAGGATAAAGATGAGGTCCATCTTGAGGCTGGAAGCGAAAGAGGCAGGATTAGATGCAGAAGCTGCAAACGCGTTTATTAACCAGGAATTGGAAATATATGACGCGGAGCAACAGAGAGCCGAAGCTGAGAGGAAGGCGGAGCAACAGAGAGCAGAAGCTGAGAGGAAGGAAGAGAAAGAAAGAACAGAGAGGAGAGAAGCCCAGGAGAGGGCAGATAAGAAAGAAGCGGAAGAACGTCTTTTGGAACAGAAGAAAATTGAAGCAGAGATGGAAACTCGCAGAGAGAGAGAGAGAGAGAGACAAGGAAAGACAGCATCAACTGGCGCTTAAGGCTCTAGAGAGTCGGGGCGCCTCTACTTCGACTAACGGAGAGCCGTCTTCGCCCCAGTCTCAATCAATGGACCTCTCCAGTACTCAATCTGCCCAATTAACTGCTATGTCGTTTTCTTTAGAATCTTTTCCTAGCCCTAACGAAAAAATTGACAGCTACCTAGAAAAATTCGAGAGACTCGCGAATCTTTATGGGTTAGAGAGTACCCGCTGGGCGCTCAAACTTTCAACGTCACTGAAAGGCAATGCTTATGACGTGTACACAAAGCTGGGACCGAATCAACATGATTACGACATGTTGAAAAAGGCCTTACTACAGCAGTTTGAGATGACTGCCCGAAAGTTTCTGCAGTTGTTCAGAAACAGCCGAAAAGAGAGCACGGAAACATTTCCACAGTTCTCTTCACGTCTCACGGGTTATCTGACAAAGTGCATTGAATTATCTGACCTACCTCTTTCATATGAGGGACTCCTCGAACTTGTTCTTGTGGAGCAGATAAAATCCACTTTGTCGAATGAAACACGTAGATTTTTGGCTGAACAGGGGGGCAGTCAGGCTTGAAGACATACTCAATAAAGCCGAACGCTATAGCAATGCAATGGCCGAACTTCCCAGCACTAAACGTAAACCCACCGATGAGCCATCTCGAAAACAGAATCTAGAACAGGCATCCTATTCTTCCACTTCCTCTCAACATTATAACCAACGAGATAACAATACCCAGAAACCTCCCCAGGAAAAATCGAAATTCTACAAAACCCGATACCCCCCCCCAACAACAATTCTGATCAACCCAACAAGCCTACGTGGCAGCGCGGCCACCAAGGTCAAGGAAAAGGGAAGACCCCTACACCAGGAACGTCTGATCAGGGCAAACAAACCGGTGCAAACCGCATTGGATGTTTGCATACAGCCTCGAAAGGTAGAGTCAATGTCAGTGATTCTCAACCTGAGGGGGACCGACCCTCAACTCGAGGAACTGTAATTTTGAACGGTACCTCCACTACTTGTCTTTTTGACACTGGATTAAGTTTTGATTGTATTGTCGCTAGGCACCTAGTCAAACCCGGTCAGGAGACAGAGGAAACCGTCAAACTTAGTGGAGTTTTCAGGAGTGATGCACCCAGGACGCTTCCTATCGCACTGGTAGAAATACACTCTGACTTTGTCAGAGGAGTTATTAAAGCGGCCATAATGGATGATCCGATCTACCCAGTTATCCTGGGATGTAGATATGTGTTCATTGGGAGACCTAAGGAGCCGATTGTGGCAGCGGTAACCACAAGAGGGCAAGCCAAGAAGGAGAGGGAGCCTGCGCCAAACTTGTTGCCGAATGAACTGAAGGAGGCGCAACAAAAGGACCCTACTCTGGCGCCCTGCTTTAAAAAACTGCCCATGGCTAAGGACCCCAGACACAACGGAGACATCTTTTCTAAGGATGGTGTATTGTATCGTAGAACGGGCAACCCGGACACGGGGAATAACCAGCTCCTAGTACCGACGCAGTACAGAAACCAGATCTTAGAAATGGGGCACTCTCTTCCCTTTAGCGGACACATGGGACAAAACGCCACTATTCAGCGAATAAAAAACCACTATTGGTGGCCAGGAATGAACTCTGACATTGTCAGGTACGTGAAATCCTGCGCCCAGTGCCAACGGGTAGCACCCAAGCACTTGACACCCCCAGTACCTATGGGGCAAATGCCAATAGTAGGGACTCCATTTGAACGGGTTGCTGTCGACATTATTGGTCCTCTGGAAAAGACCAAAAGAAGGAACAGGTTCATCCTGACCTTAGTTGACACTTGCACTATGTGGGCCGAAGCCGTACCGCTACCATGCACTAATTCCAAGCATGTCGCAGAAGCCCTTGTGCAAATTTTTACACGGTTGGGATTCCCTCAACAAGTTTTGACGGACAATGGATCCCAATTCCGTAGCCTGTTAATGGAGGAGATCTTTAAGATCTTGAGGGCCAAACATATCCACACAAGTCCCTACCATCCGGCCGGAAATGGGCTCGTGGAACGTTTTAACGGTACCCTCACCATGATGTTACGTAAGCTGGGTCAGGAGAAACCGGAAGACTGGGACCAATATATATCGGCTGCCTTATTCGCCTACCGAGAGGTACCCCAAGCGTCTACGGGTTTTGCGCCAGCTACACTTTTATTTGGCAGACCTATTAAGGGGCCACTAGAAGCCTTACTTCGGTCCCTGACAGACCAGAAGGCTGACGAGACAGTCGTCTCTGCAAGCAAGTATGTATCTGAGCTTAAGGAAAGGCTAAAGCTAGGATGGGATCTAGCTACTACCAACCTTAAGAAAGCCCGCGCTAAAATTACTAAAAGATACAACAAAGCTGCAAAAGAGAGAGAACTACAACCAGGGGAGAAAGTCCTATTGCTACTTCCAACCGGAAGCAATAAACTTCGCATCGGATGGCAAGGACCGTTTACCGTCCTTAAAAAGATCTCACGTACCAACTACAAGATCTCCATCAAAGGAAAGGAGAAGGTCTTCCACATAAATCTGCTAAAGAAATATTTGGAAAGACCGGTGCCATCCTCCGAGCATCTCCTGGCTGTCGCCATAGCAACGGAAGACGAGGAAGATGATGATGGTTGCATGGAGTATCCACTGCAACCCACAGAATCCTTTAAAGATGTCAAGTTCGGCGACAATCTCTCACCAGAACAACAAACAGAAACTAGGGCTCTACTAAAACAGTACAGTGCAGTTTTAACGGATGTACCTGGTCGAACAAATCTCATTGAATTTGATATGAAATTAACAAACGAGACCCCTGTTCAAACCAGAGTTTACCCCATCCCGTACGCTAAAGCTGATGCACTTCGCGGAGAAATAGACAAGCTGCGTCAGGCAGGAATTATCAGTGAGTCTACATCTCCTTACAGCTCGAGTGTAGTGCTGTTGCAGAAGCCCAATAAGGAAGTTCGGCTGTGCATTGATTACAGGTTGCTAAACGCTGTAACGGAATTCCAGCCCGAACCTCTCCAAACTGTTTCTGAGTTGTTCACCAAGCTCAGCAAAGCAAAGATCTTCTCCAAGATTGACCTCAGCAAAGGTTATTATCAAATACCAGTCAAGGAGGAAATTAAACCTTTGTTAGCTTTCAGCACTAGTGAAGGACATTACACATTTAACGTGATGCCGTTCGGTTTGCATAACGCACCAGGAGTGTTCACCAGGATGATGAGGAAGCTTCTAGAACCTTTGCAAAGTCCCCATATCCATAATTTCATGGATGACATCTTAATTGCATCGGAAACCTATGAAGAACATATTGCTACGGTTGCTATGCTCCTCAGGAGACTACAGGAAACGGGTCTCACAGCCAGACCTAGCAAATGTCTCATCGGGTTTGAACAGTTAGACTTCCTGGGGCACACTATTTCTCACGGATGCAGTTGGCCTATTAAGAAGAACGTGGAGAAAATAGTGGCAGCAAAAAGACCCCGAACGAAGAAAGACGTACGTTCCTTCATATCGCTATGTGCATACTATCAGAAGTACATCCAGAACTTCAACGGACTGACGGCACCTCTGACTGACCTCACAAAGAAAGGTTGTCCTGATAAGGTCATATGGGATCAAAAGTGCGAACACGCGTATAGCACTTTGAAAGGACAGTTGTCTGCATACCCCATTTTGAGGTTGCCTGACCTCAAGAAACCTTTTGTACTGAGAGTCGACGCGTCAGGTCAGGGCATCGGGTCAACACTGCTTCAAGCCGATGACAGTGACCTGAACATGCTATTTCCAGTTGCCTATGGCAGTCGGAAATTAAATAAAGCGGAACGGAACTACAGCGTAGTTGAAAGGGAATGTCTTGCTCTGATTGACGGTATCAGACGCCATCATGAGTTTCTTTATGGTACATCTTTCACGGTGCAAACAGACCACGCTCCGTTAGCATTTCTTGGTGCCAATAAAGAATTTAACGCTAGGATCATGCGTTGGGCCCTCCTTCTAAGCGTCTATTCTTTCAAAGTGGAATATATTCCGGGAAGACAGAATGTCGGGGCTGATTTTCTGAGTAGAAACTGGTCTACAGAGGAAGAAGAGCAAACTGAAGATACCACTCATCCTAAAATCACCAATCAGGTCACCTCCATTGTCAAAAATGAAAACATGAAAAATGGTTTCATGTCTAAAAGTGGGGACGATTGTGACGTACGTCTAGTTTGACTAGTGAATTTTCCCTGATATGATGGATGATTTAAAGGGACCTTTAGCTTTTCATAACATTAGAACCCCTGAACATTTGTTGTAACTTTTCGTTTGCCAGAACGCATTCCACCGGGACTCATGTAGGATACAGCGACGAGATCAAAGAGACAGACCGAGGGATCTTAGGGGAGACTATCGGCGTTATCAAAGACAGTAGTTTTCCCTGATACGAGACGCAGTTGCTTGCCGCTAATTTCGCGTCTCGGTGTCAATCGAGGAACCGAGCGAACGGGGGAAAGCGAAACGGGCAGCAGCGAGCGGATACGAAGACCAGGGGGCGGCTTTTTCTCTTGATTTGGCGGTCAGATCCCCAAAAGTTCGTGAGATCAAATAAGTTGTCAAGTTTATCATGTCCCACTCAACTTACATTTCATTTTAGCTAAATAGACCATGTAGAACTAGACACGTTATCACTCGCTGGCCAGACCTTTACAAAAGCACTAGCTTTATTGAAATCTTGTTATAGATTTTCCCCTGGATTTTATATATATTTGCAGTGATTTCTAATTCTGTGCAAAGCGGTAAAATATATATTGTGTAAAGTGATCAGTGGTCTAGTCATTCTATTTCAAGGGATTTTGTGTTAATTTAAATCTATTTAATTAAACCATCTCAAGAGTTCCAGTTTTAAATATAATGATCTATCTATTATATTATTTCAAAAGATAATAGATGCTTAAATTAACTTTTAAAGTCGCGAAGGAATTTATAATTAATAAATTCAGTTAAGTCCTAGTTTTATAGATGTGGGTTTTTAACCACTAGAATTCGCGCAGTGTTTATTAAATACATAATTAAATACTCGAGTGTATTATAGGCTTAACGGGAAATTCATCGCGCTTTAGAAGGTTATTTGTTTTCGGTATATTACATGTCTTTTTTTTTCTTTCATACAGAGTGATCGTAACCTGTGCGATCCCAGCATTAAGAAAGCAATAAAGAAATCAATCTAAGCAAAGCAAAGCATAAACAGTGTGTAGAGTTCCCCTGACGCAGAACTTGTTGAGACTGTGTAAATTTTTAATCTTTGAGGCGATTCTATGTTTGGAATTCCGCTATCTAACTTATAGCAAAGAAAGCACACCCAAAGACAAATTTAACGCACCATCAAACAACTTAAGTCGTAACGGGAAGAAGAACACTGGCCCGAGCTTTGTTAGTTTACTGACACAGAGAGATAATTCATAATTTCCTGAACAGTGATGTGACTAGTTTTCTCACTGGACTTAAACCATACCTCACGGATAAAGTGTACCAGCACGCGTAAGAATTTTATTATCCGCGGCATAGTCAAATAGACCACACCATCCTCACCCCGGTATCAGAGACCGTGCCCTCCCATAGAAACTGTTATTAAGAAAAGAGACACAACTACAGATTCATTTTCCAGCGATTACGGGATCCTTTTATGTGCTGACCGCCTACCCGATAATCTGGGGCTAGAACTTGAACAAACACTCATACATTTAGTTGAGGTGTAACTGCTGTTGTGTTATTCTATGGAGTGCAAGATTTTTTCACAATCGGTAAGTGAGAGCAAGATGAGTGAAGGCCTTTGCTAGCGCGTGTATGAATGACAGGAAATTAATTCTTTTGTGTGACCATTTTGTTAACTTGCTTACCTGGTAACATATATCTTTTCTGTATACCCTACATTGTTCCTTTAAGTGGGATAGTTGATAATTTGTTAACTCTGTTTAAAACCACCTCCTTTCCATTTGCTTAGTAAAGGGAAGAACAGCTGGGAAGAACAGGTTTTTTTTTTCTATCACTTATACCTAACTTGGTAACACCTCTTTCAGAGTAATTAACTTTACTGTTAGGTTAACGTACCCGTGTTCCTGATATTATCTATCTCTGGACTGGGTTTGTCTTGTCTAATAAGCGGGAAGGGCTTAGTCGATACCAATCTTCTTCACCCCTCCCAAATTTGTTATTTGCATTTGTGTACTTATGATAATTTATGTAATATCTGATATTTTTAGTGATTGATGTTTAAAGTGAATAAAATCACATAAACTCATTTAGTTCTGTGTGTTGGATATACCCAAAGCCCAACTTTTCCCCTATTCGTTTAATATAGTTTGTATCAACGTCGTGTGTGTGTTTGAAAACACCAAATCGGTGAGCGCGCAGATGCGAGTCTGGAAAACTGGCAAATAATTGTTTGACCAGGAGAGTGAAAGAGAAGATTGAGAGACACGATTTGTCGTAAATAAGTCTGTCTTTACTCTCCTCCAGCACGCTGTGAAGCAACTATTAAATCTCTACATTTCTATCACTGCGCTTTCCATCATCATTTTCCACTCTAAACCGGACCACTATTTCTACGACTCTTTTCTCTCAAAATAAATTTACGACAGTCAGCCTATTCAGACACTATCACATCTATATATATATATATATATATATATATATATATATATATATATATATATATATATATATATATATATATATATATATATATATATATATATATATATAATAAAAGGATAAAAATACAGTGTACGAGTATGATGAATCCTTGTGGACAGAATGTATCTATTACTACCTTCACAGTTCAACTTAGTGACAAACTATATTGAATTATAATATTAATCAGTGTAGAAAAATTGAAACTTAAGTACAGCATTCTGTTTGATAATTAAAGTTTCTATGTTTATTTATTTTATGATGTAAATATATTTGAGTTACTTCTAAGTTACCTAACCGTAAAGAGAACCGGTATAGGGTAAATAAATTGTAAATATGTACTTGCTGAAATTATTTAAATTGAGTTCCAAGTTTTGTTGATACATATTAAATATATATATAGATAGACCATAATTAGTACCCCTAGCATAATTAGCCATAATAAACTATAATAATAACACATAATATCAAACGAGGATCTTGAAAGGGAGCAAATAGACTTTCAGGACATCTACTCTCATCACACCTGAAGGTTTATACAGCTGGATTCTATCCTTTGATGTCAATACACCCTTATTTTTTTCAGAAAAATGGGTATTTCTTGTAAGACCAGTCTCTTTGCTGGCACTATCCTGGTATCATCTGATACATCTTTTTGTCCAGGATACCTTAAATTTTAAATAACAACAACCCTTTCGTGACAACCAGCTATAAGTAATCACGAGCCATCATATCTTTCATGAACAAATATAAATGTGTGACAGATCGTAAGAATTATTGATTGATGTCATTAAATTTATTGACATAAAATGTATCAAGAAAGAAAGATGCATGTAACGTTTCAGCTCTGTACGATTAGTTGAATATAGGGAGTTTTCATCGGCAAAGATTTGAAGCACGACAAATATACAAAGGTCGTGTGAAGTTAACTAAAAATTGTTAAAAATAAAACATCACCCTGCTGATTAGAATCGACTTTTGTTTGTGATATAATATTTTTGTGTAAAACACTGTTTTTACCATGTGAACAATACGTGAAATGTGTTTGTTCACACACCAACCATGCATTGAGCTATGTGAACCTTCTTGTGTAGCATTACTATGATACCATTCAACTACAATACTCTATTGACTTCCGAACTCATTTGGCGGTCTCCTCTACTCGATCCGTAAACATCACAGTAACAGCTGGGAGTAGCGGAAGCAACTCATTTCAGACACTGGCTAGTGTCTAGTTTTTTTTTTTTTTTAAATCTAGCGGAGTGTTGACCCACTACCAGATCACTCCACTCTCCCTGTCCTGTGTGGTTTTCTGTAGCTCTTATTGGTTTTTTTGTGGCTCGTATTAAAGATGTTACTACATCTTGAGCACTTGATGAGCCCATTTCTGCGAGTTTTTTAATCAATAAGGTTTGTCTAAGGGCTCTACTTTGAATCAGGAACACAAATTGGCAGTGAACGTGTCTTCATCGTCAACATTTTCATCCGTTTTGCTTGGAACATAAGTTTGAGTCTTCCATTGTCATTAACGATCTTCCTACATCGATGTTTTCTCTGGCATTTACAAATTCGTATTTACGTCTCTTATAATACTCTTCGGCTCCGTGTAGTTACCCGGGCGTCTCTGATGAGGCAAACAAAGAAGAGGCCTACTGTTTCCTCCAGAATATCGTAAGAGCTGGTTAATGTGAGGTTGTGCACGCCGCTGGCAGACTCCTCGTGTAAAAGAAATTGCTACATAAATCACCCCTACAAGAATATGTGAGTGCTTGGTGCAGGCATTATTTTGTTTTTAATGCAGCGGTTAGCTACCGGTCGATCTTGTTCTACTGGCAGATCCTAGGGAGTCGTTTGGTAGATCTCTAGGTGATAAATGAGGGAATAATTTTTCCCCTAGGTAAAATGTGAGGTAGCTCTTTCCTTCCGGCACTTAAAAGTGCGGTATCTCCATGTTTGAAGGTACTTTCACAACAATCCCAGTGATAAACCGCAAGTTAGATGACTAAAATTTACTGTACAGGTATACCTCGGAGATATTGCGGGTTCGGTTCCAGACCACCGCAATAAAGCGAATATCGCAATAAAGCGGGTCATACCCACTTTTTTGGCTTCCCAGTGCATATAAAAGCCTAAAATCATGTTTACACTATGTCTATTAAATGCGCAATAGCGCTAGCTCTAAAAATAAAATGTTCAGTAAATTTTAAAATTCTTTATTGCCAAAAAAATGCTAATCTTCATCATCTGAGCCAAAATCTATCGAATGAAGGCACGTTCTAATAAATACACATAAACATTTTTTTAAAAAGCGCAATATCTGCGAAGCGCAATAAAGCGAAGCGCAATAAAGCGAGGTATACTTCTATTCGTTAACTATATAAGATAGGAAGTGGTTGTTTGTTTGAAGTGAAGTTAACATTCGGTAAAATATCATTTAGTTTGAATTTTCCTCCGCTCTGTCGATGGAATCGCAAGGAGCTGATCGTTGTCCAGAGATACAAGTTAGCATAAGGCTCCTATTGCAAATACTAAATACTCTGGAACCTGAATATATACATGATTTTCATCAAGGTTGATCTTTCGAAAAACAGCTGTTCTGAAGTAGATTCGCACAACCCCTGGATTGCTGATCGCTGCTGTAATGGGGCCATCTACAGTGGTATGTTGATAAGAAGCGAAAATGAAAATAATTATGATGATAATAATTTTCTTCGGGAACACCATTTAGTCTTGTATCTTTAATTTATTCTAAAGAGAATTTTCTTACTTCTTTCCTCAATGATGTTAGCTTTATTAGATGTTTGCTACGTTTTCACATGGTTTGTCTTTTTCAGCTCAGACATTTGGCTTTCATTTATATTAGGACGCCTTTCTTTCTGTTGAGTAATATGTTTCCAGATAGTGCAGTGTGTTTTCTTCCTGTAGGTAGTGTTGTTATGTAGGTCCTGCCTTCTACCTGCATTTTATTGATTAGTTGTAAACATTGCTTTAAACAACAATGTGTTATATCTTGTTTGCGGATAAAATAGTTCGAGTCAAATGACCTTAACTCAAGACAGACCTACTTACAGCTGACCTTGATTACGTTTGCCTACAATCTGATCCCATGTCTTGTTGATTGATATTCATAGAAATGCTAATCGTATATGGGGACTGACTACATTTAAATTTAAATAGCATACAAGTTTCTCTTACTTACTTATTTAGTCGTTCCTCTTCTACCGTGAGGTGTAGAGGTTTGTAAGAGAAAGCGCCATACTATTCTATCAGCTGTCTTTCTCCTGGCTTGGTTCCATTCTAGTCCTCGGCCCTTCAAAGATTGTCTAATGTTGTCCTCCCAGCTAACTTTGGGTCGTCCTGGAGGTCTGGATCCCTGGCTCTTAGTTTCCCATGCTTGCCGTGGTAGCCGTTCTTCTCCCATTCTGCAGACATGGCCAAACCATCTCAGTTGGGACTGTTCTACTTGGGTCTGCAGGGGTTGGGTTTTTAGGCCGAGACGTTTCGTCTGGTTGCAGACCATGTCTCTTCTTGTTACTTCAACCACCTTCCTCAGATACCTCATTTCTGAGGTTTGGACCTTTATACAAGTATCTCATGTGATAGTATTCGAGGGGATAAAGAAGTCTACTGACTGAGATAACTTATAAAGAAATCTTGCTGATGTCATAGATTGCTTAATTTTGTCAACCCCATATTCATCTAAGGCAGTGTTTCTAAGCCTTTCATAGATACAGCACCCCTTTACACTGTCTTAAGAAGCCTCGTACCCGCTCATCTTCTAGTTTGCAAAATATGCCCCGAAATGCGAAACATGTATGTTTTTATGAAAATATAACTTTATTAGCATATTTAGTAAATGCAGTGAGCCCGGGAAATGGATAACGTGTCGTTAGAGGCACATAAATTGGAAGAGTTTCTATGGTTAATTTCCATTTTTTTCGAACAGCTGTATTGTACATACTGAATATAATTCTGTTGAATATAACCCACATAAATATTATAAACTTTTTGCAGAAGATTAATACATTTAAGCACAACAATATTCATAACCAGATAATGAAAGAAAAAAAAATGTTTTAAATGTTATTATAAACTTTAGAATACATTAAAATTTAGCATTGTTCAGTTTATAGTAAACATGTGCTTTCTAGATTAATGAGCATCATGCTGTTGCTTCTTTTCAATTCGGCGTGAGACAATGTAAAAAATGTAACTTAGGTTCGGTTTTAATTTGCGTTGTTAATGTTTTATTGTGTGCACGTTGTTATCTATTATACTGTCTTTAGTATGAATCACCTCCATAAATATCTGGTATACCTCGCGCCCCCAGATGTCGGGTTGCATACCCCCGAGGGACGCATGCACCCATGGTTATAAAGCACTGATCTAAAGTTATAACCATTTCACTTATAAAGTTATCTGGTCATGAAGCCCTTCCTTCTTTTATGTTGCATCATTTTGGGTTTCTTCTTCTTCTTCATCTTCTTCTTATTCTTCCTCGTTTGCTCTCAGACTTCCACATTAATGACTAATAAAAGCACTTCTCAGCTCAAGGTTCCTAACATCTCCAAACAGTTGTTCGTGGAGAGAAGTAGATTGTTGTCATATCTGTTCATTGCTATATGTGTGACGGTATTGCCTCCCCTACTTTGCAGTAGTGGTCCAACAGTGGCCAAAACTTAAGAGTATCTAATATGGGCTTCAAAAGTGTTTACCTTTACACAAGATTACTCCTGGCAGAGATGTAGATAGAAGGTTAATGACGCTTCTACAACAAAGTAGTGTTCACAAGATATTCAGATAACGAAAACAATGCTGCATTTGAATGAGCACGTCAATTCTAGAATCTGCTGACAACTTTTTTGAAGGGTTAAGCAATGGTTTATGTTATCTCGTTTAAGCCCCCACCTCTGATTAACTCAGGGGAATTCTTATTATTCTGGTATAGCTCTGTTTAGAGTGTGTGTGGTAAATTGACTGAGACCAACGTGCAGTAACTTTAAAATTATTAAATCGAAGTTAAATTTGTAAATGTACAAATAAAAAAATTTTATGATCACTTACGTTTTAACAGTTTGAAAATAATTTGAATAGTTATGAATCAAGAAAAAGTTGTCTTCACAGTCGTGATAGGAGGTAAATTGTTACAAGAAGTTCAAGTGGCAGCATATATTGAACTTAGCTGCCAATGACGGTTCTGCTCCTTCTGATGGGTTGGTTCTTTTTGCACTGCTCACACTCGTCGCTGGTCAAGATTGTCAGGTGTAGCTCGTTTCGGAAAAATATCAGGGAGAGTCTACAAAGATGGTCCCTCGTCTTAAAGTTTAGGCCACTGTTCCCTTCTTGTTCCAGAGATAGTACTTTCTGCTGGTACCACCAATAAGCCAATCTTGGCTCACAGACGTTTTGCTCAGATGAATAAAAGAGACTTTAATCGGCCTCTTACGCGCATCTGGGGTGTCGTTAATTTAATACGTCCCCTCTCTGTCTTTGTGTTTCCTTCAGTTTCCTCAGACAGCGGCTTTCCTTATTAAAATGATAGAGATTTCCTGGGCTGGAGGGCTAAGTCCCGATAAATACTCAAATAAAAGGTGTCCGGCCTGATAAAATGGAATTCTGAATTCTAGGCTTCACTTTGGCAAGGTCTGGTGTCTTGGCAAGCGATCTTCACAGTTTTGACTGACTGAAGCGTCAGGTTATATTCGCTGCCTTCCCGCGCATTCGTTGTTATGAAGCTCAGATGATCGGCCAATCTGATTTGATTATTTTGCATGACTCATCTAGTGCAAAGTTTCAAACATTACTTTTCTGAATATGGGCTGTAAATATCCGATTGCTCTGTATACCAACTCACGAACACGTCGTTAACCTCATACGACAACGTGTGTCAGATGTAACAAATTATTACTTTCGCTAAAGTAATGTCTTATCTGTTGCTTGAGCACACACAAAATCCGTCTCTTTACAACCTTGGCGGAGACGCACCCGTGCCTTATCAGTGATTAAGCAGATTGCGCTGGGCGATATACGTGTTAATCTGTGTACTGATATCGGCCGCGCCTGCGATTAACCAACTTGGTTGTCGATAATGTTCTCTCAGCCGCTCCTGCAAATGTTTAGTATTATCATCCACCAGGAGTGTCAGATAAACAGACAAGACACAATATACTGAAAGTAGCGAAAGAATGTAGACACAAAATATCTGCTACTTAGCAGAGAAAGAAAGAAAGTGCAACAATTGAAAGCACGCAATAAAATCCGTACCACAAATGTACGGACTACTGCAGTAGTGAAACAGAGATTAGGAAGAAGAAGGGGTCGCCCCAATCCATTCTGCGACAATATATTGAGCAAGTCTACAGCAAATGTTCGACTGCCATCAGTGTGTTGGTTTGGGTTTCAAGCAACTTGTTGATATAAAGTTCTTTTACCTGTGATGTATCGAGTTCGTTTATGCACTGATTTGTTGTCCTAAACATGGAACTTATACAGGGTGTTTATAAAGTCGCTGTGCAGTGAAATTTACGCACCAGAAATGTGGTTTTCATTTGGGGCTTGTGTAATGCTGCACACGGGATTGTGGAACACAGCATTGGAACACAGAATATCATGACGTAAATTTGCATCATTCGTGACGTAATTTCTAAAATATTTTTCAAATTCACTGCACAACGACTTTATAAACACCCTGTACAAGGTATTCTATCGCTTCACATTTCTCTTGCAATCGCGTTTCTTTCTCATCTATATATCGTTGTTTTCTGTCTTTGTTAATCATGTCGTAGTGTCTTCGTTTAGATTTATGCTGGATTCCTTATATGATAATTCTAGAATCTCGCCCGCCGCCAACTTCTTACGTACATTATTCTATAAATACTTTCGGTAATGCAGCTTATGATTCCTGGTCAAGTTATTCTTGCAACGGTTACCAGAGGTCATTAACGTCTTGGAACAGAATTCCCCGAGCTGTCATTGCACCATATGTTTTTACTACCGATGTTTTTAATTTTTTTTTCACTCTGTGTATCTCTCTGACTCTTTAGCACCCTCTCTCTCTCTCTCTCTCTCTCTCTCTCTCTCTCGCTCTCTGTTTGTGTGTGCCTTTCTCTTTTTTGCATGTGATAATAAATGAATTCAGTATAAAAGAAGACAGAAAGGAAGGGCAGAAAGTCATACTGGCCTGCGTGCCTAATTCTCAACCCTTTGAAAGTAAAGTTCATTTGTTTAGTCTTTTTCTCTTAAGCCCCCTTTCTAGTGCCACCAATTTTAGGTTTATGCCATGTGTTGTGATCGTAGACTTTTTCGTTGTGTTCTTAGTTCTCCTGCGACTAGCTGCTTGTCGCTGTAGCAGTCTGCTCCTGGCCCTATGTATGCTACGGTTAAGGCGTGTATTAATATATATCCTATTAATAATAATGGAGTAAGTTTGTTGTCTTTGTTTTATCACCAGGGCTCACTCATGTCCATAGAGGTCTTGAGTGTTGTTGGTGTTATGTTCTTCAGCCTATTGGGTCTGGAGGCTTTTCTCAATATTTCTCCACTGACATTCAAACTAAATATTCCTAACCCATGTCCTCGCTGGTTACATACTTTTACATTAAGTCTCCCATCACGATCGTTTTGTTCTGATGATTTGTATTGTTTTTATTCGCTTTGAGTCAAGCAGGCTACTACAAAACTCTTCGATGTTCTTCTATGTACTGTCTTGTTTTCTTGTATGATGTATGATGTATGATGTATGATGTTGATATCAACAGGTTAGCCTTTTAGTTTAACTAATAAAACCCTATTTGAAATTGCGTCATATCCTTTGACAGAGTTTGACATGTTCTTATTTAAAAGTAATGTTACATCTCATGAAGATGTTTCTCCTGACGCGTGTATGACTTTATAACCCTCTGATTCTGTTCATATTGGTCCAGTCCATCTGGTCTCGCATAGCTTCCAGATGTTTAATTCATCCTCTTCGTTCTAATGTTTATGCTATCAGGCCTCCTGTCTCCGCTCGTCATACGGACATTCCAAATCCCTATTATGGTATTTCTTTTGCTTTGAGTAGCTTGGTGGCGGTCAAGTGTGATATATACTGTTTAGCGCTTTTTACTTATAAAGCATGATGAAGAAACAAGGACAAGTGAACAAGCTGTTGGAGGAGACAAGAAAGGCCCTTGAAATGTAACCATAGATAAGTTAATAAATAAAGAAGTGCCATAATATTTAAAAAAAAACTAACAACAAAAAATATAATTACTGAATTTTATCAGTATTCGAGAAATGTAATATTTTGAACACACGAAGCTTTTCGGAAAAGACATAACACTGTTGAAGACCATAACACAAGAAATCGCTAAAATGAAACAAGCAGTATGAGAACAGATGGATAAGGGGGTAGGCGATATTGAGAGATGGACAGAAAATAACCCTTTAGAGTGTGCCATCAAGGCAGGAGACAGGGTAAAGAGGAAAATCCATTACAGCCAACCTTTAATTTGGTGACGCACTTGTTCTGACCTGATATGATCTATTGATTAATCCATGGAACCGTGCAGGAGGAACTAGATAGGACATCTAAATATTTTGTTTGGTTTCTCAGCATTTTTTTTACATTTTTATACCTGTACATAACCACTCTCCTTTCTTTATTAAAGAGGAAAAATGAACATCGCGAGTTACCCAATAGTCGTCAGAGGTCTACTGACACCATTGCTTGGGAGTGTCCAAAGACCTCTGGTGTCTGAACTGTTTAACTGTTACGATTCGGTTGTGTTAATATTGTTCTACTTTCAAGATATCTCTTTGTACAAATATAGTCAGATCTAGTGATATTGATGCAGACACTGACAAATAGAGACATTTGATTGATTGATTTTTGGCCCATGCACCAGGAATATTGTGTTTATTCTGTGCATGGATTACCTGGTTCAAACCTGTGGTAAAGTGGGATGTTATAAATATTTATAGGGGACTTAGTGTACTGACTGAGATCAGCTGTGAAGGTATCTGTATCTAATAGGTGTAGTGTTTTACAGATAACCTTACTTGCTACCACATTATGCCCCAGTCAGAATTATTCTGGAATATTGTGATGACTACGTTAAATGTCTAGGGTATGTATATGATGAAGTGTAAGTCACAACAACAACAGACAGATAAACAATTTAATTTATTCCACCACACTTGACAACACTGTGACACTCACACACATGTAACATTCTATGAGACTATCTTAAATGAGTCACTGGTAAATTTTCAAATATCAATATGTATTAAGTACTCTCATTAATATATATGTCCTGATTCAACTACAAAGTGAACCAGGAATCACAATCAATTTTAATTACAATTTATATGTACAGAATTTATCAATATGAATCTTGTAGTGACATATTTTATTAATATTATCCTATGTGTGTCAGTTGTGTAGTAGTAATATGAGGTAATACTGGTTTTGTTTTTTCAAGCTATGTTGTTATTTGTCATCATGACTTCATGTGTTTGTTTATCTTGTAAGTAGTATGGGGAAAAGTTCACAGCTTCTATCAATTTAAACACTGTATTTTCCCTCTGGTTTATTATAAAGTCAGATTTTGAGGGGGGGGGGGGCATAATGTTGAGCTCCACTGGCCACATAGGCTTATCTTTCGTGATGGCGGCAGGAAAAGACTCCTCTGCTCGATAGCCTCCCTGTGTTCTGGAGACACCTCACTGGTCACTATCTGGACCCAGGAGTATGCTGTCAGCCTCTAGGTTCAGCAAAGCTCAGACCAGGTGCTGCTCAATAACTTTTGGACCACGGTCCCACAATTCATGGAATAATACACAGTTACGTTGAATGGCAATGAATATAGCACAACTTCGATCTGCCGATGTCCCAGGCTTTTATTTAGAAAAATATGCACTGGTGCTCAACGCACTGGTTCTGTAGTAAGTTTATTTGAACATGTGGTGGTGACCTGACGCCTCTGATTGACTATATTCGCGGGTCTAACCAATCGTGCCATGTTTACCCAATCGTTTGAAAAAAAGTACTCCTACTCCCGTTTCCCCTGACAACAAAAGATAGTATTTATAGCCCGACTAATCGTGTTTAGCCTTACATTTCTTGCGCTCCAATCAAATCGGATTTAACATGGAGACCCATTTCCCGTACAATGGTGGTGTGAAAATCTGCCACTGAGCGATTCTGATTTTGGGTGTTGTCTGACATCCCTCACTATTTCTTTTGGCTATAATTTGGTAATTCCTAGACTATTTGCGTAACGTTTAACATATTCTTTGTCAGCAAGTCCTAAGGAACCCAAATATACAAATTTAAAGGAGCTAAGTGGCTGCGTTCAAAATATGCATTTTCTTCTACCTCCCGTTTACTTGGAATACGATGTGGTGTCTGGGTACTGTAATGTTTTCAAACGTAAACCAGTATAATGTCATGTTTCCTAATAAGCGTTTTGTGAGTTTTTAAAAACTAACTCTCGTGTGTGTAGTGTTTTTTATCACTGTCGATTTGAAAAAAGCTAGTGCTTGTGGCCTTACACGCGTGATGGTAGTAATTGTGTATCGCGAGACGCGTGTTTAGTGTTGCATGCGTTCCTGCTTTCAGCCTCTCCCTTTCTTTCTATCTTTAGTCCATCTGTCTTTCGTTTTTTTGGTAACGTAGTGTATCAAATGACATGAATGGAATTTTAAATCTAAGTCAGATTGCGTATCTCAAGGTTTTTCTTAGAAATGGAGTACACATTTTATTGTGTTGGGGAAACGCGTGTATGCTGCAGAAGGCTTTTACTATCAACGTGAAACGTTACAATTTGCAGACGACGGAGAAAACAAGGGGGATTTCGAGTACAGTCATTGTGACAGCACTGTTCTTTACCATTCTTCTTTCCTTTTATTGAATTTATGTGTTAGGCTTTACATTTACCTGATAATTTATATATGTGGATTAGAATTTCTCACGACAAATCCTCCCCACTTAAAACAGACGTTATATGTCAGTCTATAATTCTATATACACATGGAGAAATTTAGTATTATTCCTGGGGTTTAGGGTGATTCTCATCACACGGATGGCGGCTTAAAAAATCCGCTCCCAGATTTGTTTTTCCACTTATATACTCTATGCTAAACTCAAATGGCTGCATCAATAATGACCAACGGAGTAATCTCGAGTTCTCATGCCTAGCCTGTGCTAGAAACGACAAAGGTTTGTGATCCGTTTGCAACTTAAATGCCTTCCCATACAGATAAATATTGAATTTCTTTATCGCCCATATTACTGCAAGACATTCTTTTTCGCTAGTTGAGTAATTGGTTTCAGCTTTATTCAACTTTCTGCTAGCATATGCCACTGGGCTTAATTCCCCATCCAATGCATCTGATTTCTGTAGTAGAGTCGCACCCAACCCAATATTACTGGCATCCGTCCTTACTATGAATTCTTGACTTAAGTCAGGTAATTTCAAAATAGGTTTACTTGTGAGCTTTTCCTTCAATTCTTGGTAAGCCATTTCACATTGTGGTGTCCATGTAATTCGATCTGGATGTCCTTTACGTGTCAAATCAGTTAACGGTGCACATATGGAATTAAAATTTTTGATATACTTTTGGTAGAAACCACATAATGAGACAAAGGATCTCACGTCTTTCTTGGTTTGTGGTCTCTGGGCTTTCTTTAGTTTCTCTAAATTCTTTGGGTCAGGGGTCATGTTTCCCTGATAAACTGTGTGTCCCAAGAATTCTAATTCTTTACATCCAACGCAACATTTGGTTGGTCGGGCTGTTAAGTTCGCTTCCCTAAGTCGATTGAACAGCATGTTCAGAGAGTCAATGTGTTCCTCAAATGTTTCTGTTGCTATAAGGATATCATCCATGAAATTTGTGATACATGGATTATTCAGAGGGTCCAATAATTTTCTCATCATTCTAGAGAAGACACTAGGCGCATTCTTCAATCCAAATGGCAATCTATTAAACTCATAGTGTCCTTCTGAGGTACTAAAAGCTAGGTATGGTCTAACCTCAGGCTTTACTGGAATCTGATAGTATCCTTTACTCAGATCCACTTTTGAGAAATATTTAGCTTTATTTAGCCTGGCAAACAACTGATTTGTATCCGGCAATGGATCCACCTGTCCTTCTGTAATAGCATTCAGTCTCCTGTAATCTATACAGAGTCTTTGTTCTCCAGAGGGCTTCCTTAAGAGTACAACACCGGAACTATACGAAGATTCACTGTGTGAAATAATTCCTTCCTTCAACAAATAGTCTATCTCTTCCTTCAAAGCTTTCTCCTTAGCAAAAGGAATCGAATATGGTTTCATACAGACAGGTGTGGTGTCTATCAGTTTCATATCATATTCCAATAAGTTTGTATGCCCAGGTCGGTCTGTTAACACCTCTGTATGAGTATCTAGAACCTGTTGCACTCTCTCTTTCTGAGTTTTCGTTAAATGTGTACTGATTTTCACCTGTGCCGCTGTCTCACAGGGGTGTAATGGATATTCAAATGATGAAAGTGGTTCCTTTTTCATCTCCATGGCAATGGACAAGGTCAACAAGTGTGTCTCTTCCTGATGTTCTCTTTCCAAATATTTCTTTAGGAGATTCACATGATAGATTTTTTCCTTCCCCTTCTTATCTATCTTATAATTGGTTCTAGACACCTTCTCTAGAACTGTATATGGACCTTGCCATCCAATTTGTAACTTATTCTGACTACCGGGTAGAAGAAGCAGTACCTTCTCTCCCACAGCCAAATCTCTGTTTTTAGCTTTCCTGTTATAATAGGCAGCATGTTTCTTCCTGGCTTGTTTCAAATTTTCATTGGCAAGTTTCCAGCCAGTTTTTAAACGAGTGGTCAGCTCATTCACATATTGGTATGAGGATGTAATATTTTCCTCTGCTTTTTCATCAGTCCACGTTCTTAACAGCGCTTCGAGTGGACCTTTTATTGGCCTTCCAAACAATAATGTTGCCGGGGCCATACCGGTTGAACTATGGGGTACCTCCCGATAAGCAAAGAGGGCGGCGTGCAGGTACTGGTACCATGTATCTGGTTTTTCATGTGCCAACTTTCTCAGGATCGACATCAACGTGCCATTAAATCTTTCCACTTGGCCGTTCCCTTGGGGGTGGTACACACTACAATGGAAGTGTTTGGCCTGGAAGATCCTGAAAACTTCTTCAGTTAGTTTCCCCTTGAACTGAGAGCCATTATCAGTCAAGATTTGATTGGGAAAGCCTAACCTTGTGAAAATTGTGAGCAATGCCTCTGCCACATGTTTAGAATCAATCGATGACAGGGCTACTGCCTCTCCCCACATAGAACAAGTGTCCACCAGAGTCAGAATGTAGCTGTTCCTTCTCTTGGTTCGGGTGAGAGGTCCCACAAGATCCACAGCAACTCTCTCAAAGGGTGTTCCCACTATAGGCATTTCTCCCAGAGTTGCTGGTGCAGTCCAATGTTTAGGTGCTACTCGTTGGCACTCTGGACAGGATTTTACATATCGTTTGATATCTTCAGTTATCCCTGGCCAGAAATAGTGACAAGCTATACGCTGTCCTGTTGCGCTGATCCCCATATGACCACTGAAGGGAATCGCATGCCTTAGTTCCAACACTTTAGTCCTATATGAAGTGGGAAGGACCAGCTGTCCGTGACCATTGGATTCAGATCCAGCCTTCCTATAAATCAGTTTGTTCTTCATATAAAACTCTCCCTTGCCTGGAGGTGTATGAGATTTGGGCAACTTCTTGAAACACGGCTTGAGTGTTTTGTCCTCAGCCTGTGCCTTCCTCATCTCATCTGGATGAGTATTTATTGGATTATCCTCCTCCTTTTTAGACTGTGATCTGGTCTGCACTGTTGCCAATATCACAGGTCTCTTGGGATTCCCCAAGAAGACATATCTACACCCCAATATCAGAGGGTAGATTGGTTCATTTATCACTGCTGCTTTTATGATTCCTTCCACATATCGCGTTTTCACCTTTATCCGGGCGACGGGAAGTGTCATGGTAGCTACATCCTTGGTTGCAGTTTGAATCTCCACTGTTTCTGTGGTGTATTGATCGGCCTGCACCAGGTGAGAACTCACAACGGAATCGTAATCTAAACCGGTATCATATAAACACCTTATAGTGACACTCGTACAGATGACATCTTCACACACTGGGGGGTGGTATGGTTCCTGTAGTTCTGCAGGTTTGACCTTTTTTTCCCTTTTCCCAGATGTCATAGCAGCACAATGAGGAGGTTTCCTTCTACAATGGTCAGTGTCATGATTGTTCATCTTACAATTTTTACACCACCTTTTCCCTTGGTTGAAAGATTTTCTTTCATCGAATTGTGGGGTTTTATTTTTATTGTCATACCGTGGCCTATCAAATTGGTGCTTACCTTTGTTTTGATCTCTAGGATCAAATTTATTAAAGTTCTGTGGTGCCCTAAAATTATCCACCTGTTTCTTTTTATTACCTGATACTTCTGCCTGAGCTGCTTGATACCTTTCAGCAACATTTAGCAACTCACCCAGCCTCTCTGCACCTTGTTCCATGAGAAACTTTCTCAGGTCTGGAGCCATGGACTCTCTTAATTGTTCTATAAGGACCATTTCCTTAAGATCTTGGGTTTTCCCCAGAGAAGTCCATTTCTCCAAGTACGTCTCTAACCGTGCAGAGAACTGGTGATAGGTTTCACCTGACAGTAGTTTAGCATTCCTAAATTTTTTCCTATAAAATTCTGCGTTCTTTTCATATCTTAACAAAAGTGCCTGCTTTAGCATGTCATAATTTTCCTGATCACCTCTGCTCATTTTGGCAAAACTTCATAAGCTGCCCCACGAAGCCCTTGAGATAACTTTAAGCTCCACCTTTCTCTTTCTAACCCATATGTGGTAGCTAATAGTTCATATCTATTTAGATAGCTCTCAATATCATCGTCTTTCTCAACAAAATGATCTAAATGGAAATTCATAGCTGAGGTTGAGGCTCCTTAGCTAGCAGTGGCATCAGAGGTAAAGGGACTGGCACCATTTTCAGGAGCATGGCCTTGAAACTCAAACTCCCTTAATCGTAACTCATGTTCCCTTTGTAATCTCTTCTCCTCCTTTTCTGCTTCCCTCTCTGCAGTCCGTCTTCTTTCCTCGGCTACCAATGCTTTAGCCTCTTTGTCAGCCTCAATCTGCAACCTCTTAGCCTCAGCCTCAATCTGCAACCTCTTAGCCTCAGCCTCAAATTGCAGCCTCTTAGTCTCAGCCTCTAACTTTCTTTCGGCCTCTTTTTCTAATCTTCTTTCTTCCCGTTCAATATATTTGTCACATTCAGCCGTGACATAAGCAATCATAATTTGCCCGTCCATTCCTAACTCTTTCGCAGTCTGTACAGCAGCAGATCGAAATGTTGCCAGGTCGGCCATTGTCTAACATGCAAATGTAACAATTCAATCTTTCAATAATTATCTAAGGACACTACAGGCACTGAGAGCTCAACGTTATTTATTTTCACCCAAGGATACTTTTTAATTCTTATTATTCCCTGAAGTGAATTACCCCCAATATTTTTAATAGGGAAAGATTCAAAATCCCGAGAGCGAGCCCCCAATATATGTGGTAAAGTGGGATGTTATAAATATTTATAGGGGACTTAGTGTACTGACTGAGATCAGCTGTGAAGGTATCTGTATCTAATAGGTGTAGTGTTTTACAGATAACCTTACTTGCTACCACATTATGCCTCAGTCAGAATTATTCTGGAATATTGTGATGACTACGTTAAATGTCTAGGGTATGTATATGATGAAGTGTAAGTCACAACAACAACAGACAGATAAACAATTTAATTTATTCCACCACACTTGACAACACTGTGACACTCACACACATGTAACATTCTATGAGACTATCTTAAATGAGTCACTGGTAAATTTTCAAATATCAATATGTATTAAGTACTCTCATTAATATATATGTCCTGATTCAACTACAAAGTGAACCAGGAATCACAATCAATTTTAATTACAATTTATATGTACAGAATTTATCAATATGAATCTTGTAGTGACATATTTTATTAATATTATCCTATATGTGTCAGTTGTGTAGTAGTAATATGAGGTAATACTGGTTTTGTTTTTTCAAGCTATGTTGTTATTTGTCATCATGACTTCATGTGTTTGTTTATCTTGTAAGTAGTATGGGGAAAAGTTCACAGCTTCTATCAATTTAAACACTGTATTTTCCCTCTGGTTTATTATAAAGTCAGATTTTGAGGGGGGGAGGGGGGGGAATAATGTTGAGCTCCACTGGCCACATAGGCTTATCTTTCGTGATGGCGGCAGGAAAAGACTCCTCTGCTCGATAGCCTCCCTGTGTTCTGGAGACACCTCACTGGTCACTATCTGGACCCAGGAGTATGCTGTCAGCCTCTAGGTTCAGCAAAGCTCAGACCAGGTGCTGCTCAATAACTTTTGGACCACGGTCCCACAATTCATGGAATAATACACAGTTACGTTGAATGGCAATGAATATAGCACAACTTCGATCTGCCGATGTCCCAGGCTTTTATTTAGAAAAATATGCACTGGTGCTCAACGCACTGGTTCTGTAGTAAGTTTATTTGAACATGTGGTGGTGACCTGACGCCTCTGATTGACTATATTCGCGGGTCTAACCAATCGTACCATGTTTACCCAATCGTTTGAAAAAAAGTACTCCTACTCCCGTTTCCCCTGACAACAAAAGATAGTATTTATAGCCCGACTAATCGTGTTTAGCCTTACATTTCTTGCGCTCCAATCAAATCGGATTTAACATGGAGACCCATTTCCCGTACAATGGTGGTGTGAAAATCTGCCACTGAGCGATTCTGATTTTGGGTGTTGTCTGACATCCCTCACTATTTCTTTTGGCTATAATTTGGTAATTCCTAGACTATTTGCGTAACGTTTAACATATTCTTTGTCAGCAAGTCCTAAGGAACCCAAATATACAAATTTAAAGGAGCTAAGTGGCTGCGTTCAAAATATGCATTTTCTTCTACCTCCCGTTTACTTCGAATACGATGTGGTGTCTGGGTACTGTAATGTTTTCAAACGTAAACCAGTATAATGTCATGTTTCCTAATAAGCGTTTTGTGAGTTTTTAAAAACTAACTCTCGTGTGTGTAGTGTTTTTTATCACTGTCGATTTGAAAAAAGCTAGTGCTTGTGGCCTTACACGCGTGATGGTAGTAATTGTGTATCGCGAGACGCGTGTTTAGTGTTGCATGCGTTCCTGCTTTCAGCCTCTCCCTTTCTTTCTATCTTTAGTCCATCTGTCTTTCGTTTTTTGGTAACGTAGTGTATCAAATGACATGAATGGAATTTTAAATCTAGGTCAGATTGCGTATCTCAAGGTTTTTCTTAGAAATGGAGTACACATTTTATTGTGTTGGGGAAACGCGTGTATGCTGCAGAAGGCTTTTACTATCAACGTGAAACGTTACAATTTGCAGACGAAGGAGAAAACAAGGGGGATTTCGAGTACAGTAATTGTGACAGCACTGTTCTTTACCATTCTTCTTTCCTTTTATTGAATTTATGTGTTAGGCTTTACATTTACCTGATAATTTATATATGTGGATTAGAATTTCTCACGACAAAACCCTTGTGGGTTGTAAGTTTGGTATGTGGTGCTCTTTTTTCTGTATAACATATTATATTTGTAGATTTTTCGCTTGTTTGTTCTTTAAGGCTTCGTTCTCTGGCATTTGTTGATTTTTCGCTTGTTGGTTCTTTAAGCTTAAGCTGGGAGAACAGGTCCTGGAGCAGGTCGACCACTTTAAATACCTCAAAGCTATTATAGACCGAAAGGGAGGCATCATAGAAGAGTTGGCCACTCAAAAAGCAGCAGCTGGGAGACTTTTTCAGGCCATAAATCGAGGATTCCTCAGCAAGAGAGAGGTTGGCAAGAAAACGAAGATGGCTGTATACCGCTCCACCTATGTCCCAGTCTTGACATATGGATGCGAGTCATGGGCAATGACTACAACCCATAAAAGCCAGATCCAAACCTCAGAAATGAGGAATCTTAGGAAGGTGGTTGAAGTAACAAGAAGAGACATGGTACGCAACCAGACGATACGTCAAGGCCTTAAATCCTACCCCCTGCAGACCCAAGTAGAACAGTCCCAATTAAGATGGTTTGGCCATGTCTGCAGAATGGGAGAAGATCGGATACCACGACAAGCATGGGAAACAAAGAGCCAAGGATCCAGACCCCGAGGACGACCCAGAGTCCGCTGGGAGGACAACATTAAACAATCTTTGAAGGACCGAGGACTAGAATGGAACCAGGCCAGGAGGAAGACAGCCGATAGGATAGTCTGGCGCTCTCTCTTCCAAACCTCTACACCTCACGGTAGAAGGGGAACGACTAAGTAAGTAAGTAAGTAAGGTTCTTTAAGCTTACGTTCTTTGGCATTTGCTTAAATATATATATATATATATATATATATATATATATATATATATATATATATATATATATATATATATATATATATATATATATATATATATATATATTAACACTGTAGTACTTGAGGGACCAATAGACTTTGGTTTACTGTATCTCTTTCTTATGGTTCGCCTATGGTAATGAAT
The DNA here is from genome assembly GCA_024509875.1 of Oreohelix idahoensis. NCBI lineage: Eukaryota > Metazoa > Mollusca > Gastropoda > Stylommatophora > Oreohelicidae > Oreohelix > Oreohelix idahoensis. The sequence goes on from JAMPIV010000230.1 coordinate 708,476, forward strand.
ATTATTTTATATATCAGCATCATCTCATTGTTCACCCTGTAGAGCATGGAACTACCCTACCACTACAGATGGCCCCGGTGAGGACGCCTATGACAAAGCACAAACTCTTGCAGCGGTGGTTTCTGTAGCAATCTTTTTAACATGACGAGTTGCCAGCCCCATGCACTTCTCACATTAGTACCTCTCACGACATCGCCTGAGGAAGTAGCGGGGTCTTCATCTTTCATTGTCTCTTGAGAGACCCATGGAAACTAAACAGTGCATTTTATATCTACATATTTTGAATTTGATGAATTTTGTTGTTTAGTGTTTTTGTTTTTATTTTGCACTGCTATTGTGTGGTGAATATTCCTATATATAAAATCCCAGCTTTTTCTGACAGTGCGTAACGATAAGGGATGCAACTGTGGTTGAAAGTTAGACATTAATTGTATTGTTTCCCTTATATTTACTCTCTCTAAAACTAGTTATAATATAAATGCCTTATTTCATCGTTACATGTTATCATTTGCTCTTGTAGCTGTTTGTAAAGAACCAATTTCCTATGGTTGCACCACTGCAGTGTGGATTTATAATAACAATAATAGGCTCGTTCTTCTAGAAGTATGACACCACACAACAATGGCTGACATAAGTAATCAACACCTTCTACAGGTACTTCCCTTTAATCATAAGCACACACAATACGACCACACACGGCCAATAACGCACCAAAATTACAATAATGAAATGCCACTATAAACTTGCATAACAGCTCAATCTATCATCATCATACACAACAGTATAACTTACACTGAGAATACATTGTAATGACTATCGCTCACTTGAGCGGCAAAACACTGTGACAAAGACAACCTCAAATCAGTGTCAACTTATAAATTTACGGCCTGTAGAAAATACCCACTAGACACTACACAGATCTAGAATTATACGTCATAATCTACCAGAACCAAAATGGCAAGCATTCAGCACAAATAGTCCGTAACATGAATTTCACAGCTAACTTGCTGGCAAAGAGAAGTATCCGCGTCCATGCAGGACGGCGGCCAGATTCTAACTGATTGCATTTGCGCCTGATTTCCCGGCTTCCGGTAGTCACATGACATACCCGTTCGGCTAGACCCGGCGTTGCCCGGTTAACTTTCTGGCCGAACACAATACTACAGATGCACTGCTAAATAGCGCTGTGACACTGTTAGATGTTGATTTTTGTTTTGAGTATTTTAAACTTTTACTCTGTTGTGTAAGACGTAGATTAAAACACATGTGCGAAACCAAAGAACAGTATTTAGGTAGAATTATACATCGTAGATACAGACATACAAATGCATACAGACACCTATGGACATTAATAAACCTAGTCAAATACATAAAAACATCAAAGTCATAGACACAGTCAAGTGATATTTTTAAAAGACACCAGCAAACAAAAATGTAGACAATGTAAACAGACACCAACATAAATAGACAGATGTAGGCAATAAACACAGGCACCTACAGACCTCGATAGCTATAGACAAAAATTTAAAGACCAATACCTCATAGACATAAAATCGTGCTATTTATAGACACATAATTAAACAGGCTTGGATATCAAATAAAACGTACCTAGACAATGTCAACAGACACCAACATATAAAGACAGAACTTGAGATCTGTTTACAGAGATGCAATGAAACAATTTTACTGTTATCGCCAGCTGCACTCGAATACAAGAAACATCTACTTAGCCTACATTAATAAGGAGAGTTGGCCATAGGGTCGGTTACCCAATCCTATAGAACATTTCACCGAAAACATGTCAACAACCTTGAGAAAAAAAAATGTAATTCAGCCAGGTCCTCTGGTAAGAAGGCGTATGACACAACTTAGAGAAAGCTGAAAGTAGTCTGAGTTGTTAACTCACACTTCTTCTCTGAAAATCTCTAGATCTGGCACTAGACATGGTTGTGCATTAAACTAACAAAGGAAAACTGCACAGGTGGCAGGAGAAATGTAAAGCTACCAGTTGATAGAATTATCAGGCAGGCTCGCTTCTGGAATCCCAAAGGCAAGAGAAATTGGGGTAAATTAAAAAAAACACGCGGAGAAGAGACCGGGAGACAGTCATAAAAGGAATAAAGAATACATGGAAAAGCCTTGAACGGATGGCGCAGAGCAGGCAGGCTTGCACGTTTTTGTTAAGAACATCTAATTTGCACTGCTCATAAGAACAATTGAGATCCGTGAAGTGGCATAGTCACCTATGCCTCAAGGCACCTGATTTGACTTGACTCGCTCTTCTCATGTTTTATTCTCTAATGTCTGCTTTGTTTTAGCCAGATATGATGTACCTTAGCCATTACATTTAATGTATTCCCTATACGTATTTAACATTCGTCGCTTCTACACACTCTCAACATAAGTGTTAAGTGGTTAATTTTGTTTTAATAGGGATTCTTGTATTCTACGTTGTCCGTAACTCTGTCTATGATAAATTGTCACGAAATATGTTCGTTCCTTTTTTCTGGTCTTCACTCTATTCCAACATTATTACTTTGACATTCCTTTTATGTGCTAATTCTCCCAGGATTCGTTGTTTTCGCTTTCATCGTTCAAGGATTTATTATCACATCATGTCACACATCTCACCAACCCCCTCTCCTGGTTATTTTCTCCTTTGTTATCGGCGACGCGTAGCGAAGGAGCGAACTTGCCACATTGACTTTTCGCTTATCGCCAGCTCCAGACGTAGTAAGAGTCTACACTGAGCGACATTCCTATTGTTAGTCTATACTTTTTGTCAGGAAAGATACACGAAATCATGTTTTTGCATGATAAGGTGCTAGTTTGCAAACATGGCGTGCCCAAATACACGGTCGATGACAATCTTGGCAAAGATTAAGACGCGGACAGTGATGTAATACTTCCAGCAGATGGACTTTAAGGTGATAAACAATTATTAGAAAATAACATCTTGGAGAAGATTATAATATTAGATCTGTGAAGTAGTGAGTTTGTAAAAATGACAGGCGAAACGGAAGAAGCAAGACCTTATATAGTTATGGAGTTTGAAAATCACATCTTATGTTTTCATGTAGTAATGTTCTACATGAGAGATGAGGGTAGTGGGGTAATAGACCCCTACTAAAATCAGACACTTATTTGTAGTTTGGTTGGTATTTGAGATGCTAAGATAGACTGCTCCATATGGGACCTATCCTCAAAGTAGCAACCTGGGAGCGTAAGGAGAAAATTTTCCTTATATGCTACAGCGTTGTAAGACTACTTCACTGACTTCCAATTGCTTCGAGAAGAAATCATAGATAGCCAAGAACACGGAATATTAGGACCCAAAATATAGGACTGGACGTGAATTCTAAGATTAGAAGAGAGTAACCCTAGAGACATTATTTTGCGCCTTAAGTTCTAGGATTCAACTTCAAGTGCACATTGTTAACCCGTAAGTGATTATTAAACCTATTTATCTGAAACGTTAAAGCTATAGTTGGATTTTTAATCACTCTTGAGTGAAATGTATGTCTGTTCCCGCATGAATCATACAGTTTTAAATACATAAACATAGAGAGCTATAAACGTAATAATTGATGAATCATCTTCAGCTGGGGACGCAGAAATACGCGGGAAATTACCTCACAGAAGGGGCAGGAGAATACTAAAGTTCATGACAGCTTAGATGATCTCAAATGTTATGCTTGCTTTTCTTTAAATTCCTGTGAGACCCCTTTAAAGTAGAAGCATCATTCTTCTACTTATATCTCTGCCAAGAGTAATCTTAAATGAAGGTTGATACCATTGAAGACCCTCATAAGTAACAAGAAGAGACATGGTCCGCAACCAGATGATACGTCAAGGCCTAAAATCCCACCCCCTGCAGACCCAAGTAGAACAGTCCCAACTAAAATGGTTTGGCCATGTCTGCAGAATGAGAGAAGATCGGCTACCACGACAAGCATGGGAAACAGAGCCAGGGATCCAGACCCCCAGGACGACCCAGAGTCCGCTGGGAGGACAACATTAGACAATCTTTGAAGGACCGAGGACTAGAATGGAACCAGGTCAGGAGGAAGACAGCCGATAGGATAGTCTGGCGCTCTCTCTTCCAAACCTCTACACCTCATGGTAGAAGGGGAACGACTAAGTAAGTAAGAAGACCCTCATCATTATACTCTAAGTTTTGCCATTATTTGACCACTGCTGCGTAGAAGGGGAGATCATACGTCACATACATCTCCACCTGCTCGTGTTCATTATCAAATATAGTACACTAATGATTATAATCAACTCAAAATGCAGCGTAGATAAAGAACCTTAATTTTGATCCTGTGCACACTTAATAATTCAACACATCTTTATACGTGTCTACTCTTTCTATCATCATTATTACACATTCACCGTACGTCCTTGCAGTACAATAGTTCCATTTTATTTTCAATTTGTACGTCCTCAAATGTATATCACATTCCAATACGATCTGAGTCTTCTAGACTTCAATATTATATGCATCATGGTAATCCTACATGAACTGACTGCAGTACACATAGAACATGCTCAGTTCTTGAACACTGGAAAGGAATAATACTCCACATCGAATAAACACATCCGTCTTAACGAGACACTAAACACAGACTGATCTTGTATCAACACAAAACAAAGACACGTCATCACACCACAACACACGTACATGCGTACGGATGCCTTTCTGCGCGACAAGTGTTTTTCAAACAGACTTTCCTATCTGCCGCGCAAAAAGTATCATAACAATAAGTATATCCCATCTCTCTTACCTAGTCAATTCCAGAACAAGGACTGCCTTTTAATAGTATCAAATGGTTTCTTCAATGCGTTTCCAATCCATTTCCTCACCCCTTGTTCCAGTAGTATTTGTCTAATTCTTTCCATTAGTCCCACATTTTTTATCTTGCCGCACCATTCGAGTCCTTCTATTCGGCCCAATCACCCAATTATGATTATTCACTGTTATACACAATTAACAACTATATCCCCAATTTTTAGACAGTTCAGTACCGTGCGTTATCGATGCCAGAAAAGAGAGTAAGGAGTCGTAAAACTATGCTCTACCAGGCCTCTCGTAGAATGCGACTACGTAGGGTTTTACCATTCTGTAGAAACATAAAGACTTAAAAAACCTCGACAACAATGTCAGCAAGTCATTCGAATCACGTAATTCAAGTAATTAAGTCATTCAGACATTGCAACCAGTTACAACAACTTTATTCCGTGACACATATCGATGTTGTATAGGCAACAAGAATTGATATGTCAGCTTTATACCATATTCGTGTCATAAAATTTTTTGTCCTAGTGAACTCTGACTAACAGGAATCAACTCGTTAAGCTCGCTAACTACTGGGACCATTGCATAATGTCCAGAACAGGGGGTTAAACTGAAGTCGATTAGGCTGACGTAGGCAACTTGCCACCTCTAAGCCTGCGAGTAATCAATCATGGGGAAGCTGCGACATGAGAATCGAACACATTGACAAAAGGTCATACAGTATTTCTGTATTTCTCGTATTTTAGGATAACGGGTTGCTCGCTTCAGAGCATCAACCTGTGAAGATGTCTCCAGTGACAACCCATAGGATGTGGAGTTGGGAGGTAGAAGTGTAGTTATATAAATTTGAGCATGAACATTGGAATAAAAAAGTCAACAAGGCAGTCAGACGCTCACTCGGAAAGCAAACAGTATAGACGGCTGGAGGTTAAATAAAAACTTTGTTAGTCAAAAAAGATACATTGGCAGTCATAGAGATAGATAGATAGATAGATAGATAGATAGATAGATAGATAGATAGATAGATAGATAGATAGATAGATAGATAGATAGATAGATAGATAGATAGATAGATAGATAGATAGATAGATAGATAGGTAGATAGATAGATAGATAGATGGAAGAAGAGATAGTTAGAAAACGGGCAGATAAACAAATAAATGGATAGAACTATAGATAGAGGAGCAGACATAAAGAGCTAGAGTGACTGATACGGACTTAAGTAGACAGACAGACAGTCTGGCAGGCAGGGGATAGATAGTCCTACAGACGGACTGACAGAAGGCTGACAGACATAGAAAGACAGACTGGTAAGCGGGCAGACAGACAGACAGACAGACAGACAGACAGACAGGTAGATAGATAGATAGATAGATAGATAGATAGATAGATAGATAGATAGATAGATAGATAGATAGATAGATAGATAGATAGATAGATAGATAGATAGATAGATAGATAGATAGATAGATAGATAGATAACGGGCAGATAAACAGATAAATGGATAGAAATATAGATAGATAGAGGAGCCGACATAAAGAGCTAGAGTGACTGATACCGACTTAAGTAGACAGACAGACAGTCGGGCAGGCAGGGGATAGATGGTCCTACAGACGGACTGACAGACAGACAGAAGGCTGACAGACACAGAAAGACAGACTGGTAGGCGGGCAGATAGAACGAACGAACGAACGAACTTTATTTTCAAAGGGTTAAGAATTGGGCACGCAGGCCCGTCTGACATTCTGCAGACAGATAGACAGATAGACAGACAGACAGACAGACAGACAGACAGACAGACAGATAGATAGATAGATAGATAGATAGATAGATAGATAGATAGATAGATAGATAGATAGATAGATAGATAGATAAATAGATAGATAGATAGATAGATAGATAGATAGATAGATAGATAGATAGATAGATAGATAGATAGATAGATAGATAGATAGATAGATAGATAGATAGATAGATAGATAGATGCATGCATGCTTACATACATACATACATACATACATACATACATACATACATACATACATACATACATACATACATACATACATACATACATACATACATACATACATACATACATACATACATACATACATACATACATACATACCAGAATCTTTATTCTCCATAAAATACATTAATATGTACAGACATGATATAATAGATACAACATGGCATATAGGAGAATCATTAGAATTTACATAAAGTGTTGAAGACGTCTCAAGTAGTTATATGTGGGTGTTTTTACATCGAACCTTTGTGTTACACATACATAAAATTTTTTAAGCTTTCTAAAAGACATTGGCATATAATGATATGATATAACCTGCCAAAAAATGAGAATTATTGAAATTTACAAAATGTGTGTGGAATACCATTCAAGTAGAGCAATATGGTTGTTTTTACATGGAGGTTTTATCAGAATTTCTCTTTGCCATAAAAATCTTTGACAGCTAGTAGAGTGAGATATTAAATATAGCATCAAATACAATAGTCGTTTGGTATAGTAGACAGAGCACAATTGAGATTAGACGGTGGGGAAAACATTTCAGCAATTTAACATGGGTGTTTTTTACATCGAAGTTTCCATATTCTGTAAGAACCTATAATTGCACTGATACTGACATATTTACATAAAACCTTTGCTTGAAATTTCCGCAACCCTAGCGACATTAATCCACTCACACACTTTGCATGCACATGACCCAAACTACCAATTATCAGTACGATTACATGCGTACGATAGCCTAGTTCGTTAATTTCTGCAGTCAATGGATAGTACTTATCAAATTTATGTTGGTAACATTTATCTAAATGGGCGTCATATGGTATTGCTGCCTCCACTATAAAAGCTGTTTTGTTCTGTCGATTGATTATTGTTAAATCGGGTTTTATGGCATGTGTCTTAAATGAGGCGTTACTGCTGCCGAAAAGTGATGGTTTAACTATTATCTCTTTATTTATTGTTATGTCACTCTTATTATTGTATGAGGATTTCAGTTTCTCATAAATAATGTCTACAGCTCTATTGTGCCTTTGTTGGTATAATGTTTGAAATGTTGTACATCCATTCAATAAATGTGACACTGTTTCGTATGGGTGGTTACATATTTTGCACATTTTCGTGTATGTCTGTGGGTAGTATATGTAGTGGATTTTGATGGTATTGTATGGTTGATGTCACCTAGTGTGATGTATGAGGTCAGCTGTGAAGGCTCCTGAGATAAATATAGATGTGAATTACAGAAGGCCCTTCGTGCTACCACTTATGACCTCACACATATCTTTTTTACTAATGAATGTGGCTACGTTAAACGTCTAGGGTATGGTATGTACTGTGTTGTGGTAGAGTACACACACACACACACAGAGAGATAGTTAAGAAGTCTAATAATATTAATAAAATTTATGACACACTGAACTAACTCAGGCTGTTTTAGTTTTTTACAAATTAATCTTTTGATAAATTTATTTTGTTCTGAACCAAATGTTTAGTTGGTCAGAACATGAGAAATATTATGGAGTCATAAATTGAATGCAAAATCATAAGACATAATAAAATGGAAAATGTGTACTTAATTATTTCAAATGACTGGTTAATAATAATTCTATTAAGGTAGTCACTGGAGAACTTATTACTAGATATGCTGTTGGGATGGTGTCATCACTCCTAGTCTATGACTGCCAAACATTGTTCGTTGACTTAAGGGATAAATATATATAATTTAATTTCCCCAATGTCATGGCTTTTGTTAATGCTGAATTAGGAATAATTTAGTGAAAATGTCGTTGGTGAAAATCCAGCAGGCCAGATGTGACTTATCTGCCTGCATCGATCCTGTACAGAAGTCTGGTGGCCCCACCTCTCCGTGCAGGGGGCAATATACGGCTGCTCTGACACAATGACAGACTGCTCTGGTCCACACTTGTATATATGTTAACACAGCATTTGACACCGCTTTGGTGCCAAATATAAACTCACAGTTCTGAAACAAAAGTATTGGTCATGTGTCAGAATTCTACTTCTGAACCACTTCTGCACACAACACTACACACAACAACACCACATAGACTAGGTCAGATCTCTCTGACCACACAGCACATCTTACCAAGTTGGTTTCACATAGTATCAGTTCCCAAGACTACATTACATCTGAGATATGTTCAATAGCTTCCTGCTATTAAATAAGATAGGTGATATGTTCCACTGATCTCAACACTAGATCCTTTTTCATAGTTTTATTTAGGCGTGCCCGTGTATTTTCTTTGTATGTATATCTCTAGACCCTGATCTAGGGCTGGGGATCTAGAGCGAACACTTACTTGTCGTAATCATTTTTATGATATGGCAGTATCAATCACTCGAATTATTAAAATATACAGAATAAGTATTATTCATTCTTACCAGAATTCAGAAATTGAGAACACAGTTACATTTGCTAGCAAAACTCAGCTGAGCTGCTGGCTGTATGATGGCGTCCCACTTATAAAGTTATATTCTTAGGGAATCAACACCACTTTGGATACAAACTGCGTCTCTGAACAGTCTTATGGCAAATGGCAAACTTTCACCTCTCTATCACACTACTATAAAATGCGTTGACCAATCGCCGACTTCCCCCCTAACTTTCAAATTGGCAACCAAAAGTCACTTCAGTCAAATCTCAGTCAAGTATGTATTACGGTCTGTTAGTCCGTCTGTCTCTACTTGTTTTTTCATAAAAACACACTTGGTTTTACATGCCTTTCCTACACGAATCTGCTGTCTAAGTTATTTTTAGCTACAATTCTCCACCACATTCCCTCTCTTTAATTACAGCTCGAATTTACGTTTGCAGACTCAAGGCCAAGATTTTGGTTACTTTTAGTGACATGTGTTAACAGTGCAGTCGCTTGTCTGTTATGAACAATACCGTCTTTTGTCAATATCTTCCTTATTATCTATCCGTCTGTATAATTGAAAGCATATTATTTCTCTGCTCAAGATGGGCTATCAAACTAGCTAGGTTTTATTTTCATAACTCTATTATTAAGAAAAAACGTATTTTTTTTTTTCTTTCAAGTTTAAATTTTGAATTTCATTCGAGAACCTTCCATCATGTGTTTTGCCGCGGCATTCAAATAAAGACCAAGTATCGAAAAACCGTCCAAGAAATGACTGTCTCGATCCAGAGCCAATGTTCATTTCTTGTCCATTTCCTTACTTTATGTCAACTCGGGACGTGAATTTTTTCCCTTTCACCTTTCACTTGCGTCTTTTAGCCTTGCGATCTTCAAACACGTGTTCCGTCATATTTTTTTTTCTTTTTCTGTCCTCCGTTCTCTCCCGTCTCAAAGGGTAAACGTTTTGTCTGCACTTCTAACTCGTTAGTTTTAAATGGCGGTGGGAAGGTCTGGCGTGGGCGATCATGTCTCCTAGTATCTTACGCATTATTTTTAACCCTACATTTCATCGTTAATTTTGGAGATATTTTAACGTTGTATCATTGGGACATCATCACACATGTCCCCACCTGAGAACATGCACTACGGCAAGTTCCAAAACCAGTGATACACATAGATGACATCTCTCCTCACGCCTGCCACTATCTAATCTTGATCACAGGGGTGCCGACTGAGAAAATCTGCACCGACATTCAATTTGCCTGGGATATATTGGATACTAAACTGATAAGGTTGCAACAATAAAGACCACCTCAGCAATCTTGCGTTTTCATGCTTAGCCTGAGATGAGAATACGAGGGGCTGATGATCCGTCTGGACCACAAAAGTCCTACCATACAGATAGATTTGAAACTTCTTTATTGCCCAGATTAACGCTAAACATTCCTTTTCGCTTGTGGAATATCCTTGTTCAGCTTTATTCAATTTGCGGCTTGCTTAAGCGACTGGGTTCAGTTCCCCATCTGGTGAAGATGACCTCTGCAACAAGGCCGCCCCGAGGCCTACATTACTTGCATCTGTTCTCACCACAAAGTCCTGTGTCAAATCCGGCAATTTGAGAATAGGCTTGCTAGTGAGTTTTTCCTTTAGTTCTTGGAAAGCTAATTCACATTGCGCAGTCCAAATAATTTTTTCTGGAAGTCCCTTGCGAGTCAGATCAGTCGGAGGAGCACAAATAGAGTTAACATTTTTGATATATTTTTGATAAAATCCGCATAACGACACGAATGATCGCACGTCCTTTTTTGTTTGTGGTCTAGGTGCTCTCTGCAGTTTTTCCAAGTTCTTGGGATCAGGGGTCATGTTACCCTGATATACAGTGTGTCCCAAGAATTCCAACTCTTTGCATCCAATACAACATTTTGTTGGCCTAGCAGTTAAGTTCGCCTCCCTAAGCCTATTAAATAACATTTTTAGAGCGTCAATGTGTTCTTCAAATGTCTCTGTGGCGACGAGAATATCATCCATGAAATTCGTGATACATGGGTTATTCAGGGGATCCAACAATTTGCGCATCATCCTTGAAAATACACTCGGAGCATTTTTCAATCCGAATGGTAGCATGTTGAATTCATAATGTCCTTCCGATGTGCTAAACGCTAAATAAGGTCTCACTTCAGGCTTCACTGGAATCTGGTAATAGCCTTTACTAAGATCCACCTTTGAAAAGTATTTTGCCTTGTTTAATCTGGCAAATAACTGTTTTGTGTCTGGTAATGGATCCACTTGTCCTTCTGTGACAGCATTCAGTTTCCTGTAATCTATGCACAGTCTGTGTTCCCCAGACGGTTTCCTCAACAAAACGACACTGGAGCTAAAAGATGATTCACTGTGTGAAATAATCCCCTCCTTCAACAAATAATCTATTTCTTCCTTCAATGCCCTCTCCTTCGCGAACGGAATAGAATAGGCTCTCATACAGATTGGGTTTGAGTCTACCAGTTTCATGTCATACTGTAGCAAATTTGTATGGCCTGGTTTATCTGTTAATACATCTGTATGTTCCTCCAGAACCTGTTGAACTCTCTCCCTCTGAGTTTTAGTCAGGTGCTTACTGACTTTTACCTGTGCGGCTGTTTCACAAGGATGTAATGGGTATTCATGCGAGGTGAGTGGTTCCCTTTGCATTTGAGTTGCGATAGCCAAGGTCAATAAGGGGGTGCTTTCCTGGAGTGGTCTGTCCAGATACTTCTTTAAAAGGTTTACATGATAAACTTTCTCCTTCCTTTTTTTGTCAATTTTATAGTTTGTTCTAGACACCTTCTCTAGAACCGTATATGGACCTTGTCATCCAATTTGTAATTTATTCTGGCTGCCGGGTAGTAGAAGAAGCACCTTCTCTCCCACAGCTAGTTCTCTGTCCTTTGCCTTCCTATTAAAATATGCTGCATGTTTCTTCCTGACTTGTCTCAAATTATCATTTGCAAGTTTCCATCCAGCTTTCAGACGAGTGGTCAGTTCGTTCACGTATTGATAGGATGAGGTAACAGTCTCTTCTGCCTTCTCATCTGTCCAGGTCCTTAATAGTGCTTCTAATTGACCTTTTATTGGCCTCCCAAATAGCAGAGTTGCGGGAGCCATCCCGGTTGAACTATGTGGTACCTCCCGATACGCAAACAATGCGGCGGGCAGGAATTGATCCCACAGATCCGGTTTTTCGTGTGCCAGCTTCCTCAGGATACAAATGAGAGTCCCATTAAACCTCTCTACCTGGCCGTTCCCTTGTGGGTGGTACGGACTACAATGAAAGTGTCTGGCTTGAAATAGCTTAAAAACTTCTTCCGTTAGTTTCCCCTTGAACTGAGAGCCATTATCAGTCAAGATTTGATGCGGGAATCCTAATCTTGTGAATATTGTAAGTAGTGCCTCTGCTACATGTTTTGAATCAATTGATGGCAGGGCTACCGCCTCTCCCCACATAGAACAAGTGTCCACCAGAGTAAGGATGTAACTGTTCCTCCTCTTGGTCCGAGTGAGAGGTCCCACAATATCCACTGCAACCCTCTCAAAAGGTGTTCCCACTATGGGCATTTCCCCTAGAGTTGCAGGAGCAGTCCAGTGCTTTGGAGCTACCCTTTGACATTCTGGACAGGATTTGACATATCTTTTTATATCCTCCGTTATCCCTGGCCAGAAGTAATGACAAGCTATACGCTGTCCTGTGGCGCTGATCCCCATGTGACCACTGAAGGGAATCGCATGCCCGAGTTCCACCACTTTATCCCTATATGAAGTGGGAAGAACCAGCTTGTTGTGACCATTTGTTCCAGTTCCGGCCTTCCTGTATAAAAGTTTGTTCTTCATAAAATATTCCCCCTTGCTTGGAGGTGTGTGCCATTTGGGCAATTTTTTAAAACATGGCTTGAGTGTCCTATCCTCAGCCTGCGCCTTCCTCATCTCCTCTGAATGAGCATTTATAGGTTCACCTTCTTCCTCTTTCTTCTGTGACCTGGTCTGCACTGTCGCCATGATCACAGGTCTCTCGGGATTCCCCAAGAAGACGTATCTACACCCCAATATCAGAGGGTAGATTGGTTCATCTATCACTGCTACTCTGATTTCTCCTTCCACATAGCGAGTTTTCACCGTTATCCTTGCGATGGGAAGTGTCATGAGTGATATGTCCTTAGTCGCCCCTTGTATTTCCACTGTTTCTGTGGTATACTGACTTGGGTCCACTAGGCTAGACTTCACAACTGAATCATAATCCAAACCTGTATCATAAAGGCACCTTATGGTGACCCCATTACAAATAACATCCTCACAAACTGGGGGGTGATAAGGTTCCTGCTGTCCATTAGGATTAACCTTTAATCTTTGAGTCCCCGACTTCATTGCAGCAATGTTTGAAGGTTTCCTTCTACAAAATTCGGTGTTATGGTTATCTTTCTTGCACCATTTGCACCATCTTTTTCCTTGGTTAAACGGTTTTCTTTCATTGTATTTTTGGTCATTGAACTGTGAGTTTCTGTCTCGATAGTCATTTCTTGGCCGTTCAAAGTTTGTCCTGCCTTTATTACCTTGTTCTCTATTTTCAAATTTATTAAATGGCTGTGGAGCTTTAAAAGTTTATATATGCTTCTTTTTATTGCCACTTACCTCTGCCTGGGCTGTCTGATACCTCTCAGCGACATTTAAAATCTCCCCCAACTTCTCTGCACCTTGTTCCATGAGAAATTTTCTCATGTCTGGAGCCATGGACTCTCTCAATTGCTCTATCATGATCATCTCTTTAAGATCTTGGGTCTTCCCCAGAGCAGTCCATTTCTCCAAATAGGTTTCCAGTCTGGCAGAGAATTGGTGGTATGTCTCCCCAGACAACAGTTTGGCATTTCTAAATTTCTTACGATAAAATTCACCATTTTTTTCGTACCTCAATAACAAAGCCTGCTTTAACATGTCATAATTGTCTTGGTCTTCTCTGTTCATTTTTGCGAAGACTTCGTAAGAAGTACCTCTCAGTCCCTGTGATAACTTTAAACTCCACCTCTCTCTCTCTAACCCATATGTAGTAGCTAATAACTCAAAACGACTGAGGTACCCCTCGATGTCATCGTCTTTTTCAACAAAATGGTCTAAATGAAACCCCATAGCTGAGTTTGAGGCACCCTGACTAGCTGCAGCATCTGAGGCAAAAGGGCTGGCACCATTTTCAGGAGCCTGGCCTTGTAACTCCAGCTCCCTTAGTCGTAATTCGTGCTCCCTTTGCAACCTTCTATCTTCTGCCTCCCTTTCGGCAGTCAATCTTTTATCTTCTGCTTCCCTTCTCTTATCTTCTGCCTCTCTTTGCTGTCGTTTTTCTTCTGCTTCTAATGCTTTAGCCTTTTTGTCAGCCTTAATCTGCAGCCTCTTAGTCTCAGCCTCAATTTGCAACCTCTTAGTCTCAGCCTCAATTTGTAACCTCTTCTCTTCAGCCAACCTTTCAGATTCTAATTTTCTTTCGGCCTCTTTTTCTAATCTTCTTTCTTCCCGTTCAATATACTTATCACATTCAGCAGTTACATACTGAATTAAAACCTGACCATCCATTCCCATATCCTTCGCCGTTAGAACAGCAGCTGATCTGAACTTAGCTAGCTCCGCCATCACACAAAATAACAATGATCAAGGTAAAAATCCAACCACTAAACAACTAAAGTAATTCTAATTACTATAGACTAAGGTGATTCTAATTAGCCAGTTAACTAATTAATTACCACTGGCTGTGAAGATTCACCAACTTTTATTTTCACTTTTAATTTTAAGGGACAATTTTAATTTTTACAATTTGTTCCCCTAATTTTAATTCTCCCACCTGGAGATCCTAATATTATTGATAAGCTAGTATCCCTGGAAGAGACCCCAATATATGTAGTGGATTTTGATGGTATTGTATGGTTGATGTCACCTTGTGTGATGTATGAGGTCAGCTGTGAAGGCTCCTGAGATAAATATAGATGTGAATTACAGAAGGCCCTTCGTGCTACCACTTACGACCTCACACATATCTTTTTTACTAATGAATGTGGCTACGTTAAACGTCTAGGGTATGATATGTACTGTGTTGTGGTAGAGTACACACACACACACACAGATAGTTAAGAAGTCTAATAATATTAATAAAATTTATGACACACTGAACTAACTCAGGCTGTTTTAGTTTTTTACAAATTAATCTTTTGATAAATTTATTTTGTTCTGAACCAAATGTTTAGTTGGTCAGAACATGAGAAATATTATGGAGGCATAAATTGAATGCAAAATCATAAGACATAATAAAATGGAAAATGTGTACTTAATTATTTCAAATGACTGGTTAATAATAATTCTATTAAGGTAGTCACTGGAGAACTTATTACTAGATATGCTGTTGGGATGGTGTCATCACTCCTAGTCTATGACTGCCAAACATTGTTCGTTGACTTAAGGGATAAATATATATAATTTAATTTCCCCAATGTCATGGCTTTAGTTAATGTTGAATTAGGAATAATTTAGTGAAAATGTCGTTGGTGAAAATCCAGCAGGCCAGATGTGACTTATCTGCCTGCATCGATCCTGTACAGAAGTCTGGTGGCCCCACCTCTCCGTGCAGGGGGCAATATACGGTTGCTCTGACACAATGACAGACTGCTCTGGTCCACACTTGTATATATGTTAACACAGCATTTGACACCGCTTTGGTGCCAAATATAAACTCACAGTTCTGAAACAAAAGTATTGGTCATGTGTCAGAATTCTACTTCTGAACCACTTCTGCACACAACACTACACACAACAACACCACATAGACTAGGTCAGATCTCTCTGACCACACAGCACATCTTGCTAAGTTGGTTTCACATAGTATCAGTTCCCAAGACTACATTACATCTGAGATATGTTCAATAGCTTCCTGCTATTAAATAAGATAGACACTTACTTGTCGTAATCATTTTTATGATATGGCAGTATCAATCACTCGAATTATTAAAATATACAGAATAAGTATTATTCATTCTTACCAGAATTCAGAAATTGAGAACACAGTTACATTTGCTAGCAAAACTCAGCTGAGCTGCTGGTTGTATGATGGCGTCCCACTTATAAAGTTATATTCTTAGGGAATCAACACCACTTTGGATACAAACTGCGTCTCTGAACAGTCTTATGGCAAATGGCAAACTTTTACCTCTCTATCACACTACTATAAAATGCGTTGACCAATCGCCGACTTCCCCCCTAACTTTCAAATTGGCAACCAAAAGTCACTTCAGTCAAATCTCAGTCAAGTATGTATTACGGTCTGTTAGTCCGTCTGTCTCTACTTGTTTTTTCATAAAAACACACTTGGTTTTACATGCATTTCCTACCCGAATCTGCTGTCTAAGTTATTTTTAGCTACAATTCTCCACCACATTCCCTCTCTTTAATTACAGCTCGAATTTACGTTTGCAGACTCAAGGCCAAGATTTTGGTTACTTTTAGTGACATGGATTAACAGTGCAGTCGCTTGTCTGTTATGAACAATACCGTCTTTTGTCAATATCTTCCTTATTATCTATCCGTCTGTATAATTGAAAGCATATTATTTCTCTGCTCAAGATGGGCTATCAAACTAGCTAGGTTTTATTTTCATAACTCTATTATTAAGAAAAAACGTATTTTTTTTTTTTTTCAAGTTTAAATTTTGAATTTCATTCGAGAACCTTCCATCATGTGTTTTGCCGCGGCATTCAAATAAAGACCAAGTATCGAAAAACCGTCCAAGAAATGACTGTCTCGATCCAGAGCCAATGTCCATTTCTTGACCATTTCCTTACTTTATGTCAACTCGGGACGTGAATTTTTTCCCTTTCACCCCCACTTGCGTCTTTTAGCCTTGCGATCTTCAAACACGTGTTCCGTCATATTTTTTTTTCTTTTTCTGTCCTCCGTTCTCTCCCGTCTCAAAGGGTAAACGTTTTGTCTGCACTTCTAACTCGTTAGTTTTAAATGGCGGTGGGAAGGTCTGGCGTGGACGATCATGTCTCCTAGTATCTAACGCATTATTTTTAACCCTACATTTCATCGTTAATTTTGGAGATATTTTAACGTTGTATCATTGGGACATCATCACAGTATAGATGTAAAAAATTTCGCATTCCAGCAACTGTAACCTCGATCTCACAGCAAATGAAAGTATTTTATCACTTAATTTAACATTAGATAGAAAACTAGATTCTTCTTCTTCTTCTTCGTTCGCCCTGAAAAGGACGGTGGTTGCGTTGTGTATGTTTACAACGTAGCTGTGATATCTGCACCTTTCGGTCGACACATCCGACTTCTGCACGGCATTTTTAAGGACCGGGTTTGCCTTCCCATTTCGATCCACACTCGCTCAGCCAGCCTGCGCAGCTGCAGACTGTTTCCAGGACCACCACGTGGAGGTGGAGTGCGGTCTTGACCAGCTCTGGTTCGCTGGTCCTGACGCAGGCAGTCAAGCTATGAGTCGCTGACTGCGGTCTCTATTGCTGCGTCTTGAGGTCCCGAAAACTAGATGACAATGAATGGTTTACACATTTCATTTCGCGCACTATTCTCCCTTGTGATGATTTACTTTTTAGTTCACTTAGAATTAGGTTAAGTTTATGTGATTTAAATCCAGAATAAAAAGCATTTGCTGACTTGTATGTTAGACTCACATCTTCATCTACGTCTAAATGTACAGTGTAATGGCCACTGTCATCCACTTTCACACTCACTCCTTCACGCGCGCATTCTTCATTCAGTTCTACCCAAAATGATCTTGGCCAATTCACCTTCGATCTTTTAGCTAGATGGTTTGTTTCATTTAACTCGTAACTTGCAAAGTTATTCCTATCATCATCTACTTGGTCTATTTTACGTGTTTTCATATGTCTATCTAACGAGTTTATCGCTGCAGTTTTTACAAGACTATCATCACAATTGAGCATACTGACAAGGAATCAAATATGTCGAGAGTGGTATAATATGAAGGGGTTTGGTATGCCAAGGCCACCCTTCGACCTGGGACAAAAGAAATAGCTCCCTGTGGAGGATTCATTTAGCGCTAGCCATGTTCTAACGTGGTGTACAATTTCATCTTCAATTTCTTTAAGTTGTTTTTCTGTGAAGTGTATGTTAGAAAAATAAAACATGAGAGGACCGAAACACACCGGGTTAATTAATGAGATCTTTGCTGATGTTGGTAGTGGGGCACAGCTTAATTTGGTTAAATTTGATCTAAATTCTAATATAAGGCTGCTTGCTTGAAACTGGTCCGATGTATTATCAATTGTAATGTCATGTCCTAGGTATCTGTAGGAACGCCCTCGATCAGAAGAGGGGATTTCATGACCTTGGATATTAATGTCCACCTTACGAGTGTTGACCCAATTGTTTCCGCTTCGCTGACCGCTGAACACTGCACACTTTTGTGGCTTAACCTCCATCCCGCTGGTCTCCATAAATACTGTTGTCTTCTGTGCCATTGATTGTAAGTCGTGTATGTTTTTGGCGAAGAGACTTACGTCATCCACATACCCTTGAATGGGATTTGGTATGTGATGTATTTGATAACCTTGCTCAATCCACCGCAGCCATTTATCAATGCCTTGTTCAAATACAATGACACTCCATGGGCACCCCTGAATAATACCTTTCTTACGCTCGATCCGGTCTGTGATAGTACTGGCGTTTTTAACTTGATAGGAGGAGCCACTGTATATATCTTTGGTGATGTTGACAAAGACATCAGGGTAGCCTGATTCGCTTAGCTCCCTTATCATAAATTCGTGGTCAATGCTGCCAAATGCATCTTTAATATCAATAAAGCATTGATAGGCCTTTCCAGATGAATGTAGAAAGTCACTAACTGCTGTTTTTAAGGTGAAGACATGTTCTTGAAGACCATTTCTTGGCAATGATCCTTTCTGCCGAGGTGACAGTCGCTGGGTGTCAACAATCCACTGCATGTGTCGAGATTGAATTAATTTCATGAACAGCTTGTATGATGATAGCAGAAGAGAGATGGGTCTCCAGTCTTCGATGGTGCTTAAATTTCCATTTTTAGGCACAAGGGTAATTACACCGTGCTTCCAGTCTGGTGGCACCCGTTGGCTGGAAAGGCGTATGTTAAAAATAACCGTCAGGATTGGTGCGAGCTTGTTTGCTTGCTGCTTGATGGTATCATACGTCACACCGTCAGCTCCAGGTGATTTCCTACTCGGCAGTTTTTTGATACACGATAATACTTCGCCTACGGTAAATGGGTCAGTGACCGGTGTGTACTTCGGCTCTTGAATGACGATTTCTTCTTTCCATGGGGGGTCGCTTGCAAGTGTATTAAGTCTGCGCTGGCTGCGTTCCTTAAAATGTGTTTCTATGTCTTGTATGTCTATGTTACAGGTGGTGGTCGACAACTTGTTATTGTGTTTTATTACATTGATGGCTTTACTCTGATCTGTTTCTAACAAGTAGAGTAGTTCCTCTCGTGTCACGCTTCCCGCATTGTGTGTGTTACCATTTTCTTTGTTTCGTTTGAAACTTGGGCAGATGTTATGCCTAATAAAAAATAGGGCCGCTTCAATAAAGTCATTCAATTGTTGTGTGTCATTCACCTCTTCAGTACTGGTTGTTGGTTCCGGCGTAGTAACAGGAAACTTCAGCAAAATACGTCTGATAAACTTAAGAAACTCAATGCTGAAGGGTTGGCCGTCAGGCCGTGTTGATTTGAAATTATTCTCGCTGTCGTAAAATAAACTACACAGTGTTGAAACAATTCGTACCCACCACAACGGATTTGAATGTTCTTAAAATGGCTTTACTTTAATAGGCCGCGTTGATATGGCCTTTCTAAAACTGACTTCAGCAATTACAAAATCCTGCCATGTGTACTCGTTGGTACTAAACGTGTTCCAATAGTCGATGTTCAAAGGGTCGCCATCTTGGTTAGGCTCTGCGAATGTGAACACGGTACTCTTCTCACAACAAAACTTTATTTTACCACTTTTTATAGCTTCCTTCTTGAAAAATTTTAACTTAAAAACAAGTCCAACACTTTGTAAATCCATAACGACGTTATCGGTGCCCGTAACAACGGATATATCTTCCAATAAAACGAAATAAGCAGGACAGCATAAAAGTGCTGCTTGTCACGACGCCATCTTGGATACATACAAACATACATACATATCAGAATCTTTATTCTCCAGAAAATACATTGATATGTACTGACATGATATAATAAAATACAACATGGCATATAGGAGAATCATTAGAATTTACATAAAGTAAATTTACATAAATTCATACAGCATTAATGAGTGCTGTTACCACATACATACATACATACATACATACATACATACATACATACATACATACATACATACATACATACATACATACATACATACATACATACATACATACATACATACATACATACATACATACATACATACATACATACATTCATACATACATACATACACACATATATATATACATAGCAGAATCTTTATTCTCCAGAAAATACATTGATATGTACTGACATGATATAATAAAATACAACATGGCATATAGGAGAATCATTAGAATTTACATAAAGTAAATTTACATAAATTCATACAGCGTTAAAGAGGGCTGTTCAATCAATCAATACCCTTTAGCTCCCCGAGGAGCATAGGCCTTCTACAAACACATGCCAAGTCCTCCTGTCCTGTGCCATCCGCTCAAGTTCTTTCCATGTTTTCCTCATCATTTTCACCTCTGTTTCCAGTTCTCTTCTCCGTGTGTTTTTTGGTCTACCTCTGCCTCTCTTTTCCTGTGGATTCCAGAACAAGGACTGCCTTGTAATGCTATCAACATGTTTCCTCAATGTGTGTCCTATCCATCGCCAGTGTCTTCTTCTCTTGTTCCACTGGCCCTTGTCTGGTTCTTGTCATCAATTCCACATTTGTGACTTTGTCATACCATTTCAGTCCTTCTATTCTACGCAAGCACCCGTTTATAAAAGTCTGTAGCTTTTTGGTTGTTGCTTTTGTTGTTCTCCATGTCTCAGAGCCATACAATAGGACTGACTTCACATTTGAGTTGAAGATTCTTATTTTCGTGTTGGACTTGATTTCTCTTGTTCTCCATATGTTTCACTATTCAATGAAAGCTCCTCTTGCTTTTTGTATTCTTATTTTGATATCACTGTCTATCCCTCCAACTTTGTCTATATTACTGCCAAGATATGTGTCCGATTCTACATCTTGTTGTGGTGTTTCTTCGAGTTCAATCTTGTTGTCATTTCTTGCATTTGTTCTCATAATCTTTGTCTTTGCCCTGTGTATTTTCAGGCCCACTTGTTGCTACCTCTCATCGAGAATTTTCATTTTCTCTTGCATCTGATTATGGTTATGGGACAGAAGAGCCAAGTCATCTGCAAAATCCAGATCATCAAGCTGTTTAGTCAGATTCCACTGGATTCCATTTCTGTTGAGTGATGTCGATGTTTTCATAACCCAAAAAGAGGGCTGTTACCAGGATTGTATCCTGAACATATCAGAATCTTTATTCTCCAGAAAATACATTGATATGTACTGACATGATATAATAAAATACAACATGGCATATAGGAGAATCATTAGAATTTACATAACGTAAATTTACATACATACATACATATCAGAATCTTTATTCTCCATAAAATACATTAATATGTACAGACATGATATAATAGATACAACATGGCATATAGGAGAATCATTAGAATTTACATAAAGTGTTGAAGACGTCTCAAGTAGTTCTATGTGGGTGTTTTTACATCTAATCTTTGTGTTACACATACATAACAATTTTTAAGCTTTCTAAAAGACATTGGCATATAATGATATGATATGATATAATCTGCCAAAAATGAGTATTATTGAAATTTACAAAATGTGTGTGGAATACCATTCAAGTAGAGCAATATGGGTGTTTTTACATGGGGGTTTTATCAAAATTTTTGTTTGCCATAAAAAGCTTTGACAGCTAGTGGAGTGAGATATTAAATATAGCATCAAATACAATAGTCGTTTGGTATAGTAGACAGAGCACAATTGAGATTAGACTGTGTGGAAAACATCTCCAGCAATTTACAATGGGTGTTTTTTACATCGAAGTTTCCATATTCTGTAAGAACCTATAATTGCACTAATGCTGACATATTTACACAAAACTTTGGCTTCAAATTTCCGCAATCCTAGCGACATTAATCCACTCACACACTTTGCATGCACATGACCCAAACTACCAATTATCAGTACGATTACATGCGTACGATAGCCTAGTTCGTTAATTTCCGCAGTCAGTGGATAGTACTTGTCAAATTTATGTAGTAACATTTATCTAAATGGGCGTCATGTGGTATTGCTGCATCCACTATAAAAGCTGTTTTGTTCTGTTGATTGATATTGTTAAATCAGGTTTTACGGCATGTGTTTTAAATGAGGTGTTACTGCTGCCGAAAAGCGATGGTTTAACTATTATCTCTTTATTTATTGTTATGTGACTATTATTACTGTATGAGGATTTCAGTTTCTCATAAATAATGTCTACAGCTCTATTGTGCCTTTGTTGGTATAATGTTTGAAATTTGGTACATCCATTCAATAAATGTGACACTGTTTCGTATGTGTGGTTACATATTTTGCACATTTTCGTGTATGTCTGTGGATAGTATAGGTGTAAAAGACTTTGGCGTTCCAGCAACTGTAACCTCGATCTCACAGCAAATGAAAGTATTTTATCACTTAATTTAACATTAGATAGAAAACTAGATGACAATGAATGGTTTACACATTTCATTTCGCGCACTATTCTCCCTTGTGACGATTTACTTTTTAGTTCACATAGAATTAGGTTAAGTTTATGTGATTTAAATCCAGAATAAAAAGCGTTAGCTGACTTGTATGTTAGACTCACATCTTCATCTACGTCTAAATGTACAATGTAATGGCCTCTGTCATCCACTTTCACACTCACTCCTTCACGCGCGCATTCTTCATTCAATTCTACCCAAAATGATCTTGGCCAATTCACCTTCGATCTTTTAGCTAGATGGTTCGTTTCGTTTAGCTCGTAACTTGCAAAGTTGTTCCTATCTTCATCCACTTGGTCTATTTTGCGCGTTTTCATATGTTTATCTAACGAGTTTACATACATACATAGAAATCATCTATACATCTTACTGATATATAAACAGTTCTTGAGTACAAGACGCTGATTTCTTAAAACCTCGAAGGACAGAAGAGGGAGGGTGTTGGTGTTCTAGAAAGATCTGGTTCTACGATGACGTAGATGGGCAGTGAGTCCCTGTAGTCGAGGTTAGATTGAATATCCGTTCTCATCTTCTCGGTAAATATCTACAATCAAATATTGATACAGCGGCCGCGCTTGCCTGGACCCCTGATGGCTTGTTAGCCCGGACTCTGAGCAGACCGCCCCCCCCCCCCTCGGGGCTCTTTCATTACAATCTGGTTTCCTCTCATCGCTGGCTGATTGTGATATTTCTTGGGATGATGGCATCCTGGTGCGTGTTGAACTGTTGGTGTTTCCTTGCTTGTCGTCATCGTTGTCATAAACCTTGTCATCGTTATCAAATGTAACTGGCGATGCCAATCTCTCTGTCGTATTTATATATGCTGTTATTGTTCTTAATTGTTATCATTGTTATTGTTAGTCACAATCGATATCGCTGCAATCTGGTCAAACCCATAGGTGCTCAGTCTCCTTCAGCAAGTGTCGAAGAGTATGAATGCTAATTGTTCTTGTATCGTGCTGGTTGTATACATGCTGGATGCATCCTCTCATTCGTCCATCCGTATTAGTCTTTCGTTTGATGCAAAAAATCCACCAATCTACCCTTGTTGATGAACATTTATAACACATAAGGAAGGAAAACCCGAAGCCTGTAAACGGTAAATAAATATTAGACAAACATAAAGGTATGTTTTCAGGCACTCGTAAGAAATAAAGAAGTAGAACACTAGACAACAGAAAAACAACAGACATGAGTGATGTCGTTCTCTAAGAGATGATCATCAATTGCCCAATTATTATCTACTGCAGGTAAAAAGCTGGAGACACGATGACTGTAGTAATGGTAACATATTTCGTGATCTAACTGGCCTGCAGATGCGCTTATGTTCTGACCTTTTTTCAATATAAAATGTTTGAAACAGCGGTCCAAGAAAGCTGAAGTTTTGCCAACCATGTTCACGTACACACACACACTCACGCGCACACACCCACATATATACACACAAACACAAGGATTGATGAGATAGCCATGTACAAAAGTGGCCAAAAACCTTTGCGCCAAAAGGATGACTCATTACTATTACTGTTACCCTGGGAACGAGACACCTAACATTATTTTACCACGTGACAGGATGGTGTAAAATAGAACCGGAAGAAAGGACCTACAAAGTAATCACCGAAAAGTGCTCGTGTTAGAGCAGGCAAGGTGAAACTGTGTTGTGAACTGTCACTTGGTCTAAAAGACTATTGATAGCCCAGGCATATGTTTAAGCTTTATATTGCCAGATAGGATTTTCCTCGCCAAGAAGGAGTAAACATCTAAATATACAAATAATCCAGTTAATTTTTTTAACCAGATCACGCGTGACAAAGTAGTTAGACGTCCATCTTAGGTATCATTGTCAGTAATACAGCGTAAGTTATCGTCTGCAGCGTGATGTGCGTGTCTGTTCCTGAATTTCGTGGTAACAAATTCCGGTCTCCAACCTTCTCCAGAAAGTGCAAGAAATTCTGAAGATCCCATTTATACGCCGCAGACGTTAAAGGTAAATTACATTAAAATAAAATGGAAATGAGCAGCCTAACTGAAGCGCGCAACAAACCACCAAGTATTGACAAAGTTATCTTCGTCTCGTGACAAACAAAGAAAGTACCACAGAGCAACCAAATTAACATAATATTAAATTAATATTAGACAAACATAAAGGAATGTTTTCAAGCACTCGTAAGAAATAAAGAAGTAGAACACTTGGACAACAGAAAAACAACAGACGTGAGTGGCTTACCCAGGGTTCGAACCCCGTACCTTCCGTACGACAACTCCGCCTAGCTATACAAGCGAATCACACTGACCCCACGGCCAGCCAGGCATCCCCCCAAAAAAGGATGCTTTACTGACTAGTCATCAGTGTGAAACACAAGACAACACCGGAAGTATACAGTGGGCAATCACTTCTGCTGTTCCTCTATACAGCAGTATATGTCAGTCCAAACAAGACAAAGACCTTGATACTGTGTCCAGTAAATGATAGAAGACTTAAGGACAGTAGTATAGAACAGAGGGTAGGTTTCTGGTATTGTATAAACATTAATAACACATAAGGAAGGGAAACCCGAGGCCTGTAAACAGTAAATTAATATTAGACAAACATAAAGGAATGTTTTCAAGCACTCGTAAGAAATAAAGAAGTAGAACACTTGGACAACAGAAAAACAACAGACGTGAGTGGCTTACCCAGGGTTCGAACCCCGTACCTTCCGTACGACAACTCCGCCTAGCTATACAAGCGAATCACACTGACCCCACGGCCAGCTAGGCATCCCCCCAAAAAAGGATGCTTTACTGACTAGTCATCAGTGTGAAACACAAGACAACACCGGAAGTATACAGTGGGCAACTCAGCCCATTAATGACGCAATCACTTCTGTTGTTCCTCTATACAGCAGTATATGTCAGTCCAAACAAGACAAAGACCTTGATACTGTGTCCAGTAAATGATAGAAGACTTAAGGACAGTAGTATAGAACAGAGGGTAGGTTTCTGGTATTGTATAAACATTAATAACACATAAGGAAGGGAAACCCGAGGCCTGTAAACAGTAAATTAATATTAGACAAACATAAAGGTATGTTTTCAGGCACTCGTAAGAAATAAAGAAGTAAAACACTTGGACAACAGAAAAACAACAGACGTGAGTGGCTTACCCAGGGTTCGAACCCCGTACCTTCCGTACGACAACTCCGCCTAGCTATACAAGCGAATCACACTGACCCCACGGCCAGCTAGGCATCCCCAAAAAAAGGATGCTTTACTGACTAGTCATCAGTGTGAAACACAAGACAACACCGGAAGTATACAGTGGGCAACTCAGCCCATTAATGACGCAATCACTTCTGTTGTTCCTCTATACAGCAGTATATGTCAGTCCAAACAAGACAAAGACCTTGATACTGTGTCCAGTAAATGATAGAAGACTTAAGGACAGTAGTATAGAACAGAGGGTAGGTTTCTGGTATTGTATAAACATTAATAACACATAAGGAAGGGAAACCCGAGGCCTGTAAACAGTAAATTAATATTAGACAAACATAAAGGTATGTTTTCAGGCACTCGTAAGAAATAAAGAAGTAGAACACTTGGACAACAGAAAAACAACAGACGTGAGTGGCTTACCCAGGGTTCGAACCCCGTACCTTCCGTACGACAACTCCGCCTAGCTATACAAGCGAATCACACTGACCCCACGGCCAGCTAGGCATCCCCCAAAAAAGGATGCTTTACTGACTAGTCATCAGTGTGAAACACAAGACAACACCGGAAGTATACAGTGGGCAACTCAGCCCATTAATGACGCAATCACTTCTGTTGTTCCTCTATACAGCAGTATATGTCAGTCCAAACAAGACAAAGACCTTGATACTGTGTCCAGTAAATGATAGAAGACTTAAGGACAGTAGTATAGAAAAGAGGGTAGGTTTCTGGTATTGTATAAACATTAATAACACATAAGGAAGGGAAACCCGAGGCCTGTAAACAGTAAATTAATATTAGACAAACATAAAGGTATGTTTTCAGGCACTCGTAAGAAATAAAGAAGTAGAACACTTGGACAACAGAAAAACAACAGACGTGAGTGGCTTACCCAGGGTTCGAACCCCGTACCTTCCGTACGACAACTCCGCCTAGCTATACAAGCGAATCACACTGACCCCACGGCCAGCTAGGCATCCCCCAAAAAAGGATGCTTTACTGACTAGTCATCAGTGTGAAACACAAGACAACACCGGAAGTATACAGTGGGCAACTCAGCCCATTAATGACGCAATCACTTCTGTTGTTCCTCTATACAGCAGTATATGTCAGTCCAAACAAGACAAAGACCTTGATACTGTGTCCAGTAAATGATAGAAGACTTAAGGACAGTAGTATAGAACAGAGGGTAGGTTTCTGGTATTGTATAAAAATTAATAACACATAAGGAAGGGAAACCCGAGGCCTGTAAACAGTAAATTAATATTAGACAAACATAAAGGTATGTTTTCAGGCACTCGTAAGAAATAAAGAAGTAGAAAGACAGGGGACAGTACAGAAAAACAACATAGCTAGGCGGAGTTGTCTGTATTGTACGGAACCCGGGGTTCGAACCTGGGTAAGCCACTATTTCTTAACCGTCTGTTGTTTTTCTGAAAAACATACCTTTATGTTTGTCTAATATTAATTTACTGTTTACAGGCCTCGGGTTTCCCTTCCTTATGTGTTATTAATGTTTATACAATACCAGAAACCTACCCTCTGTTCTATACTACTGTCCTTAAGTCTTCTATCATTTACTGGACACAGTATCAAGGTCTTTGTCTTGTTTGGACTGACATATACTGCTGTATAGAGGAACAACAGAAGTGATTGCGTCATTAATGGGCTGAGTTGCCCACTGTATACTTCCGGTGTTGTCTTGTGTTTCACACTGATGACTAGTCAGTAAAGCATCCTTTTTTTGGGGATGCCTAGCTGGCCGTGGGGTCAGTGTGATTCGCTTGTATAGCTAGGCGGAGTTGTCGTACGGAAGGTACGGGGTTCGAACCCTGGGTAAGCCACTCACGTCTGTTGTTTTTCTGTTGTCCAAGTGTTCTACTTCTTTATTTCTTACGAGTGCCTGAAAACATTCCTTTATGTTTGTCTAATATTAATTTACTGTTTACAGGCCTCGGGTTTCCCTTCCTTATGTGTTATTAATGTTTATACAATACCAGAAACCTACCCTCTGTTCTATACTACTGTCCTTAAGTCTTCTATCATTTACTGGACACAGTATCAAGGTCTTTGTCTTGTTTGGACTGACATATACTGCTGTATAGAGGAACAACAGAAGTGATTGCGTCATTAATGGGCTGAGTTGCCCACTGTATACTTCCGGTGTTGTCTTGTGTTTCACACTGATGACTAGTCAGTAAAGCATCCTTTTTTGGGGGGATGCCTAGCTGGCCGTGGGGTCAGTGTGATTCGCTTGTATAGCTAGGCGGAGTTGTCGTACGGAAGGTACGGGGTTCGAACCCTGGGTAAGCCACTCACGTCTGTAGTTTTTCTGTTGTCCATGTGTTCTACTTCTTTATTTCTTACGAGTGCCTGAAAACATACCTTTATGTTTGTCTAATATTAATTTACTGTTTACAGGCCTCGGGTTTCCCTTCCTTATGTGTTATTAACATAATATTAACCTAGTGAAAAACCAAAAGGTGACGAAAATAATCAAATATACACATATGTTTTAAAAAACATCTCTGCGTGTATGTGTAACCGAACTAATTAACTAAACAAACAAAAAAAGAAAGAAAGGATGCGTAAACAATCAAATCGGTGACAGATAAATCTAATAAAAGAAAGAAATTATTATTAAGTAGGAGCCATAAAATATTGATTTAACTTTTTACGTGGAAGTAAAAATCTCAAATCGCTTACAATTATAGGTAGCGAGGACAATGTGAAGAAAACGTTAGCATAAGAAGATCCACCATGACAAGTTCTCATAAACGACTACGATCTAGTCTGTGTTTATATAAAGAGACATAATTTAAATGGTTGTAATACAATTCCTAGACATAATAATATAATAATAATAATATAATAATAATGTAACTTACTTACTTAGTCGTTCCCCTTCTACCGTGAGGTGTAGAGGTTTGGAAGAGAGAGCGCCATATTATCCTATCGGCTGCCTTCCTCCTGGCCTGGTTCCATTCTAGTCATCAGTCCTTCAAATATTGTCTAATGTTGTCCTCCCAGCGGACTCTGGGTCGTCCTGGGGGTCTGGATCCCTGGCTTTTTGTTTCCCATGCTTGTCGTGGTAGCCGATCTTCTCCCATTCTGCAGACATGGCCAAACCATCTTAATTGGAGCTGTTCTACTTGGGTCTGCAGGGGGTTGGATTTTAGGCCTTGACGTATCGTCTGGTAGCAGACCATGTCTCTTCTTGTTACTTCAACCACCTTCCTCAGATACATCATTTCTGAGGTCTGGATCTGGGTTTTGTGGGTTGTAGTCATTGCCCATGACTCACATCCATATGTCAAGACTTGGACATAGGTGGAGCGGTATAAAGCCATCTTCGTTTTCTTACCAACCTTTCTCTTGCTGAGGAATCCTCGATTTATGGCCTGAAAAAGTCTCCCAGCTGCTGCTTTTCGAGTGGCCAACTCGTCTCTGATGCCTCCCTTTCGGTCTATAATAGCTCCGAGGTATTTAAAGTGATCGACCTGCTCCAGGACCTGTTCTCCCAGCTTAATCTGATGTCTTCTTTCTTCTCGTGATATCACCATGGATTTTGTTTTAGAGCTGCTTATCCCTCTCTTCTCCAGCTCTTCCTTCCAGACTTGCAGGTTGGATTGGAGATGTGCCTCTGATTTATAATAATATAATAATACCTAGACAGTTTATGCCTTTATCTGACCAAGCTTCTGTAACTGAACATTTCCTTTTTCAGTGTTTCTTTTTTTTCAGTTGTGACGCAATCTTATAACCACTTCAGGCTGAGGTCAGCTTGCAGAAAACACTGGATCAACTGTCTACCAGGAGTTAACAAGAGCGACGACCGTTAGATTACTAAATGAGTTGATAAGCTATTTTGAAAGCCTTTAAGGACCACTTTGGTGAAACCTACTGCAGTTTTTAAAAATTAGACAAAATTCAGTGGCGTAACTAAATTATTTTTCAACATTGATTGTGAGTTCTTAAAACGCCAAGCAAGCGTGCTGCAAAGTTGTTTTTATTATTTTGTTTTTGGTGATTATAATAAAGTAGGTTACTCTGAACAGGTTAAAATGTGGTGTTAAGTTTTTTTTTTTAAAAGCGACATTCAACAAACTTCTTGCAAAATGTAAAACGGCGTGTCAAAAACGTTAAGTGTGGAGCATGTGGTGGTGGAGACTTCTAGATCGTGAAATATTCTCACTAATCTGTCTTTATAAGCAACCATCATTATTATCATCATCATCATCCTTTCAGCTCTCGAAGGAGCATAGGCGTTCAACAAATGTATGCTTCTTCTTCTTCTTGCGATCGCATCTTTGATGTTTACACAGTCAGATGAGTTCTCATGATGAACTCGACTGGAGTTCCTCTTTAGCTCCATACAGCTTTGAGTTAAGTGTTGAGTCATTGGGCCAGTATATATTTCTTAACTGGTCATACAGAGGACAATCATATAGAACATGTATGCTAATTCTTCCTGTCCCTTGCCATCCGTTCAATGTCTTCCCGTGTCTTCCTCATCCCTTTCATGTCTGTCCATGATTCTCTTCTCTATGTGTTCTTTGGTCTCACTCTGTCTCTCTTACTCTGAGGATTCCAGAACAAGGACTTCCTTGTAATGCTATTAATAAGTTTCCTCAAAACGTTATAACCAGTCAAACAAGTAAAATGCCGTAACATGACTTAATTTTGCATTACGAGAAAGAACATACAAGCAGAAAGTAGGACATTTCGGACTGAGTAAACACTGACAGTGGCGGCAGACATGAATTTTTTTATTGGTCGTCCCATATCAGATACTGCAGTAGGAGTTCAAAGTGTTAAAGATTTCTCCAGTCCCAACTAAGATGGTTTGGCCACGACTGTAGAATGGGAGAAGCTCGGCTACTGTCGTGAAGTGACGTCTGTATCACAACACGAATTCTAAGTAACTCTGACCACACCGCGCACCATACATTGTAAGAACTGCAAGATACCCAGTCCAATCAGAACGCTCCGTTATGCAGTGTTTACTACAGCCTTGGATAATAAAAATGGAAGTCCAATCTGTGCAACCTAGTATCGAAAGACAATTTACTACATCAGTATGAAAGAAGTACCACATGGAAGAAGTATTCAAAACGATACTGGGAATGTTGCTCTACCCGTAGGTACAATAACTCCTATAAATACTAATATAAAACGGGAGAAACCTCTGGTTGAATGCATTTGAAGCTTCAGGCTAGTCCTTAATTTAGCTGTTTAAATTATGCATAGAATAAAATGCACTTATGAGACTAAAAGATTATTAGATAGATATATAAAGAATAATTCAGAGTATAATTTAAGCTTTGGATGAATAAAATCGCTCCAGGAATAACGAAGATATTTTTAAAAAGTAGTTTTCCTGATTTGAACAATAGGCAAATTTTACCAATGTTTTCGGACCTTGAAACACATTAGTAGGGGAAACCACCTCGGACGGGTCACTCTGTCATGAAATATTCTAATCCACATATATAAATTATTAGGTAAATATGAAGCCTAACAAATAAAATTGAATCGACAGCGAGCGGCAAATAAAAGTGTGTCACAAAGAATTACTGAAATCCCCCTTGTTTTTCTGCTTCGTCTGTACCTGAAAACGCTTTCGTTGATATAAAAGCTTACTGTATTATTACCCGCCTTCTTCAATGAAACGTGTGCTGCATTTCTAAGAAAAACATTGAGACGTACTGCGTAATGACCTAAATTAATCCTAACATTAATTATACTGCGTTACCAAAACGAACGAACAGATGGACAAAAGGATAAAGAGAGAGGGGATGGAAATCAGGAACGCATGCATATGTAAGTCTACATGCATATATTTTTTTTTCAGACGGACAGTGATAAAATACACTACCCTTTCCCAGAGTTAGGTTTATAAATCATAAAAAAAAACTCTTATTAGAAAAGATAACATTAGATGGGTTTACGGTTGAGAACATAACAGTACCCAGACAGCACATCTTCGAAACAGGAGGTAGAAGAAATTGCATATTTTGAATGCAGCCACGTAGCTCCTTTAAATTTGTATTTTTGGGTTCCTTAGGGCTTGCTGACAAATAATATGTAAAACGTTACGCAAATAGTCCAGGAATTAATAAATTATACCCAAAATAAAATATTGGGGGTGCCTGACAGCATAAAATCATTTCTGCTCATAAGATTTTTTTATAACGTGTTTGAAAAAAATTTACGTTACAGAAATAGCCTACCATGTAAACTCCAAATTGATTGGAGCGCAACAAATGAAAGCCTAACCACGATTGGTCGGGCTATAAATACTATCTTGGTTGTTAGGGGAAACGGGGAAAGGTAACATTTTTTCAAACACTTGTCGAAACGGGGCTCATTGGTCAGACTCGCTGATATACACACTTGGGAGCGTTAGTTCGAAACCACTTGTTTAAAATAGATTGATAAAGCATCAGTGCGTTGAAGCCAGCATATATTTTGCTAAATAAAAGCCTGGAAGATAAGCAGATGGGAATTTGTGCCAGTTTGTGCCAGAATTCATTGCTAATCAACGTATCTGTGTTTATTCGTATGAATTGTGGTAAGCTTGAACCATTCAATATCTTTTAATGAAAATTGAATGTGAATTGTTGATTTATGCCTGTATATATATGTGTAGTTCAGTGGCCAACGTGAGGTAAAGCCTGTAATGCTCCAGCCTGAACAGAGGGTGTCGGAGAGAAGTAAAACGGCATGGAATGGCCAAACAGTACACTGACACCTGGATGATTGACTAGAAAGAAATAATGCTGGAAGTGCAGAGGCGTAGTAACCATTAAGAAGGGTAATACTGGAATAAAGTATTTCAAATGAAGCTGACAGTTGGCCTAATGCTCTGAACTCAATGTTTGTGCTGTGTTGTGATCAATGTAACAAGAGAGTTTAAGTTAGTTAGTTATGAAGTAGAAGGTACATCCTTCTTGATTTCAGGGACAGTGGTCTTGATGGTACTGAGCAGCACCTGGTCAGAGCTTTGCTGAATCCAGTGTCGGACAGCATACTCCTTGGTCCTTTTAGCTATCAGTGAGGTGTCTCCAGAGCCCAGAGGAGAATTCGAGCAGAGGAGTCCTTTCCTGCCGCCATCACGCCAGATAAGCTAACTTGGCCAGCTGAGCTCAACATTATGTCCCCTCATCTTGAACTGACTTTGTAAAATTAACATTAAGAGGGGAATTTACTTGTCTTAAAATCAGGAACTGTGAACATCTCCAATACTAGTCCCTAAAGACAAACTATTGAAGTCATGATGACAAATACCAACAGAGCTTGAACAAAACAAAACCAGTATTACCTCATTTTACTACTACACAACTGACACACATAGAACATTTGTAATAATATATGTCACTACAATATTCATATTAAATACATTCTGTACATAACTTGTAATTTAAATTGATTGTGATTCCTGGTTCCCTTGTAGTTGAATCAGGACACATATTCATTCATGCCAGTAATGAATACATATTGTTATTTGAAAGTTTATCAGTGACTCTTTTAAGATATCTTTGTAGAGTGTTATATGTATGTGAGTGTCACAGTGTTGTCAAGAGTAGTGGATTAAATTAAATTGTTTATCTGTCTGTTGTTGTGACTTACACTTCATCATACACATACCCTAGACACATAACGTAGCATCACAATATTCCAGAATAATTCTGACTGAGATATATAGATATGTGGTAGCAAGTAAGGTTATCTATAATACACTACTCTTAATAGATATAGATACCTTCACAGCTGATCTCAGTCAGTACACTAAGTTCCCTATAAGTAATATATATCTATACATATTTTATACTTTTCAATATTTTCATTAGAAAGGGGTAATACTGATAAGATCAGACTATATTATATCTATACTATCCTATATAAATCATCTGAAAACCTTATATATCCAGGATATATATTTATTTCATATAACATCTGAACTTATATATATATATAGCTACCATGACATAGCATGGGAATATATATATATTGTATATATATAGCCACAGAAATCGGATATATATATGCTTTGCTTTCTATATATATATTATAGTGAATATTTTATTATATGATTATTTTGAAGGCAAAACCACGCATATTCGCTATCTGTTATACTCATTTTTTGAAGCCACGCCTATTTTTATTATTTCAGAGGATTTTACATATTTATATATATGTGTATATAATTATGTGTAATTCTAGTGATTAATCCACCTGTACGATAAGAAGTGTATAGATGTGTTAGAAAATTTATAGTGTGTTGCTGGTGAAACTTACAGGCTTGTGTGTAATTCCAGCGGCAAACCCAGCCTTCGGAAATATTCAAAAATATTGAGAATGATGACCAAGTGTGTCTGTAGGTTTGGAAACGTGTTTAAAGAAGTATTTCTTAAATGGAATGACACACATACCAGGAACATAAGGAAGGACGAAAGGAATTGGATCACTGTATAGTTTGATATGTTACTTAGTAGTTTTATTCACGACCAAATTATTGTATGGAGGCAGATCATGGGAAACGAATTATAATTAAGGATATAGAAGACAATTATGATCACAGTGAACTGAATTGATTAATGCTACTATATTATATCTTGTGCATCTGCTGGCACTCTTATCTGAAACTGTCTATCGTCCCCATCGGTGTCATAGAGGGATATTGGTAGAAAAATACAGGGATTGCGTTTAAGTTTGTTTCAGGTTTTATCCTGATATCTACGACAAATATAAGAGGCATCTATTACTGAGGTTACGACGGATGCAGATCTTAATACAGTGAAAGACGTTGTTGAACATTTTTATTGTTGATTTACTTTTATAACATGAGTTCTTTTAAAACTTCAAACAGAAAAGAGTAAATGTACAAATAAATTGTAAATATTTACCAGCAAACTTGCGTAAATTCTGTAAGTTAAGTTTTATTCATTGTTGGTGAATTTAATAAAATAATTACCCTTAGCAGAGTTAAAAATATTAATAATAATTACCATATTAACAGAGGAGGATCTGGAGAGGTAGCCCATAAGTACTCAGAGTACTACAAGTACATTACCATCTTCTCTGGGAACTTATACAGCTTGACCCTACCTTTGTTGTCTATACACCTTTACTCTTTTTCAGAGAAAGGGGTATTACTGATAAGATCAGACTCTTATCTGGCACTATCCTGGTATCATCTGATACACCTTTATGTCCAGGATATCTTATTACTTTCAATAACATCTGAACCTCTCGCGACAGCTACCACGACAAGCATGGGAAACTAATGTAAATATAGCCACAGAAATCGGACCGCCTTTGCTTTCTCAGTTAGTGTTTATGTTTTGTGAAGGCAAAACCACGCAATTCGCTGTCTGTTGACTCACTTTTGAAGCCACGCCTATTTTTCCTGTCTTACATGCGCTAACGAGTGTTTACAAACTTTCGCACCCGGCAGTCAACAAGTGGAACAAACCTGGTTTGTTTACCTGAGTTCTCACGCGAGCTGATCTGTCAATCATCGGATAGTGACAGAAAGCACGTGGGGAAAAGAACAATCCTCGGTAGTAAATACAAAGGCGATAATAATACTTTTCGACCACCTTTGTTGTCCGTGCAAAAGCTTTGATCTGCGGAAACGGACAGAAATATAATGGGGGCCCGTTCGCACGGTCCATGTCTTTTGATGTCGTTCGACATCACGAGTAGACTGAACAGGAAAATCGTTTATCTCTGAAGCCAAGCTCGTTGATTTCTCCTGAAGGTGTGAATTGTCACATCCTTTAGAGATAAGTACCCTAAATCTGTATATATATACTGCGTTCTCTCCAAGTCAGTTATCAAGTCTCTCAGGAAATTTTTGATAATCTAAAAGAGTACGCTAGAACCTATGTGAAATAGTGCGTTAATAGCCTTCGTGGGGATTATTCCGTTTTCTGGTAATAATATAAGTTGTGCTTAAGTGTTAAATGTGTTAAAGTTTTTCCATTTTTATTCACTGCGATTCCCTAGCGTTAAGACTAGAGAAATAGCAAACGCGTAGATATTTCCTTACCAGTGGTTCAGTAATGTAAAATCCACCAACAATTTTTTTTCACCAGAAGATACGGTTTAGCTGACTGAGTATAATGCTGTGAGTGACGGATAAAGTGACAGAGTAGAATGCGCATTATATTACATTGTGTGTAAATTTTTTAATGACTAGTGTTAATATTATGTGTCAAAACAATAGTCGCCGACAATCAACTAGCTAGTAATGACAGGCGATATTTGTGAAGGGCGGAGTCATAATTAAATTATAACTGACATTGTGCGCTGATTGTTTTACCGGGTCTGAGGGAGAAAGGCTGCATGCCTAGAACCCAACCTGTACTCGCTAAGCGAAGCGCGATAAGATAGGTTAAGACACCGTGTGCCTTTTAATTTAATTAGGTGACGGAGAGGATAAGAGATCATACCTTACGCTTGATAGCATAGGATATTGTCATTTTGGTTAAATGTTTTGGTTCTTCCTAATACAGTGCTTGATCAAAACCAGCGGCCAGGGGTTTTTTCTATTGTGGTCCTTTTCTCAGTTACTGAAGGAGTAATAGTTGTCGATTTCCTTGGCGTTCGTCCCCAGTACATGTGTGAACAGGACAAGCTAACATTTAACTGTAAATTTGAGGTAACTGGACTTACAAATTCCCAGATTGTTTTATTCACTTTATCAGCCCGCGGTGGCAGTATACATAACATATTTCCCGACTTCTGACAGTCGTTTTCCCGAGTGGATTTTATCCAGGAGAATACGCTGTCTCATAATCGGCACTCACCCCCAGAGCGAGCCGATAGGATTTATCATCATCATCTTAATTAACAGTTTTAGCAACCAGAGTTTCTTTAGCTATTGGAAGTACTAACTGCTGTCTACTGTGAACACAAGATCGCGTTCTTTTTTTTCATGAATCATTCGAGGTGACAATACATATATATCCTGGAACTCAACCACCCAATTGAGCGTTCCCCTTATAAAAATTAATTATTGGTGGAGGGACTGGGGCTCAATTCGGAGGACAGAACTACTGGATCATGATACATGTGCATGGATGTTTACGTTCAATAGATTGTTACACCAAGTTTAGGTAAGACGTGATTGATGTATCCACGAATGACAGAGTGAGAGTGAATATTTTCCAGTTACGGAAACTGTACCATCCGTTAATTTCTTTGCAAATACTGTTATATTTTACTGGATAGCTTAAGTAGAAACTTTGTTCTTTTCTTTACTGTCTATTCTATACCCTAGTGTTAATCTTTGACCTTTTGGGTTATTAACTTCTTTTGGGATCTTTTCTCAACAAGGGGGGAGGGCACTTATTGGGTTATTTTCCTATGTCTGTAAACATGATTTTATTGATTTCCATATGTTTGATGTTGTAAAGTTTAAGTGATAATAAACAAAACAAAACTTAATTTAGTGTGTTGGTCGTCACATAATTGTGTGTGTGTGAGTAGAAAACTTATAATTTTACTTATAGGGAGGTTTGACAGATCGTCTAATACTAAAGATAGTCGTATAGATAAGTTGGAATAGAGAAACCACTCATTCCAGAGACAGATCTTCACCTTAATCTATTCACTCGTGGAATCTATTCTAACACCTTTCTTTCTCATATACCCCCATCTTCTGCTCTACTCAGACGGGACCAAATATATCTCTAACCTATCTAAAAATGTACGACACCAGGGATTCAGACCTCCAGGACGACCCAGAGTCCGTTGGGAGGACAACATTAGACAGTCTTTGAAGGACCGAGGACTAGAATGGAACCAGGCCAGGAGGAAGACAGCCGAAAGGATATTATGGCGCTCTCTATTCCAAACCTCTACACCTCATGGTAGAAGAGGAACGACTAAGTAAGTAAAAGATTTCTCCATACCAGACCCAGCTTTACGAAGTGGGGCGACCTCTACCTTCCTCACTGTCATTTGCCTTTCCTAACTCAAGAGCAGATTCAGGTATCCTTTTACAGCTGGGTGGACTGAAACGAGACGCTGCCAGCTCTCAATCCCGAAACACGGTAGCTTCGCCGCGAGCGGCATGCCCTCTAACCGCTTAGTCAATCAATCCCTTGCGTCTGTGATTATGTAAAGAAAACAAAAACTGGTTATATGAAACACATTTCTTTGGGGCAATATCCGAAGCAACTTTTCATATGAAAAAGTCTAGAAGATGAATCAGGCTGAGTTTATCGTGACCAAAGACTGTTTTAAAAAAGGTGTCACAAATGAAAAGACATATCCTGGAGCTGATGTGGATTCAGATCACAGTCGGATGGGGATTAAAATAAGACACAACGGGACAAGTGCAGAATGTAAGAACAATTATGTAGCTCGGATAGAAATATTGGAACTAAAACATTCAGACAATAAAACATAAACACCTTGTCGAAGACAACTATAAGTAGGAAAAATTACTTACGGTAATCGTCATGGTACAATCGTCATGGTACAATCGTCTCGGTACAATCGTCAGGGTACAATCGTCAGGGTACAATCGTCATGGTACAATCGTCATGGTACAATCGTCATGGTACAATCGTCACGGTACAATCGTCATGGTACAATCGTCACGGTACAATCGTCATGGTACAATCGTCATGGTACAATCGTCATGGTACAATCGTCACGGTACAATCGTCATGGTACAATCGTCACGGTACAATCGTCATGGTACAATCGTCATGGTACAATCGTCATGGTACAATCGTCATGGTACAATCGTCACGGTACAATCGTCATGGTACAATCGTCACGGTACAATCGTCATGGTACAATCGTCATGGTACAATCGTCATGGTACAATCGTCATGGTACAATCGTCATGGTACAATCGTCATGGTACAATCGTCATGGTACAATCGTCTCGGTACAATCGTCATGGTACAATCGTCATGGTACAATCGTCACGGTACAATCGTCACGGTACAATCGTCACGGTACAATCGTCACGGTACAATCGTCACGGTACAATCGTCGTGGTACAATCGTCGTGGTACAATCGTCGTGGTACAATCGTCGTGGTACAATCGTCGTGGTACAATCGTCGTGGTACAATCGTCATGGTACAATCGTCTCGGTACAATCGTCATGGTACAATCGTCATGGTACAATCGTCATGGTACAATCGTCTCGGTACAATCGTCATGGTACAATCGTCATGGTACAATCGTCTCGGTACAATCGTCATGGTACAATCGTCATGGTACAATCGTCTCGGTACAATCGTCATGGTACAATCGTCATGGTACAATCGTCATGGTACAATCGTCTCGGTACAATCGTCATGGTACAATCGTCATGGTACAATCGTCATGGTACAATCGTCATGGTACAATCGTCATGGTACAATCGTCATGGTACAATCGTCATGGTACAATCGTCATGGTACAATCGTCTCGGTACAATCGTCATGGTACAATCGTCATGGTACAATCGTCACGGTACAATCGTTTCGGTACAATCGTCATGGTACAATCGTCATGGTACAATCGTCAGGGTACAATCGTCGTGGTACAATCGTCTCGGTACAGTCGTTTCGGTACAATCGTCATGGTACAATTGTCATGGTACAATCGTCATGGTACAATCGTCATGCATCATCATTTTCTTTTTCACTCTCTGTGAGGCATGGTGCCACCACTACAGCTGGTCCCCTCGCAGGAAGCCAGCACAAATCATAAACATGTTCATGCAGCTGTGGTTCCTGTAGCCAGAGCCGGCCCTAGGATTCTTTAAAAGTGGTGCGAGGTCTCGTGATAGCACCGCTAAAGAGCCAGCTCTGTCTACAGCGATTCGATCCAAATGGAGAAGTTGCCAGCCTCATGTACAACCTCATATTTGTCTCCTGGTACGACATGCCTGAGGGAGCTGTGTCCTATTCTTTCTTTTTCTCATCAGAGATCTCCAGGAATTACACAGAGCCATGGAATATTCCAGAAGGAGTAAGATAAAAGATAAAAGGTAAAGGATCCCTTTACACGCCCGTTGAGGTATATTGGGAATATGGTGTTAGGCCCATATTGTTTTGACCAGAAGACAAAAGGATGCACAAAATGTGACTGTTTAAAGATACTGCAGTAGGGGAATGAAGTGTTAGAGGCTTTACTATACTAGTTCCATCCTTAGATATATATATATATATATATCAGGATCTATTGATGTATGTCCGTCTACTTGTCTGTCCAGTTGGTTTTGCGTATTTTCTTACGGCCTAGAAAGCTATAACTTTGAGATGTTTTATAGGGATTACTAAACCGGTGCACTTAAATGTGTGCTTATAACAACATATCCACATATAAATATATGTTTTCAGAGTTGGTGGGCAGGAAGAAATATTGAATTTAAAACTAACAAAAAGTACTTCGAATCCTATCAACCGCTTCTGGCTTGACGTGATGACGCTGATGCATTCACGGGTCGTTGAAATGTCGTGAGATAACTCTACAATCACAAATAATCGTTCCTTACTTCATTCTCAGAGATCTGATCTTATTGCAGAATCGCATGGATCTCCACACACGGTGAATGACCATGACGGCCAGCTGATTGAGCACTCACGTGCTGGGCCATAGATAGAAGGGAAAAATTCAATTTACTAGAATGCATTTTTTACCCCGGAAAATGTGGCATTTATATCCAGTTTAAAACGCATAAAAACCGAAAACCCAGCCGTTTTTAGATTATTACTGAGCTGAAACTGTTTGCCTATTCCAGGCTGTTTGTGATAACAGTATATAGCTGCTATTAAGCGGACCTTTGAAACGGCGATGTTGTCACTACGAGATTATTCCGATATTAGACAACTACCCCGGTGCTTAAAAATGAGTTCTTCTGTGCGAGTTTTTGTGGTTGTAACAAATATAGACAGTGATTAATGCAGTTGTGAGAAGACGTAGCGTGGTCTGCTCCCTCCTCTTGCGTCACTTTGTTGCATTGCAGTCATTATCTTCACGCTCCATACGGATCATAAAGCCACCATTGCAGTCATTATCTTCACGCTCCATACGGATCATAAAGCCACCATTGCAGTCATTATCTTCAAGCTCCATACGGATCATAAAGCCACCATTGCAGTCATTATCTTCACGCTCCATACGGATCATAAAGCCACCATTGCAGTCATTATCTTCACGCTCCATACGGATCATAAAGCCACCATTGCAGTCATTATCTTCACGCTCCATACGGATCATAAAGCCATGATTGCAGTCATTATCTTCACGCTCCATACGGATCATAAAGCCACCATTGCAGTCATTATCTTCACGCTCCATACGGATCATAAAGCCACCATTGCAGTCATTATCTTCACGCTCCATACGGATCATAAAGCCACCATTGCAGTCATTATCTTCACGCTCCATACGGATCATAAAGCCACCATTGCAGTCATTATCTTCACGCTCCATACGGATCATAAAGCCACCATTGCAGTCATTATCTTCACGCTCCATACGGATCATAAAGCCACCATTGCAGTCATTATCTTCACGCTCCATACGGATCATAAAGCCACCATTGCAGTCATTATCTTCACGCTCCATACGGATCATAAAGCCACCATTGCAGTCGGTCCTCTTATTAAAACGCCTACACCAAGCGTTAACAAGCTCTTGGAGCGGTAGTTTCTGTAGCGTTAACAAGCTCTTGGTGTGGTAGTTTCTGTAGCGTTAACAAGCTCTTGGAGTGGTAGTTTCTGTAGCGTTAACAAGCACTTGGAGTTCTAGTTTCTGTAGCGTTAACAAGCTCTTGGAGTGGTAGTTTCTGTAGCGTTAACAAGCTCTTGGAGTGGTAGTTTCTGTAGCGTTAACAAGCTGTTGGAGTGGTAGTTTCTGTAGCTTTAACAAGCTCTTGGAGTGGTAGTTTCTGTAGCGTTCACAAGCTCTTGGAGTGTTAGTTTCTGTAGTGTTAACAAGCTCTTGTAGTGGTAGTTTCTGTAGCGTTCACAAGCTCTTGGAGTGGTAGTTTCTGTAGCGTTAACAAGCTCTTGGAGTGGTAGTTTCTGTAGCGTTCACAAGCTCTTGTAGTGATAGTTTCTGTAGCGTTCACAAGCTCTTGGAGTGGTAGTTTCTGTAGCGTTAACAAGCTCTTGGAATGGTAGTGTCTGTAGCGTTCACAAGCTCTTGGAGTGGTAGTTTATGTAGCGTTAACAAGCTCTTGGAGTGGTAGTTTCTGTAGCGTTCACAAGCTCTTGTAGTGATAGTTTCTGTAGCGTTCACAAGCTCTTGGAGTGGTAGTTTCTGTAGCGTTAACAAGCTCTTGTACTGGTAGTTTCTGTAGCGTTGACAAGTTCTTGTAGTGGTAGTTTCTGTAGCGTTGACAAGCTCTTGTACTGGTAGTTTCTGTAGCGTTCACAAGCTCTTGTAGTGGTAGTTTCTGTAGCGTTCACAAGCTCTTGGAGTAGTAGTTTCTGTAGAAGTTTGTTTTACATGGTGAAGTTGTCAGCCATGTGCACAACCTCATGTCACTAGCCTTTTATGACTTGTCTGGGGGTACATTAGTCCTATTTTTTCTTTGTCTCTTCAGATAACCCAGGAACTACAAGGGTGCGTCACTATGTTTGACTGTAACAAAATTTCACACGTAAAAGTTTTTTTTTACTTCAAGTCTATTTCAATCAGTCATCAATTTATACCACTTATTGGAAGAACAAGACAGGTGCCATTGTAACAGCAACAGAGAAGAAGTCGCTGGCAATGGGCAGAAGACACATTGAGAGAGAAAAAAATGTCGATAGCCTTACAAGGCATTCCTTGTTCTGGAATCTCCAGCATAAAAGAAATAGAGGGACGCTGAAAAACATATAGAGAAGAGAAATGAAGACAGAAAGGATGGGAATAGAGAAGATATCGGTGGTCTATAACACTTCTCTTCCCTACCGCAGTATCTGCTACCTTTAACTTTTAGCTAGCGAAATCTGTACGGGACCCAATGTTCTTCAATCGTCTCCTGCAACCATACATGGTAAGTTGTCTTTGTTCTATTTGTCACTTCCTGTTCATGCCTCGGGATCCAACCAGGCAATGCTACGGACATCATACAACCGCGTCGCTGTTCTTGAAAGAACACACTGAGAAAGAGCACACTGGCATAAATATGTTGATATAAGCTGGCTTTTCGTGGCAAAGTACCAGGTTCGAAACCCGGTGACGTCACACTCCAGTTTACGTAGCTGTAAATGGCTACCTGCCTTTGCACTTGAGTTAGGGAAGGCAAAAGCAGTGAGGAAGGCAACTGATAGTCCCACCCGCTCGAAGCTGGACCTAGTATAGCAAGGTTTCTCAACCGGAGTTCCACGGATCCATGGGGTTACGCGAGAGGTCTCTAGGGGTTCCGTGAGAGATCATGATTGAACAACAAAAATAAAATAAAAATCGCCTTTTTTAACTTTGCACGCCGGGCTATGTTAGCGCTCCCAGGGGTGGGCACGATCCAGCAGTCCGGAATGATAGTGCACAAAATGAAACTTTGTATGCATATATAGGCCAATGAAAGAGATCATCAAACTAACACATGTGTAACATAATTTTGAAACTTCTATGCCCGTATTTGAACATGGTCAAGCCAATCAGTAAGAGAATGTTTTGTCAAAACCTTGTATAA
Source organism: Oreohelix idahoensis (assembly GCA_024509875.1). Lineage (NCBI taxonomy): Eukaryota > Metazoa > Mollusca > Gastropoda > Stylommatophora > Oreohelicidae > Oreohelix > Oreohelix idahoensis. The sequence goes on from JAMPIV010000230.1 coordinate 752,393, forward strand.
AACTGTGTCTTATGTTATATTTATGTTCGTATTGCACTGGCCTATCGTTTTTTAGTAGCTTTATTATTTAATTATCAAGAAATGTTCATGTTGTAAACATTTTAAATTAAAATCACTTTACAACCTTTTTTTTTTTTTACATGAAACCTCTTGAGCCTAATTTAGACAAATTAAATCTCATTTTACCTTAATCCAGTTATTTAACATAAATTTATTATCTTTGCCTTATGAGTTTTTAAAACCTATCAAATAGAAAAAAAAAGAGATTAATCTAAAAAAAAGGCAAGCTAAGCTTAATTACCTTTTTTTTGTTTTTAGGTTAAAAAAATCATTTTTAGTTTTAAATAGGGAAGACAACTTAATTTGCACATACCATATCATCATCACATTCCATAATTCTCGCTATTTATACGTCGGTCACATTTAAGGGATGCAACTGTGGTTGAAAGTTAGACATTAATTGTATTGTTTCCCTTAAATGTACTCTCCCGAAAATAGTAACACTCAACGAAGAAAAGTTGGTGAATTGTTCAACACAAAGTGAGTGACAGTGATATATGAATAAAATGTAAGTTTTTGATTGTAGAACCCAGTTTCATTCCGGAATCGGATTTAACTCATCATTTTGTTAAAAATTACCTTAAAATGTAAGTTTTTGATTGTTTCTTCAAGACAAAATTTTAATTTTAATTTAAAGTATTGCAGACCTATTGTTGGAGCTACTCGCTGGAAATGAAACGGTTTATTGAGCATAGATACCATGATTTCCGATGATCCCAATGACGCGGTTGATTTCCCAACCGAGTTCCTTAACGAGCAGTGCCCATCAGAAATGCCACCGCATTTGCTGAAATTAAAAGTTGCTGCATCTATCATGCTATTGCGAAATCTGGCACGCGTTTGGTCATAAAAGTCTTGCATCGGAATTCCATTGATGCAGAAATTATCACTGGCAGTAATAAGGGAAAACGAGTCTTAATTCCTCGCATTGACATAGAACCAAGAGAGAGCAGTTTGCCATTTAGGATGCGACGTCGTCAATTCCCAGTGATTTTAGCATTTGCAATGACGATCAATGAGGCGCAAGGACAATCTTTTGATCACGTAGGAGTTTTCTTTCCTGAACCTGTTTTCGGACACGGCCAGCTCTATGTCGCCCTCACCCGAGGAACAAATCATGAAAACTTGAAAGTTTTTGTTACAAACACTTTTTATCAGGGAACATTCTTTGAAACAAATCCACGCACTTTCACAAAAAATGTTGTCATCAAAGAACTTTTATATTGAATAAAAAATATTTTAAAAATATATTGCATTTTTTGATTTACTTCCGTCATTATTGACGGGTTATTGCTAGTTTCATTAGAATCTTGTAGAGTAGAAATCTGTAATAAGACTTTTAGACCTACTTAGAAATCAAGTAGGAAATTTTAAAAAAAGGGGATAATTAAGTTTCTTCTATTAACACAATTGACTTGCATTAGAGTTGATATCCGTTGTATTGAGTGGAACCATATATAAAACAGTAGGCTAATAAGTTGGCCATAACAAACAGATCTACAGAAATAATAATTGTCTACTCAAAAGAGAATTGACAATTTTTATTAGATTGTTAATATTTACAACTTTCTGATCTCGCTAACGTACCATGAGCTGTAGGTATAATATTTTTTGTGCAGGGGTTCCCTGAAACCTGAAAATTATTTCAAGGGTACCTCCGTGATAAAAAGATTGATTGCTGTTTTTTTTTAATCAGAATCGACGCTCCTGCTCTCCAGGCTAACCCATAGGCACTAAGTTTCCCTCAATAAACGTCGAAGGGCATGACTGCTAATTGTTCGTGTAGCATGCTGGTTGTATAATTCTCTAACAGTCGATCATATCATTAATTGCCTTCCGTATCTCTCCTTTATCCATATCCAATGCACCTTCTATGGGTGCTCTTGAAGCTAGTCTGTCAGCTCTTTCATTGCCGCGTACCCCTGCATGACCAGGACTGTAAATCCACACCAGTTCCTGACGATTCGGGGCTTCTGTGGAGGTTTTCCATTCATGCCGGAGCCATCCACTTTGGACCTTCCGAAGCATGGATTGTGAGTCTGATACAATAACTACCCTTGTTAATGTAGTCTCAGACAACCACCTTAAGACTGCAGTAGCTGCCTGTACCTCCAGTCTCATTCTGGAGGTTGTTGTCATGTAAGCCCCGCTATGTTCAGCGACGATTCTGCCGTTTACGCTGGCAGAGAAGCCACGCCGTGATTTCTCACAACGGGTTACAGACCCATCAGTGTACACAATGGCATCATCATCCCCAGCATGATCATTTATCAGTTAATCGGTTTCCAGCTCTGCCCTTGAATAGACCCACGTTCTGCACTCTCTACCAAGGCTGATAATAACTTGCTGGTAGTTAGTCCAGTTCTCATCTAACTTACTCCACTCTTCCCCTTTGAATATATTTTCAACTGTAGTCACCTGCTTAATCGTGGCTCTGTCTGTGCCATCCATGACATCCCTCTTTTATTCTCGCTCACTTAATGTCAGCTATGTTTCCATGCAGGGGGAGCGTTTTGTCTGTGGTTACTCCCATACAGGCTTTTGACTGGGCCATTGCATATCTGGATCTAATCGACAGTAATCCAAGCATGTACAGCATCTTCACGATGGGGGTATCTCGTGTACAGCCCAATTCTACACGCATCCCTTCATTTTGAATGCGTTCCAATCGTTCACTTTGTGATTTTGACAGCTTGAGTATTCCCAGACCATACTCGATGCGCAGCTGATGATACAGGGGAAACAGTAGTCTCTGTTACAGGTGCGCTGCCGCCATTGTTTTTTAGTGCTGCCAGACCTATGTTGCACTTCTGTATGACAAAATCAACATGGTACTTGTAAGATAACCCGCGGTCGAATGTTATTCAGAAATATTTCACTTGTATGATAACCCGCGATCGAATGTCATTCCGAAATATTTCATCTTGTCTTGCCTTTCAATTTTCTGTCACTGAAAATAATGTCTGAAATATCTACTTTGAGTATGGAGTTGTTCAAGGAGCACCATAACACACAGGCTTTGTCGAGACTGACCGTGGAACTGGTGTCCTCGCAACAAATTAAACTCATTAGTCGGCTGGACGACACAGGAATTATAATGTGGAGTGGGATTTCAACATCAGCATACAGATTGCTGAGGTACCGGAATACTGGGTACATAGTTACCTACCGCCACATCCTAAACCTGGTAAAGATCCCACACTGCTCAGTAGCTATCGAATTATCACACTGCGGAATGTCTATGGTAAATTACTTGAAAAGATAGTTGCCAGATAAGTATTAAGCCACCTCGAAAATGCACATATCCTTCCTGATACCCTGGGTAACTATAGGCATATGGGGAAGCGCTGGAAAACTTGTGTATGATGTGTTCGTTGGGTTCTAAGGTAAAAGAAAAACGGGTTGCTGTAGCAATTGACGTAGACAATGCTTATAACAGTGTGAAATTTGAAACGTTAATGAACTAATGACTTGCGGTGTTGACCCTTGGCTAACAAGATGGAAAGCAGCTGCCTTAACTGAGAGGTCAGTTGTATTTCTCTAAGGAACATGGGCATTAGAACCAATGCGTATTTGCCCGGGACTATCCCAGGGTTCTCCACTATCACCGGTGCTGTTTAACATCTACACAACAAAAGTAGCCACCATTCAGCCAACTGGGATGGGACGAACATTGACTTTTACAGATGACGTACACATTTACAGGACTGGTCCTGACCTACAGGAAATGGTCAGTAGCATACACGAGACACTTTATGAGGTGGTTAAAAAAAAGGTTGAGAAAGGTTATAGTATAGTGAAGTCTCTAACACTTTAATCCCTTACCGCACTATCTGCTATGGGACTACCTCTACCTTATTTTAAAACCCAAATATGCCTATATTTAAATCCTACAATTGCGCAACATATTCGTACTGGAAATAGTGAGTTTGGTGCATACAAGGGATTAGTAATTTTGTAATCACACAACAGACAGGCCTGGCTCAAACTCACTGAATATCTATGCTTCACTCAGAACGAAAGGGTACAAAATGAATGAATAATTTAAACAAAATAAACGAGATGACGTCAGCATAGTCGTCTATGTGTATTTAATTTATTAACTTTTTGGGTCCACTCTTGAAGACAAGCGTCATGGGAAGCTGATGTTTTCATTCTCGAGTTAAGTTTCATTGACTGATCTGAGAGCGTGTTGTGGTTATTCTGTAATGCTGTCTGTCCGTCTGTCCCTTGGTCGTCTGAACGTACTTCTTATCAGTCCAGATAGTTTAAGCATAGTTTTAAGAATTACTGTTTTCCTTCCATCAACTTATTCTGAGATTTCAAAGACGTTTTGCAAACAACCAATGGATAATCCTTGCAAATAAATGTTGCATGTCCTATGATGTACTGTTTTGAGGGGCACTGATACGGGTACAATTCCTTAAATAGCTTGACTTGATATGGATTGGATCCAGAGTGCAATAGACTCCATGCTTTGATTTAGGCCTTGAGTCGCCTTCCAGGGTTATGCTAATGGCCTTGCATGTAATATTACTGTGGGTTCAATTTTGGTCAGACATATCCCAACTCCCTGGCCCGTACACAGGCACTCAGGCACAAACACGTCAATAACCATTGACAGTGTACAAATATTTATTACATCACAATAAAGTTCAGCATCTCTTCAAAGTGCACAATATAAGGATTCTCTTCTAGTCGTGTCTAGACTACAGTCTCGTCCTCGGAGGCATCATGCATGTAGTGAAATTGACAGAGATACAACGGTAAAATACCTCCAAGGATAACATATAAGGATAAAAAAAAAAATAATGCGTAGGCTGCTGATGTACATGATCGCCCAGACCGCGGGTCATCACCCTCCATAAAAATTGACTCGCTAGACAGGAGGGGAACGGCGGATAAAAAGGAAAAAATATGACTGGAAAGATTGCGTGAGACTGGCAAGGCTAAGGAGACGCAATTGGGGGGGATGGAGGAAAGTAAAAATTCACGTCCCCCAAATTGACACGAGGTACGGAATGGACGCTTTTGCGATACCAAGCCCTTGATTTGAATTCAGCGGCTAAACGCAGATGTTCGAAATATTAAAAAATTTAAAAAGTACTTTTTTCTTAATATTAATGTTAGGAATATAAAAATTAGCTGGCCGGATGGCCCATTCTGAGCAGTGAACTAATATGTTCTTAATTTTACAGTCGGATAGATAATATTGAAGATAATGACAAAAGACAGTGTTGTTCACATCCGCGACAGACTGTATTGAATAAAAAGTGTCGCTATTTGCACAAAAAAACACGACCTTGGGACGCAGGTGTTCAAATCTACGTAGTATGGAAGAGAGGGACATTGGTGGTAGCTGTGTCTAAATATAACTTTTAACGACAAAATTTTGGAGGAGAGAGAAAGGTTGGTTCAAAAATCAAGTACATTTTTGTAGAAACACAAGTAGAGACGGACAGACTAACAGATAACCATCCATACTTGACTGAAGCATGACTGAAATGACTTTAGGGTAGGAAATTTGAATTTAAAATAAACCTAGGCAGTGATTGGCCACAGACAATCATATTATTAGCGCTCAGACGCGAAAGTGGGGCCAGTCTTCAATAGTTGTTCAGTGATAGACACAGATTTTAAAGTGTGGTGATTTCCATATGAAAGAAAGTGAAATAAATTCAGGGACGCCATACTATAGCCAGCAGCTCAGCTGAGTTTTGCTAGCAATTCTGTGTTATTTATTCATAATCTGGTAAGATTGAAATTATTTCCTTATATATTTTGAATATTGTTTCATGTTTGAGTGATTTGATACTGCCATATCGAAATCTAGCCTTACAAACAAGTAGGGATTTGCTCTAGACCCCCCGCCCAGGTCAGGGTCTAGGGACCAACAATATACATAAACTCCAGCAAGGGTTAGGCAAGACAGATCAAGTGTTGAGAATAATGAAACATATTACCTATCCTCTTTTAGGGCAGAAAACTAATAAATATTTTTCAGAATCTATAGTCTGGGAGGATCTATCTGATGTAAAACCACCATGGTAAATGTGCTGTTTGGTCAGAGAGATCTGACCTGTCTGTATGATGTGGTTGTTGTGTCAGTGTTGTGTCCAGACGTGGGTAGAGAATAGATTTTGACACATGGCCCATACTTTGATTGCAGAGCTGTGAGTTTCTGTTGTCAACAAAGCAGTGTCTATTCAGTTGGTGACTTACTCGAGTGTATCTGTGCAGTTCTTGTGACAGAGACCACCATTATTGCCCGCCAGCACGGAGAGGTGGGACCACCAGATTTCAGCACCAGAGCTACAACTACAAGATGAGTGAGCCTCTGGTCTGCTGGACATTCACCAACGCTTTGTAGTTACTAATATCCCCATAAAAATTCCCACCATTTTCTGGACACTGTGTAGTCAATATAGACAGGTGTGATGAGGCCACCCCAACAGCACAAACATTAACTATCCTCCCAAGTAGATGACTACTAGAACATTTTAATAAAACTAACTAGTATAGTACATATATATGTACACTATTGCATTTATGATATAATATTCCATGCATTTCTTTCATAATCTCTAAATCCTTTTAAGTTCTGGTCAACCTAAAAAATTGATCCAGAACAAAATAAATGTAATATAATTCTATCAAAAAATTTTACACACGTGAGTTAGTTCAGTGTATTTTAACATTTATTAATATTATTAGTCTTGTTAAATATCTGTGGGTATATCTATAACCTATTACACCACACTACATATCATAACCCTAGACACTTTACGTAGCCACATTCATTAAAAAAAATTAAGTGTGAGGTCGTAGTGGTAGCAAGAAAGGCCTTCTGACAATTCACAACTACATTTTATCTCAGGAGCCTTCACAGCTGGCCTCATACAATTACATTTAGTAATATCACCATCATACAATACCATCAACACCACTACAATGCATTTTAATAAAGTCTGGTACTCACGCATTTAGAAAACTTCACACTCTGCATTTGCCTGAACTGATAATACACTTGCAGTAGAAGCTGTAATACAATTGATGGTAAGATAGCATGCAGGTGGATTAATAACACAAGCTGAAAATATCGTCCATACGGACATATGCCATCTACACAGGCCGGAGACACAAGCCCAAGTGATTTAAAGAACGCTCAACTTGTCCTACTTTAAAATTGCCGTCTGCTATTAATTTTCAGCAGCCGACAAGACGTCACTTCCTGTAACCACGGACTACCGTGTATAAACAATACAATCAGGAAGTGATCGTATACAAAACATGATATGATATTTATTCATATCATTTACTCCCCCCTGGACTAAAATAATGAAAAGGAACTTTTCATTATTTCCATAGTACAATCTTACAAGGTCACTGGAGAAACCATATGACAATATCCAAATTCTCAACTGTCATCATTATGATAGCACCTAGAGGCGTGCTCCATAATCGACAATTTAACACACAAGGTGTGGTATTTAGTAATAACATTACCAAACCCATTATCGTTAGCAGACGCTCTTTTGACACAAATGTGAGGTAACTACATTAATTAGAAGGCAGTGTAGAAAAAGTCAATATGTCAGTCATGGCACTCATACAGCATACCATGTCAACAAACGCCTTAAGTCATGTCGGTATGTAAGTCTACCTATCTATCAAATGAAATGCATAATAAGCAATCAAAGACAGAATAGAACATATGAGGCAGACAAGTCAAAATATAAATGGTGACTGTGACAATATGTCAAAATAGTTATTAATATTTGTATGTATGCAATGTCATGTGGTGAATGACAATGTTAATGAGATGTCATGTGAAGATATATTACTTAATATCTAAACATGCGAAGGTTATAGGTTATACTAAGTATAAGCACCAATGTAATTCAATTCACATAGTGATACATTAATGAACCAATGTAATATCACTAGGGTTATTAAAACTGGTCATGTTAGACCATACAAAGTTCTTCCTGTAGAAGTATTTAAAAGAATTAAAGTTTCAGTAAGTCACTAGTTCGCACTTATTCACACATCATTGTTATTGATTTCCAGTTAAGTACATATGCCGGAACGAAATAGTTCATTGAAAAAATCCATTTTTCATCTATGTCGGTTGTCGATGTTTGTCTTCCATGCAATCGCATATACAGCATAGATACCATTCTTCATTCTGTACTTGAGAATTTTATAAGTATATGTTGAAATATAATTTCTTTGTTATGTCCCTTTTTGAAGTTTGGAGTAAGTAATTTTAGTTATTTCCCTTTTTTCAAACGTTACAGTCATATAATTAGTGAAAATCATTTTGGAAATTGCGGCAAAGTATCTGAAATGTACAGAATTGGATAGTCATACCGCCAAGAGTCATTCTACAACGTGTATGCAGTAGCGCAGTATTGTCCTTGATCACGTGCACTAGACATCCTACGCCGAACGATTGAATATATCGGTTGACTTCGGATGAATAGAAATTCATCATCATCATGTTGCTTGGCATAATGTCTCCTGTTAAAGTTTAAGTGCATGACGAAGCAATGTGGCTGTAATCCCTGAAGTATGGGGTATATCTGTCAACGGAAGGCATGTGCCTTAGTTCATGATGCTTCATATTTGTGAAATAATTCCCGACTTGTCAGAAAGGAAGTTCTGTACTTATTGAGTATCAAAGTTGGATCGCAGTAGCATTTGTGGCGACAACTGGAGATAGAGGATGCTTCACGCATCTCGACAACACGTCAGCCATAACATTCACTTTTCCTTCGATGGGCTTTATCTGGTATTGATAGGGCTGAAGGGCCAATGAGGCACGGGCAGCCTTTGCATTCTTAAATCTCGCTGTTTTCAGGTAAGAAAGTGCTTTTTGGTCCGTCTCGAGTGTGAAACTTGCACCAAGCAGGTAGCGCTGCAGTTTAGAGAAGCAGAACACAAGAGCCAGTAGCTCTCTTTCAATGACCGGGTAACGCTGCTCAGTAGGCGTTAGCTTCCTGCTAACATAAAGTGTTGGATGCAAACAGCCATTCCATTCTTGCAACAGCGAACCTCCAATGGACGTTTTTGAAGCGTCGACTCTAAGAGTAAAATGTTTAGAAGGATCAGGCAATCTCAATATAGGCAACTTGGAAAACAGACATTTTAATCTATCCAAAGTTACATGACATTCTCGACTACAAACAAACCTATTTGGTGACTCTTTCTTCACCAGTGATGACAATACGGACGTATACTCTGCAAAATTGGGGATAAACTTACGATAAAAGTTTAGGAGCCCCAGAACACTTCTAACCTGTTTTTTTTTTTGTCCTGGGTAAATCAAGGTTTAGAATTCTAGAGATGGTAGTATCCTCTGTTTTCAAAAAACCTCCTCCTACTTTATAACCTAAAAATGAAATCTCCTGAAATCCAATCTTAGTCTTAGATGGACGTGCAGATAAATTATGAAGACGTAGAGTGCTAAGTAAGGATTGAATACCCTCCAAATGTTCATCCCAAGAATGATGAAACAGACAAATGTCGTCAATGTAAGTAATGAGGTCTTCTCTGTCAGAGAAGAGTCGTCTCATCATGCGAACGAAGGTCGCAGGTGCGTTTACTAATCCAAAGGACATATAATTGAATTGAAATAGACCCAATGGAATTGCGAACGCAGTATAAGGCTTGGATCGTTCCGTTAATGGCCCTTGGAAATAGCCTTTAGACAGATCAAATTTAGAGAAAAATGTAGCCGTAGCTAGTCTATCCAATAAAGACTCTAACACGGGAAGTGGTTCCGCGTCGTGAATGGTGACCGAATTTAGACGTCTAAAATCTATGCATATACGTATAGATATGTCTTTTTTCCGGATCAAGACCATCGGAAAACTATAAGGGGAATGAGATGGAGAAATGACATTTAATTTCACCATCTGCTCTAGTTCCTCCTTAACTTGACATTGTAAATGTATAGGAATAGGGTAAGGTTTCAACTTAATCGGTTGAAAGTCTGTCAGAATAATATCATGTTCGATGATATCAGTGTGTCATGGAACATCAGTAAGGACATCAGCAAAAGAATGTAAGATTGAATTAACCTGTTCTTTCTGGAAAGAAGATAGAGTTGGCGATATATCAACATCTTTCCAACTTTCAGTAGCCAAGTAGTGAAGACTAGGCAATACTAATAGTGAGTCATTACCATCAGTCAAATCAGAATTTTCCTCCTGTATGACAGCCAAAGAAGAATGACGACAGACAGATTGATCAAGAGCCTCAAAGACTGGTCTTAGATATGGTGGACGTGTATGAAACTGCTGTAACATATTGATATGAAAAGTTTTTTTCTTTTCCCTCTACTGAGACAATATAATCAACATCAGACAGTTTATCCACAATCCTGTAAGGTCCTCTCCATGACACTAATAATTTGTTATCTCTCCTGGGTAATAGTACGTAAGCTTCATCACCAGGCCAAAGTTGGCGTAATTTGCGGTTTTGGTTAATAAATAACCTCGCCCTAAGCTTTGCCTTTTCAGATGAACCTACTGCTATTTGGCATGCGTCTATTATTTTTTTCCTCAAATTGACCACATACTGATATGAGGTCTGAACCTCCTTATTCATCTCAGCACCAATTAAAAGTCGTTTTAATATAGACATTGGGCCTCGTGGTCTGGCGCCAAAAACCAATTCGAATGGACTAAAGCCTGTATGTTCATTTTTTATCTCTCGATACGGAAATAAAATAGCTGGGAGGACTCTGTCCCAATTTTGAGGATATTTAATTGTCACTTTATGTAGCATTTGTTTTAAGGATCTGTTGAGGACTTCTATTTTTCCGTTAGACTGAGGATGGTATATTGAACTAAGGGATCTTTGAATCCCAAACATATCCATAACCTGTTTCATGGCATCTGAAACTAACTGAGTTCCTCTATCAGATAGGATGTTTTCAGGAAAACCTATTCTACTAAAAATCAAGAATAATGCATCAGCAATATCTACCGTGGTGATGGTTTTTAAAGGAATAGCTTCTGGCCAGGTTGTGCACATATCTATGCAGGTCAACACATATTGATGACCTCTGGCTGATGTTACCTTTAAAGGGCCAATAATGTCAATGGCCATCTTTGCAAAGGGACGCAAAGAAATATCAGATGCTTGAATGGGCGCATCATGTTTTGGTTTTCTGGTTGCTACACTTTGGCAGATGGTACATGTACGACAAAATAATTTGACGTCTTTCGTAATTCCGGGCCAAAAAAAATATGACAAAACTCTTTGTTTTGTTCTAGCATCACCTAAATGTCCTGCACATTCAATCTCATGTGCATGTCGTAAAAATGAATGGTCGAAAACAAGCTGGTACCATAATCTGTTTCTTTAAGGAATTAGCAAATTGATAGTTTGTTACTAAAATCCCATTTTTGATAGTATACCAGTGTTTTGCACAGTCATCTACCATTACATCATTCAAATGAGCAATATGAAAATATTTTTTAAGGAAATATCATCTTTCTGTCTTTGTATAAAGGTTTCCTTATCAATGAGCTCCATCTGAAATAAATTGTCATCATCAGTATTCACATCATTCATTGCATTAATATCATCATTATTTTCCTGTTGATAATGAATTATATCATCATTATTATTTTCCTTTTCTTCTTCATCTTCTGAAGTGGTATCTTCAGTTATATCTTCAGGTAACACATCAATGACTGGTTTGTGATGATCATTATCCATGCGAGACTGAGCTCTGGTAGTCACAGCATTTGAACATAACAAATGTTGTCTTTCCCATATTTTAATATCTTCCTGTGTACATTCATGCAATTTAGGTATGTTTCCCATAATAATTCCAGCAATTGAATCGTCCAAGAGGCATACCAGTGTTCTTCCTGTAAAATATGGTGTATCCAAAAACACCTCGGCTGTGGGGTAATATTCCACAGTTCCTCCAAAAGTTATGCATTTCACTTGTTTTCCTGTATATTCCACCTTATCAACCAAGGCCTTGCGCACACCAATGGTGGTTGCACCAGTATCTCTCAGTAAAGATACTAACTTATTATTGACAAAACCTCTGTTCAAGATCAATGAACCAGTACTTTCAAAAGATGACATGACTGGGAGGGGGTGTCCGCATAATAATCTTGGCACTCCTTGAGGCTGAAATAAAGAATTGCAATTAGTGCAGTTATCACTATTTGCTAAGTCTACACTGCATGAATTTGCATGTGCTACAATATCATTATGGTTCTGATTATTATCATGAACAATGGCATTGGTACGTTCAGTGTTTCTTGATTGTCTGGAAGTATTGTTATGATAAGATCTTTTATTTGCATTTTGATCATTTCCTCTATAAAATGATTTCTGCCCTCTATTTGATTTTGAGTTATATTCTCCTCTATTTGATTTTGAGTTATATTCTCCTCTATTTTGCCAGTTATTGGACTTAAATGAGGTTTGTGGATAACAGTTATCATCCTGATATGAATTCCAATGTCTTTGAGGTTGGTATTTATTAAAATTGTATCTACCTCTATTTTGACTGTAATTATGTGATGGTTTAAATCTTTGATTCCTATCCATACTGTTTGATCTATACCTAGGTGCATTGTCTTGGAATGACCTAGCAGATGCAGCTGGTAATGAATCCTTAACATTGTTTTTGCTCAATACTCTATTAGGATGTGCAACTTGATATTGACGTCCTAGGGTTTGTAATTTAGTTAGGTTCTCTGGTTTTCTTTCCTGCAGGAACGCAAGAAAATCAGAACTAATAGATGACAAAACCTTGTCTCTTAGAATTAAATCTGACAAACCCTCAAAAGTTTTTTCAGTCTTGGATAGTTCAATCCATCTAGAAAAATTCAGTTTAACAGCTGAAATAAATTCAGTGAAATCTTTTCCAGAATCAGGGTACAAAGAACGAAATTTCTGACGATAACCCTCATCATCTAATTGATACCTCTGCAATAAAATCACCTTAACAGCTTCATAATCCTTTCTAGTCTGGTCATCCAAAGTGGAGACTACAGTTAATTGTTCACCAACCAATAAATTCATAAGTCTACATGTCCATGTAGATTTGTCAATCTTATATTCTTCACAATAAGTTTGGAACCTATTTAGGAAGCATGAAATGTCATCTATGGATGCATTAAATTTTGGCAAATTAATCCTTATGGCAGTAGTATGATCTTTATTTTTATCTTCACCTACCCCAGGATGCAACAGTGGTTGTTGTAATTTTAATTTTTCCAGTTCAATCTCAGCTAGTCTTATAGTTTGAGCTTGTTGAGATTTGATCTCTTCTTGAGCTTTAATTTGTTGCAATTTCATCTCCTCTTGAGCTTTCTCCTCTTGAGATCTGGCATAGGCTAATTTTTCCCTTTCAAGAGCCAATTCTTCTGATCTCCTTTTTTCAGCTAATTCTTCTTTACGGAGCTCTTCTTGTCTCCTTAATTCTTCTTTATGGAGTTCTTCTTGTCTCCTTTTTTCAGCCAATTCAATTTCTCTTTCTTGTTTGTGGAGCTCTTCTTGTCTTCTTTTTCAGCCAATTCTTCTTTGCGAAGTTCTTCTTGTCTATTTATTTCTTTATCCACATAGGCTTGCAAGGCCGGACCTTCCAAATTAAGTTCTTTTCCAATTTTCATTAAATCCTTTAATGAAGTCATGGTTGCTTATTATTGTGTTTCTTAGTAATACACAATATTTTAACTTTTATGTATATGAATATGTCAGCTAAATATTCAATACTTCATCCACCAATCTCAGATCAATTTATAATTGCAATAATATAGGTGCAGTGAAATATGAGATATAAACAACAAAGAAAATAGCACGTACAACGAGTAATGACAAGATAGACAGGGTTAGAGCAACTGAAGAAAATACAAATGGAAAACAAAGGAATAACTATAACATATATATGAATTAATTTAAACTAATGCTCTAGTACAAATAGACAAGACAAGACGCATATCACAACAATTATGACATCTATGAAATAAATGATAGTCAGGGGAGAATGTATAATATTACAAACAATAATGTAACAAATTGAGTAAAATATTACAATAACAAGACTTATGATAACATACAATAATGAAACATGACTACACAGCTAACAAAAATGGATCTGTTAAATTCAATAGAGGCAAACTTTTATACAACCAGCAGAATATGCTGGGTCCTCTATCTGAATCACACAGATACTGCCCTATAGAACGCTTGATTTGTTCATTCGACCTAGCTTTCGCGGTATTAAGTGAACAACTCAAGTCCCACCATCCTTACCCACTAGTTACAAACAAGTACACGTAACGAAAACCCACATATGGTGAAGTCAGAAATCATGCAAACAGATTGTATTCACAGCCAAGCTGTATGTAACAATACATAGACTTATCTGTTGCAAAAAAAAACAATCCTCCTTGAGACTTCGACAAGCAAGGATCAATGTGATGGATCGTTTTCCAGGCTGAGGTTAGGCCTAGAATAGGTGGATCATTCTCCAGGCTGAGGTTAGGCCTAGAATCGTAAGGCTGACACTTGAAAACAACAGCTCTGGTCTATCTCTGACATCTAATGTTAATAGGAAGCAAACTCTTCATATAATACTTCGAGCTGATCTAGAAAATGTCACTTCTTCATGTTACTGACAATTTGAGGCACTTTGAGATGCATTTGAATGTTGGAAAGTCTCTTCCACACTTTAAAATCTCCGGCAGACGATGAATGCCGCCATTTTGAATAAGTTATATTTGCTTCTTCCAGATTGTCTGATAAGCTTGGCCCCCAAAAGGGTCTGATACGGGTACAATTCCTTAAATAGCTTGACTTGCTATGGATTGGATCCAGAGTGCAATAGACTCCATGCTTTGACACTCGGTCTCTATTTAAGCCTTGAGTCGCCTTCCAGGGTTATGCTAATGGCCTTGCATGTAATATTACTGTGGGTTCAATTTTGGTCAGACATATCCCAACTCCCTGGCCCGTACACAGGCACTCAGGCACAAACACGTCAATAACCATTGACAGTGTACAAATATTTATTACATCACAATAAAGTTCAGCATCTCTTCAAAGTGCACAATATAAGGATTCTCTTCTAGTCGTGTCTAGACTACAGTCTCGTCCTGGGAGACATCATGCATTTTAATAAAGTCTGGTACTCACGCATTTAGAAAACTTCACACTCTGCATTTGCCTAAACTGATAATACACTTGCAGTAGAAGCTGTAATACAATTGATGGTAAGATAGCATGCAGGTGGATTAATAACACAAGCTGAAAATATCGTCCATACGGACATATGCCATCTACACAGGCCGGAGACACAAGCCCAAGTGATTTAAAGAACGCTCAACTTGTCCTACTTTAAAGTTGCCGTCTGCTATTAATTTTGAGCAGCCGACAAGACGTCACTTCCTGTAACCACGGACTACCGTGTATAAACAATACAATCAGGAAGTGATCGTATACAAAACATGATATGATATTTACTCATATCAGGCACCCTCTAGTCTACCACGACAGTGATACTGTAACAGTCGGTGGTATATAAAATTCTTTAAAAGCTAATTGCTTCTTGATTCATCAGCCACGGAAAACAGACAACCCCGAAGCTTATTTAGTGACAACTAAATGGCTTCAGTGTTCACAGGTCAGAAATAAATTCCTTTAATTATGCTCGTATTCGAGCCCTTCATGTGGGTCAAGATAATCTTATTAAAGGGCGAATTTATCGTAGGGCTTTCAGCGCCATCCACTTGAAATTCAAACCTGATTGAAATATCTCTTGTTCTGTTTCCTTCCATTAGCTGTGCAACATTCTCAGTGCGGGAAATGTTGAGGGGATATTAAGAAAAAGTGCCCTATTTACATCTGAAACGTTAAAAAAAATATTCCCGCTTTATATCGGCTCCACACACACATTTAAGCTCCTCTCCTGACAAGCCAGGGGTTATATACTTTCTTGCATATCGCTGTTTCTTCTTACAGTCATCCACAACTATTCTCTTCGTCAGGGGCGGCTCGTTC
Organism: Oreohelix idahoensis; assembly: GCA_024509875.1. Lineage (NCBI taxonomy): Eukaryota > Metazoa > Mollusca > Gastropoda > Stylommatophora > Oreohelicidae > Oreohelix > Oreohelix idahoensis. The sequence continues at coordinate 768,494 of JAMPIV010000230.1, forward strand.
CTATGGTATAATGGGGTCCATTCCCATCATAACTTTAAAAACCAAATACTTTTGTTTTGTTTTAATAGTGACATATAAGAAGTCTCCGTAGATGTATTATAATTGCTATTATTCTTCTGTGAATAGTAAATAAATAAGAAAATAAATGTAATAAACAGGCACTCGATGGACATTAAGGATTACACCAGACAACAGAAAGGAAATATAAGTGATAGGTTTACCGGGAATCGAACCAAGGACCATCCAACCAGTGCAATCGACTGTTCGTCCGTTTATCTATCTATCTATCTATCTATCTATCTATCTATCTATCTATCTATCTATCTATCTATCTATCTATCTATCTATCTATCTATCTATCTATCTATCTATCTATCTATCTATCTATCTGTCTATCTATCTATCTATCTATCTATCTATCTATCTATCTATCTATCTATCTATCTATCTATCTATCTATCTATCTATCTATCTGTCTGTCTGTCTGTCTGTCTGTCTGTCTGTCTGTCTATCTATCTATCTATCTATCTATCTATCTATCTATCTATCTATCTATCTATCTATCTATCTATCTATCTATCTATCTATCTATCTGTCTGTCTTACCTATCTATCTATATATCTATCTATATATCTATCTATTTATCTATCTATCTATCTATCTATCTATCTATCTATCTATCTATCTATCTATCTATCTATCTATCTATCTATCTATCTATCTATCTATCTATCTATCTATCTATCTATCTATCTATCTATCTATCTATCTATTTGTCTTACCTATCTATCTATATATCTCTATATCTCTATATATATATATATATATCTCTATATCTCTATATATATATATATATATATATATATATATATATATATATATATATATATATATATATATCTATCTATCTATCTATCTATCTATTTATCTATCTATCAATTAATCAAAATATCACTCAATCTATCAGTCTATCTATATTAGTGCAGGAAAACGAACATGTGTTATCAGTCAAATCAGTTGACGTAAATGTCTACATGTTTTTTGAAGCACGTTAAGTATTGAAGCCAATTATTCTATCTGATTGTAGAAACATCCTAAAGTGCTTCAGGTTCTTGCATAAAATAATCTTTTGACAGCATTCCCACATTTATTAATAGAAAATCAAATCTTGCTGCCTATTCTGGTAACTGTACACTCACGATTGAAGAGCTTCTTGAATGTCGATCTAATTAAAATGTATCTGCAATCCAAAGTGCATTAAGACCGATTAAACAGTTTGGCAATAATGTCAATTTAATACGAAGCAATGAAGAGCTTAGAGTTAGGCAACATACTAAAAAAATATGCCGAACATAAGGTTTTAAAAGCATACAGATGAGGTGTACAATACATCTCGTCTTAATTAAATTGATATTTATAACACACGACACAGTGTACTTAATGTATAATTAAGTTACTATTTATATAGTCGTGGAAAGTAAATAATAAAAGGAAGAAATGAAAGCCTTTTTTCCTACGTGCCAGGCCCGCTCTAAATTGTTTGATCAGAACCCCGCACTTCATAAATCCAACCCCGCTCCCATTCCCACTTTTACTGCTACTCCTTCCCATTTCCACTTACTTTATGAGTGCACTTCATCTTACGGTCTTTTCTGAGCTCGGGGGATGACTGAGAGCCATCCCCAAGAATTTTAAATATAGTTTAACATAGTTTACGCGATTGCAGTTGCAAATAGATAAACAACAATACACACACTACAAGTAATTCTAGGCATAATGCCCTTTACACTAAGACAGAACGAATTGAGCATTTATTACTGGGCTGAAGTTAAAGATAAACCAAATTTATGGGACATCCCCTTGAATCCAGATAGATATTCTACAGGGTGAAGAACAATAGAAGATCTAACACAGTATGAAGATCTAGCAAACACGGTAAGTCTTTCTTGTCTTTGATTCACCGTCACTGAGCGTTAGCTCTTGATGATTTTGATGCTATAATTTGAAACTGTACGGTTCTGATTAGTTCTTCAGTTCTGCTTTGTAGGTTGTTTTCAATGATTTTTTTTAAAGAGGAGTTAGCAAACACGGTAAGTACTAAGAATAATTACAGTGCTGCTGTATAACCCGGGAATAAAAAGCACCAGTTATAGATTATAGCCTGACAAACAAGATGAAACATTAGCTAAACAAGTAACAAAAAAGTGCATAGATCATCTGGTGGGGCAAAGCTTAGCAGTAGACACAGAGGGATTCAACAGCGACAATGGGCATTTGGTGCAGGAGTAATATAATAAACTGAGGAATCAACGAAAATTACAACATTCTTGGGGGTGCTTCCATCATTACGGCTGGAATGTTGGCATATTGAAGACGCTGGACATAATTACAGATAATCCTCTCCTGCAAGTAACTATTTTAGCAGATTCGCTATCACCCCAAACAAGCCCTTGAACATTGAAAAGAGAAAAGATAATGCTAACCAATACAGCTTCAGTAAACAAAGCACTATTTGAGGCTCGTTTACGCTCCAGCCCACATCGGAACTGCTGGAAACAAATAAGCAGTTCAGGCAGCTAATAAAAAACAAACCAATGTGGAGTTAGTACCTTATATGTAAGCGTAGGCTTAGAGAGATCTGAGACCGAGAGTAGAGTCAAACATACTCTTCCAGAGGAGTGGACGGCCACACGAAACAATGTGATAAAGATAGAACTAGTCATGCGTGTGAGAGAATCAAAAATAATGTCTCAAATTAGAGAAACTGAAATTACTTTTAAGCAAAACAAAAGGTGTGATACCTCCGACTAGGTACAAAATAAATTAGGAGGGAAACCTGAAGCTTGTGAACAGTAAATAAATAATACACATAAAGGTAATGATGCACCCACTCGAAAGAGCGTACCGACTAGGTACAGTATATTAGTGATAAAGGAGCCCAAACAGAAAAAGTCTGATCTGAAAAAGGACTTGAATGGTCGCATCGTGGACATTGAAATGGGAAAAGGTGATCAGTATAGATGCCCTAAAGGAACTTTAGACGATGTAATATGATATATCAATAAAACAAATAAAAACGTATAGGCATATACAATGAAATGAAAAGCTCCGTGCCAGTAATTAATGCGTTTGGTCTCAGAGTCTCAGGCTCATTTGCTTGCCAGCAATTTCTATGCACTGCAGCAGGTCCCCATAGAAGATTATGGATAAACATCGGAGTCGAAAAAGGTCAACAGTCAAAGGGTACAATTTCAAACCTCACCGACTGTGACAAAACGTTTGTACATGTACTTTTGAGTCCCTCTCTCACTCATTCATCCGCTTTTTATTTGGCATATTTTATGCACCTTCATTCATTTCTTGCTGTCGCCGCTTCCATACTTGTTTACGTTTTGCCAGGTGAATCGTAATAATACCAGGCTAATAACACCGGTCAGCGGGTAATACGTTTATCACCTTAGTAGTCTGGCCACCTTTAATAGAGGCAATCTGCGTTTGTACAATATGGTCTCGTACGATCGATGAAAAGAAAGCCGTCTGAGGGAGGGGCAATGACACAGGTGATAAGTAGGTAATCGCTTCCGCGCGACCATCCCGGTGTAATTATTACAGATGACCTGGCAGAGGAGACAGTCTGGGCGGAAGTATTACAGCATTGTTAGAAAGAGGTCACGCGATGGAATTTGTAAATGTAATATTTTAAAACACGCATTGGTATTATTATTTAAACACCCGTACCCATATAATGCAAAAGAGATTGGATTGGTGTAAAGTGAGAGCCGGAATACATAATGGTTCTCATTGGCAAATTCGTCAAAAGTACAATCTGGGATTTTGAACTGAGAATTGAAAATTTAATCTAGCGAAATCGGAGTCACAGATCAGATTGCATTGCCACGTCAAGCTAGCATTTCGCCAGAGCCAGAAAGAGAAGGATTGGGCAAAGGATTCCAAAATTATAAGTGACAGATCAGAGTATTTGGGCAACTTTGGAAACTTACAATTAAACCTGCATTTTTAAATACGAAGACTGGAAACTTAAATGACCAGATAGAAAGTATTTGGGCAACTTTGAAACTTAAAAATAAACCCGCATATATAATACAAAGACTGAAAACATAAAGGACCAAGTTCAAAGTACTTGGGCAACTTTGAAACTTACAAGTAAATCCGCACTTTAAATAGAAAGACTGGAGACTTAAGGAATCAGATCACCCATCATAAGAGGAATACAAAATGTTCAGACCAGGTGATTCGAAAGCATCTAACCTAAGTTACTAGTGTCCATTCTAAACTGTGCCAGGAGATTGTGTTCCCATTAGTTACTTTGGGGTAAGTGTAAACATTTATTTTACAAATGTGAATTTGACATGTTTTTCTTGCTATGTGGTTATATCTGAGGCTGGCAACCTCAACATATGAAAATAGTATATTCATAAACCACTACAGCAAGCGCTGGTGATTTCTTCTTGCTAGTCGTACAGACAACCGACAGCAGAGGTGACCCCAGACTCCGACTGGAGCAGTGATGCGTGATGATTACATCACATGTGCCTCAAATGTGTCATCATTTTGTGAGTTATAACTTAGAGGTTATAGGGATGCCTAGCTGGCCGGGAGGATAGTGTGATTCACTTGTATAGCTAGGCAGTGTTGTCGTACGGAAGGTCCGGGGTTCGAATCCTGGGTAAGCCACTCACGTCTGTTGTGTTTCTGTTGTCTAGTGTTCTACTTCTTTATTTCTTACGAGTGCCTGAAAACATACCTTTATGTTTGTCTAATATTTATTTACTGTTTACAGGCCTCGGGTTTCCCTTCCTTAAATGTTATAAATATTTGTACAATACCAGAAACCTACCCTCTGTTTTATACTACTGTTCTTAAGTCTTCTATCATTTACTAGACACAGTATCAAGGCCTTAGTCTTGTGTGGACTGACATATACTGTATAATAGGGGAACGACAGAAGTGATTGCGTCATTAATAAGGCTAAGCTGCCCATTGTAAACTTCCGATGTTGTCTTGCGTTTCGCACTAATGACCGGTCATCAAAGCATCTTTTTTTGGGGATGCCTAGCTGGCCGGGAGGATAGTGTGATTCGCTTGTATAGCTAGGCGGTTTAGTCGTACGGAAGGTCCGGGGTTCGAATCCTGGGTAAGCCACTCACGTCTGTTGTTTTTCTGTTGTCTAGTGTTCTACTTCTTTATTTCTTACGAGTGCCTGAAAACATACCTTTATGTTTGTCTAATATTTATTTTGTGAGTTATATGTACCTTGTTAATTGTAATTCAGTCAAATCATTGCTTTCGCGCTGTCCAAGCCCATATTTTCCCAGTTTAATACCCAGAAGAATATTGGTGATTTCTAATCATCTTCCCTGAGTTACGCTGTGTATACTCAAGAATATAATTATTCAGAGAGGCTAACATTGGTGGGTGGACAGCGAGACAATGCGCCTGTTACTTTGCAGCCCACAAAAGTACTTATCAGAGGCATTTGTTCTTTTTTTTTTTTTTGTCTAAAGTTCGTGGAACGAAGCTATCAGACTGTTCGTGGAACGAATCTATCAGACTGTTCGTAGAACAAGCTATCAGACTGTGAAGGGTCATTATCACAGAAGAACCAACGAAACCACGGCTGCAGGACTCACCTAGATCAGTTAAGTTCTGATTACCAGGAAACGGCAAAAGGACAATATTTTTTTTTTCTTTAAAATCTTCACCTATGTCTCAGTGAAGATAAAATATGAATTACTTCTAAAATTCATAATCATTTCAATTTGCTATTTTAACCTGTTAAAACTAATTGATTTTTAAATGTGTTACATATTTTAAAACTAAACAATCATAGTTGATTCAGTTATTATATGTATGAAAGCAAACGTATGAGCAAGATATATAAATATATATATATATATATATATATATATATATATATATATATATATATATATATATATATATATATATATATATATATATATATATATATATATATATATATATATATATATATATATATATATATATATATATATATATATATATATATATATATATATATATATATTTAGACGTATATTTAAATATACAGAGCTAATTCTTAGAAAAGAATTTCGCTGGATTTACACCAGCTGGGGGTTTGAACGGGCTAAACCATTGCTGAATTCTTCACAAAAGGCGGCGGACCGATGTAAGTTAACAGTTGCCCTACCAATGTAGCATTGTTCTTGACTTCGGAAATATCTTATGAACTCCATTGAGATAGAAGATTCATTACCCTTCTATCTACAACTCAGCTAAGAGTAATCTTATGCGAAGGTAGACACCTTTGACGACCCATTTTAGATACTCTTGATTTTTGGCCACTGGTGGACCACTACTGCAGAGCTAAGGGGAGGCAATCCGTGACACCGATGGAGACATGTATCCAGAGAGCAAGTACATAATGCTATACTATCTTCACAAAAAATGGCTAATCCAACAAACCCCAATAATCAATCAATTAATTGCCGAATTACTCCACGTGGAGCATCGGGCCCGTGTAGCAAGCCTGCACCAACGTATTCGTGTGCTCTTGGAGCTGTGGTTTCTATAGCAGTTTGTTTTACATTATGAGGTTGCCAGCACCATTTACAGACTCACAGTGGTTGCCTGTTAAGGTATCAGCAGCCGTGTTCATTATTTTCCTCCCCTGGAGCTATACGAAGGAAACCCCAATAATGGCGTTGTTAAATTTCAAAAAAAAAAAAAATGACATGAATAATGTGTTTAAAAACAAAGAAGTACAAATAAGAGCAGAGTTACTAAGGGCCGAAAGGACTGACATAGTGAGCACTGTATTCGACATGAGGATTGACATGAGGGACGAGTTCATTGCAACCAGCTTTCTCCCTGCTCACACACCAGATGCATGGTATTGCTTGTCAGGGGTTGCCTCTCCTTAGCTCTGCAGTAGTGTTCTAACAGTGGCCAAAACTCAAGAGTACTAATGTGGGTCTCCAAAAGTATCTATTTTCGCAAAAGATTACCCTTGGCAGTTGTAGATAGAAGGATAATGATGCTTCTACCTTGTCGTGAAGTCTGATTCACAACATGTCATTTATACCACAACGGTACGCCATACTTTATAACAATGTATGCTAGACGGACCAATGGAAAGGCACTTTTATTCATGTTGTTTACAAACGTATTGGCGTAACAATGGCCGGATTCGAATCTGTGTAACCTTATTATCATTGGAGGTAATCTAAAGACTTATGAGCGAAGTACAGCATGGAAGAGGTTAATAATTCACAAATAGGAATGTCCATTTGTAAGTATGTGCAAAGATTTCCACGGGAAGTGGTATATTAGTGGAGAAATCTGGAGTGAAATGCATCGAGACATCAGGCAAGTCAAAAATTTTGCTGTTTAGGCTACTCTTATGAAAAGACGAATGTAGGAAAGTAAAAGACAATTATCTAGCAAGAAAAAGTATAATCCAGGGCGTACTTTAAGCCTACGATGAAAGAAATCGGTCCAGGAACAACGAAGATATTTGAATTCCTAGTTTTTCATACATCATCATCATCATCAGTTGCCATCTCCACAACGAAGGTTGGCTGTAATGGATCTCCAACGTCTTCTGTCTCTTGTCTTGATGGTGCACTCTGATAGACTCTTTCCTGTCCATCTCTTGATGTTATCTTCCCACTTATAGCGCTGTCTTCCCCTTGCACGTTTGCCTTCAACTCTCCCTTCTGTTATGTCTTCTGCAAGGTGTTATGCCTTTTTATGTGGCCAAAGTATTTTAGCTGTCGAACTTTGACCTCCCTCATTAGTTCTCTTTTCATACCTAGATTTTCTAGGACCTCCTTATTTGTTTTCATCTCTTTCCATGAGATACGCCCCATTCTTCTATATATCCACATTTCAAGAGCCTCAATTCTTTCTTCCAACTGCTTATTCATCGTCCATGTTTCTGCACCATACAGAAATGCAGAATATATATAACACTTTATGATTCTCAGTTTTAATTTGTGAGATAACTGTTTGGATGTCAGTATACGTTTCATGTTGTTGAATGTAGCTTTGGCCATTCCTATTCTCTTCTTGATTTCTGTTTCACATCTGCCATCTTCTGTTATTATATGACCGAGATCTATATAGCTCTTGACTTTTTCCAGGATTCCCCACATCCTTTAATGTGGGATCGTCTGTTTTGCTAAATAGCATTAATGTCGAGTCCATATTCATGACTTATACTGTTCACTTGCTTCACTAGTTCTTGTAACTCCTGTTCGCTTTCAGCTAACAACACGGTATCATCTGCATATCTAAGGTTGTTTATTGACCTTCCACTGATGTTCAGTCCTCCTGTATCTGTTTGAAAGTATAAATTAAATAGGCAGGGGGACAGCACACAACCTTGTCTGACACCTCTTTTTATGTCTATGTATGGTGAATAATTCCTTCCAGATCTTACTGTGGCAGTTTGCTCCCAATAAAGGTTACTGAGTATTCTTATATCTTTTCCATCAATACCTATGTCTCGAGGCATTCAATTATTTTCTCATGATGGACTCTGTCAAAAGCCTTCTTATAGTCAATGAAGCACATATACATACTTTTTTGGACCTCTGTATATTTTTCTGCTAATATTCTTAGGCAAAATATTGCCTCTCTTGTTCCACTGTTCCGTCTAAAACCAAACTGTTCTTCCTATTTCGCTGTCTACTTTACTTTTTATTCTTTCCTGTATGATTTTGAGCAGTATCTTAATTGCATGACTCATCAGGCTGATTGTTCTGAAGTCTGAACATTCTGTTGCATTTGGTTTTTCATACATGCACACATCAACCGAAGTGAGCCTGCATTTTGGAACGCAAACACACTTCAGTATATGTCGGTATATCTATATATATATTATTTTCAAAAAACTACAGCGAGAGCGCCATATATCTGATATATGACCATTATATATATACTTGAGGGTAAGAAAGAATATATATATATATATATATATATATATATATATATATATATATATATATATATATATATATATATATATATATATATATATATATATATATATATATTATATATATATACATATATATATATATATATATATATTATATATATATATATATATATATATATATATATATATATATATATATATATATATATATATATATATATATATATAATATATATATATATATATATATATATATATATATATATATATATATATATATATATATATATACGAGGTCTGTCCAAAAAGAAACCGAACTTCTTAAATAGGGCGCCAACGAGCCAACACAGCGGACTCGCGATAGTGGTGGTGTGTAGCGGTGACTTTGAGCTTTAGCCTCTCACTTGCTTGATCACGCCACGTGAATCAGTCATCGAGTACATGCAGTAGAGTGAAGTTGTCTCCCGTGACTTTTGCGATTTTTACGGGTTGAAATATGAAGGATCTTGAAGAGCAACGTGTTTCCGTGAAAGTCTGTGTGAAGTTGGCAAAAACTTTGACCGAGACTTTTCAGATGTTGCAGCAAGCTTATGGAGAGGATTGTTTAAGCCGCACACAATGTTACGAATGGTACCAACGTTTCAAATCGGGCTGAACGTCCATCACTGACGACCCCAAAACTGGACGGCCTTCCACATCAACGGACACCGATCACGTTCAGAAAGTGCTTGCTTTAATTCTTGAAAATCGTCGCCTTACTGTCCGTGAAGTTGCTGAAGAAGTTGGCATTAGTAAAAGTTCGTGTCACACAATTTTGACTGAAAAACTGCAGATGCACCGTGTTGCGCAAAATTTGTGCCACGTCTCTTGACAGATGAGCAAAAAGCGAACCGTGTCACAGTCAGTCACCCGCTCACTCGTCGCTCCTTATCACTGAATTTTTGGCAAAGTACGGGATGACTCTAGTCCCGCAGCCACCCTACTCTCCAGATTTGGCTCCTGCGGACTTTTTTTTATTCCCGAAGTTGAAATCCACCATGAAAGGTCGCCAATTTCAAACGATAGAAGAGATAGAAGAAAATTCGATACGAGACCTACGCAACATTCCACAAAACGAATTCCAGGATGCGTTCCAGAAATGGAAAACACGTTGGGAGCGGTGTATAAGTAGAGGAGGGGTATATTTTGTAAGGAGACAAGTGTGATTAAGTTGTAAGCATATTAATACATTTTTTTGTTTTAAAGTTCGGTTTCTTTTTGGACTGCCCTTGTGTATATATACATACATATAAATTCCAAGCTGCATAGTGTCAATCATAAAAAGCCTCTATGCCAACTTTACGTGTAGTGTTGGGCAGAGCAACCTTACCTTTGAGGTGAAGACAGGAGTACGACAGGGATGCCCCTTATCAACCACTCTATTTTTAACAGTCATAGACTGGGTGATGCGACAGACAACAGATAGCAGTCCAAGAGGAATAAGATGGACTACATTTTCTACATTAGAAGATCTGGAATATGCAGATGGCATTGCACTACTAGCACATTCACATCAACACGTCCAGGAAAAAACGGACAGACTTAATAAGTTTAGCCAGCAGGTGGGCTTGAACATCAATTTAAGGAAGTCAGAGGTCATGACGCTCAATGTGAGCAACCCTGAGCCCATATCAGTAAGGAATCAGCAACTGGTACAGACAGACACCTTCACATATCTAGGATGCATAGTAACACCAGACGGCGGGGCAAGCAAAGACATCAACATCAGCATGAATAAGGTAAGAACAGCCTTTTTTAGCCTAAACAACATCTGGAAGTCCTCTCAATACAGCACAAGCACAAAATTAAGATTATATCAGAGCTGTGTGCTTTCTGTGCTTCTCTATGGTGCGGAATGCTGGAGAGTTACAGAGAAGGAAATGTCGAAATTGTCCTCTTTTCACACAACATGCCTAAGAAAAATTTACCGAATCTTTTGGCCAAATACCATCATTAACCAAGATCTGCTTACTCGTAGCAAGCAAGAGGACATGCACACCATCATAGCTGGCAGACGCTGGAGCTGGGTTGGTCATGTCCTCAGAAGAGACCCCGTTGCCATCACAAGAACAGCTATGCTTTGGACCCCTGAAGGAAAACGAAAGAGAGGCCGACCAAAAACAACCTGGCGGAGGACTGTGGAGGCTGAGATGCAAAGAATGAACCAGAGTTGGGGCACAGTACGAAGAATGGCCACCGACCGAGCAAAGTGGAATCAATTTGTTGTTGCCCTACAAGACGCCACTAGGCGTGATGGCCACTGACTGCTTTGACGGTCGGCGGCTAAGGATCAAAGAAGAAGACGCAGGCCTAATTTCACGCGCCGGGATAATAGCGCAATGGACCATTTGTCCTAAAGTGACCTCGTCTTGTGTGTGTTTCTAGTCATGTAAAACCCAGCACGTATTAGCGGCCAGTCGGATATAGACAGAGTATCTTCATCCTATCTCGTTATTAGGGTGTAACTACCAGTGCATGGATAGTGCCTACAGTGTATTTATTAGAGAAAATTCATCACCTATAGGATATATACATAAAGACACTAACTGGAGTATTGATCGTGGTTCCCCAAAAGCGGAAGGACTGAGAGCTGTGTTTATTTATTTCTCAGGTGTTTTACAGCGGGTTTTTTGTGTTGTTGAATTGTTTGTCCATTGGTGTTTGATTAGATACTTGTTGACTGTTGTGAATATTGATGCATTTTACTATGTTGTTGTGCTGATGTACATTAATTTAATATATTTCTCTTCTTTAATAAATTTTACGCATGTATTAACACGCTGTTCACGACCCTTTCATCCATACTTAATATTACAAGCTCTCACTATAGTCTATTTTTGACAAGAGAAAAGAGAGAGAGAGAGACGGGTGGTGCTTAGACTATGTAAGTGTGTTGATCATAACGTGATCTTTCTGGTTTTGTCCCAGCCATACGGTGATTCCCATGTTAATTTATACAGCACACTTGTGCCAAAGTCCTACAGTTAACGACTAATGCCTTGAGCAACACAGAGAAGACCACCTTGCCTTGCCACAGCTCGACTAACGCTTTGTCTTCATTGACGTCACTCTCCGTCCCTGACGTCCTTCCATTCACCACGCATCTAACTTATTAGGTACAACCGAGCAACGATAATTGAAGTAACACCACACCGGGTAATCCTAAATCCTTCAGTCATCGTGCGCAGTTCACAACATTGCTCTTTACTGTGGCTGAGAATCCCCATCTCAATTTCTTACCGCGTAGAACAGTTCCACGTATGCAAATTATGAGCCAATGGAAATAACGCTCTTCTAGTGCTATTTCTTGAATCCTTCTGTCTCTCTTCTTCAAACAAAATATTCTTGTTAAAATCGAAAACAAGACTATAAAACAAAACAACAAAAAAGATAAATATAACTTACATGCTTGTCTTTGTTCACTTTAATCGGGTATTTTCTTTAAACATGTCAGCACCCGAACAATATATACATACAAGCCAGTGTGTGAATATATATTTTTATTGTACGCATTGCAAGAAGTCTGTATGAAACTATCCTTGAGAAAAATGTACACATTAACGCAAGATCAAAATGGAGTAAAATTAATCGGGGCCCCTGGGCAAAAAGGGTCTTTGGCCCCTTGATTATTGATTCCATATGGATCAGGCTAGAGTTTGAATAACCCCTCTACTGCTGTGGTCTTTCGGGCAGTGGCCGAAATGCCCACTGCTTAGTCCGCCCCTGCATAAGTGTTAATACAACAAAAGTCACTATTCTTTATTACATTCAACAATGTTTGTCTTAATATATGTACAAGGTGATTAAAAAATTATTTGCTTTTATAAATGCTTATATCCTCGCGTGTATCTGTTGGATATACATAAAATAAATGCCAATTCAAGAAGTAATAACTGCCATTTGACAAATAAATTTCATTGTTATTCTCAGAAATATACAGTCAAATAAAACCTGAAGTAACCAATAAACTAATGTTAACAAAGACAGCAAATATGGCTGCCCACTATGAGACCATGTGTTGAACAAATCGAATATCACGATAAATTGTAATGTAGCATTTCATGTAGCAAAATGACAGTTAATTCTCTTTATTTTGACGTTTGATTCATATCAATTAGTTGGATCTGAATTAAGAAATAACAGTTTAGAAATAGGTAGTGACTTTTTAATCACCCTCTATTTTTACAACTTATGTTAATACTGTTATCTTTTCAGTACTGTTATAATCAATCAATACCTTTCAGCTCTCCAAGGAGCATAGGCCTTCAACAAACACATGTCAAGTCTTCCTGTCACGTGCCATCAGCTCAGGTTATTTCCACGTAATATTCATAGTTTCTCTTCTGTCTCCAGCTCTCTTCTCTGTGTGTTTTTTCATCTACCTCTGCCTCTCTTTCCCTGGGGATTCCAGAACAAGGACTGTCTCGTAATGCTATCAACAGGTTTCATCGTCCTCAGATGTTTCACACTCCCTTGCCAACTCTTCGATATACATCCTCTTGTCCAGTTTGATGTTTCTTCTTACTTCCTTGTTTGCTTCTATGTACACTTCATGAGCCTTGGCTTTGTAGCTTCTGGTTTTGCTTCTGTTTAAATCTGCTTTCTTGTTTTTCCTGTCTTCTATCTTGTTTATGGTTTCTGTTGTTATCCATGCTTTGTGCTGGTGTTCTCTTTTTTCCCAGTACCTCTCAACATGTCTCGTTCCATATATTTTTTACTTGTTGCCAGTGGTCTTCCGTATCTGCTTCATCTTCCAGCTGTTGGAGTACTTGGTATTTGTTGGATACCTTGAATGAAAATTTTTCTCTTGATTTCGTAGATATCCCACATTATACTGTTGTCTATAGCTATGTACTGATGTACATTTCTTGAGTTTTAATTTTGTTTTAGCCAACATCTGCTCCTCTATATACTTTTACATCATGCAATGTTGACCTAAACTTCTTATTTATGCATATGTGATCAATCTGATTCTCAGTTTTGTGGTCTGGTGATATCTATGTTGCTTTACGTATTCTTTTATGTGGAAATTTGCTTCCTCTTATAGCCAGAAGCACAGAAGCGTGTGAAAAGTTTCCAATTCTCGTTCATCGTACCTAATCCATGTTTTTACATTATTTCTTCAAAGCCGGTGTTGTCTGTTCCTAACTTTGCATTTCCGACCCCCATCAAAATTGTGATGTCATTTCTTCTCTTTTTATTCAAGACAATTTGTAATCGGGTGTAAAAATTCTTCTTTCACAAATTCTTCTTTATCATCTCGTTTGTGCAAAACACTGGATGTTAATTATATTTACTTTCTTTTTGGCTGTTTAGCTGTTATAATTCGGGGTCCCATTGCTTCCTATTCTAAAAGTGCTTTCTGTGCTTCCCTAGACAGCATTAGAGCCACCCCTTCACTGTGGTGGGCAATTTTTCCTCATGTCCTGAGGACAACATCATTTCTCCTGTGATAAATTTCTTCCTCTCTATGCCCTTCTACTTTGTCTCGCTAAGATCCAAGATTTTAACCCTGTAATTCCACATTTATGCTGCTACTTGTGCTGTTTTCCAATGTTCGTGTAGAGTGCGACGATTCCAGGTACCAGTCCTGTAGATTTTCTTAGAAAAAGGGGTACTCGACAACCCAGACTAATTTCGGCTTTCTCTGAGTTGCTTCACGCTCCTCCTCTCCATAGGTATTTCTTCTGTCTTGGGCGGGTGAGTTTATTTATATTCTATATTTGACTTATCTATAGTGTTTATTGAAGTTTTTGTGGGAACACGTTTTTTTTTTACGGGATGGGGTAACCAGCTCCATGCCCAACCCTCCTTAGTTGCTTTTTTACATGTCTAGTTTGGTATAATGTTACTATTCTTTGCTTCCCTCTCGGGCCCCGTTAGCATACGGGTGTATTATTATAAAGAGAGCATTATTATTTTCTTAAGCTGTCTTCCTGATAGTTTTAAGATTGAGAACAGGCCACTGAAGTCTCAAATGCATTTTGTTCATCGGATTTTTTTATTTTTTTTTTTCGTACGCCCGCTAATACTCGAGGCGAAATCTCAGGTTATTACTAATGTCTAACCTGACATTGATTTTACGTGAGTATCCCTTTTTCTTGTACAGAGACAGGTGTCCCTCGCCATTCAGGCAAATACTCTCCGATTTCGGAGGTACCCATTGCAGCTGGGTCGGCTCAGGAGCCGCCAATCCCTGGTCGACGACACTCCTTCAAATGTTCTCGCCAGGTCTCGAGTTAATCCAGTCCAATTCCCGGTCGACGAAAAATCCTCAAATGCCGTCGCCCGGGTTTGATCCTGAATCACCCGGTCGCCAGAGCGGTGTTGTAATCACTACGCTAGCGCGGCTCATTCATCGGATTTAAACTCTGGCACACAGACATGTGACCATGTGGGGACGACAAACGAACAGTGGAACGTGTCCTCCAAGACTGTCGGCTCCACAAGAGGAGTAGATTGGTAGCCGGACCTTCATCAACCCATAAATAAACCCACTGGAAGCAATTCTGTCAAACACTCAAACCCAGGACGCAAGTTATTTAAGTAGTGAGACAACTGAAGGCAATCAATTGGACTAATAAGAAAACAATAATACCAACTTTTAAACTGCCAACGACAGCAAAATCAGATAAACAAAAAGGTAACGCTCTTGCAGAATATTTATATAAAGTCACTGCTAAAAGTAGTCTAAGACAGGCAACAAATGAGAGAAGAGAAAGACTTTTGAATAATCTCCAAAATAATTTACCAAACCAAATAGATGAACCATACATGGCTCAGGCTAAACCATCTCCAAGTGTTATGTAAAAGAAATGGCCTTCCTTCTTGATGGCCTTCGCAGATTTACATACACTACGATCACCTTCTGCGCGCGAGTGTGTGTGTGTCTCAGTGTGTATCTATCTTCTTTTGCTGTGCCATATGCCACCAGATGAACCTTTACTTTCCTTCCAAAGATATTTTTTTTAAATATCAGAAATACACGTACTATTAACAAGTAAAGAGACCATGGAATACATGGAGAAGAGAAATGGAGACAGACATGTGCCACGAGAGGTTAATTAATGTAGAAGATAATGAATAAAAAGATGTATCAGATTGATACGTAATATAGCTGCCAGCTAGGAGTCTGGTCTTACAAGTAATACCCCAGTCTCAGAAATGAGCACTGGTGTATGGATGTCATAGGAAATAGTTAGACTGTAAAGAATCTAGCCTAGGTGGTAAATATTCAGCACCAGATCCTGCATTGTCTCCTCTCGACAACTATCCTATGCAATAATATTATGTCTAGGGAAAATAACTTACTTACTTAGTCGTTCCCCTTCTACCGTGAGGTGTAGAGGTTTGGAAGAGAGAGCGCCAGACCATTCTATCAGCTGTCTTCTTCCTGGCCTGGTTCCATTCTAGTCCTCGGTCCTTCAAAGATTGTCTAATGTTGTCCTCCCAGCGGACTCTGGGTCGTCCTGGAGGTCTGGATCCCTGGCTCTTTGTTTCCCATGCTTGTCGTCATAGCCGATCTTCTCCCATTCTGCAGACATGGCCAAACCATCTTAGTTGGGACTGTTCTATTTGGGTCTGCAGCGGATGGGATTTTAGGCCTTGACGGATCGTCTGGTTGCGGACCATGTCTCTTCTTGTTACTTCAACCACCTTCCTCAGATACCTCATTTCTGAGGTTTGGATCTGGCTTTTGGGGGTTGTAGTCATTGCCCACGACTCGCATCCATATGTCAAGACTGGGACATAGGTGGAGCGGTATACAGCCATCTTCGTTTTCTTACCAACCTCTTTCTTGCTGAAGAATCCACGATTTATGGCTTGAAAAAGTCTCCCAGCCGCTGCTTTTCGAGTGTCCAACTCTTCTTTGATGCCTCCCTTTCGGTCTATAATAGCTCCGAGATATTTAAAGTGGTCGACCTGCTCCAGGACCTGTTCTCCCAACTTAATCTGATGTTTTCTTTCTTCTCGTGATATCACCATGGATTTTGTTTTAGAGCTGCTTATGACCATCCCTCTCTTCTCCAGCTCTTCCTTCCAGACTTGCAGGTTGGATTGGAGATGTGCCTCTGATTTAGCAATCAGGGCAACATCATCAGCAAATGCCAGCTCCGAAATATAGACCTGTCTCATCTTCCAGTACCCCACTGAATACTTTCTTGTTCTCTCCTTACATGCCTTGATGACATCGTCCATAAGGAGTATGAAGAGGTAAGGTGATAGGATATCACCTTGTCTTACACCAGTGGTGGTCCTGAACTCTTCTGACTTATGGTTTGCTGTCCTCACATAATTTCTGCAAGACTTGTAGAAGCTCTGTATAGCATGAATCAGAGGTGCTGGAATATTCTTCCTTGCCAAACAGTCCCAAAGTTTGCTCCAGGGGACCCTGTCAAACGCCTTTTCCAGATCTATGAAACATAGATGGATCTCACTCTTATACTCAAGGGCCTTTTCACTCAGCTGTCTGAGTGTGAAGATTAGGTCTTGAGTACTTCGGTTTGCTCGGAATCCGCACTGGACCTCATCCAATTGTGGCTCAGCTAGGCGTCGGAGTCTCTGCTCTAGGATTCTAGAGTAGATTTTACCAGGGACACTGAGAAGGGATATGCCCCTATGGTTTCCACATTGTCGATTGTCACCCTTTTTGAAAATTGGTGTTATGATGGCAATCTCCCAATCCTTTGGTATGGTCTTGTTGCACCATGCTGCCTGTAGGACCTTTAAGAGTATAGGTCGCCTGATGCTCCCATGTACTTAACCATTTCTGGTGTTATACCATCATGCCCTGCTGCTTTGCCCATCTTGATTTTCTCTAGTGCTGCCCTCAGTTCTTCCATCTTTATGTCATCTTCACCATCATTGGTTTTCTCTTCTGTGCTAGTGGTTATCATTTCTGATGCTTCACCATGCTCACCATCCAGGAGTTCTGAGAAATATTCTTTCCATCTTTCCATTACTTCCTTAGGGGCAGTAAGCAATTTGCCTTGCTTGTCCTTTATAAATTTGAGAGGGCATTGTTTTTCCTTCCTCATGTTCTTTAGCGTCTTATAGAACAATTTCTGGTTTTCTTGTGCATCTTTTCTAGCTTTTCTCCAAATTCTTCCCAGGACTTCTGTTTTGCTGCTAGCACTTTGTTCTTTGCTTCTGTTCTGAGTGTCACATATTCTCTATATTTTTCCATTTGTCCTGTTGTGTTTTTAGCTCCTAAGTATTGTTTCCATGCCATTTTCTTCTCTCTTATTTTTTCTTTGACTTCCTCTGTCCACCAAGGTGTCCTCTTTCTCTGGTTCCCAAGTCGGACTTCACCGCATGCTTCTGCAGCAGCTGTCTTTATGATATCCTTGAATTTATTCCAGAGGGTTTCCAAGTCATCAGGTCGTTCTTCTGTGTTGCTCACTGCTGTAGCAATAAGCCCTAGGGAAAATAACAAAGTAATTAAGTAACTGCAAACCAAACTGTAAAAGAGTTACTCAAGACTTGAATACAATTGATTGATTTATTGTATATACAAGATTTCTGCTTTTCTCTTTTTGAAAAATTGCAAGATAGAGTGAAACTCAAATTGATGATGATGATTTTATTGACAATGATGAAATGAGTAACATACACAATTACTTTTCAAAATACACAGTGTTAATAGTTCCTTCTTCTTGAAACTTGATGATTTTATAGACAATGATGAAATGAGTAACATACACAATTACTTTTTAAAATACACAGTGTTAATAGTTCCTTCTTCTTTAAACGTGATGATTTTATAGACAATGATGAAATGTGTAACGTACACAATTACTTTTTAAAATACACAGTGTTAATAGTTTCTTCTTCTTGAAACTTGATCACTTTTAAAATGAAATGCCCTTTTAAATAAAAGTTCAATTATTCTACTCTCACTGTTCCTTGAATTGAATTTGAAAACTTTATTCATTGTTATAAATTCTTAATAGAGTCTCTGTGACTTAGATTCTGTCTTTCACAATATTATGTCTTAACAACAACTCAATGTCATCATGTTTCTTAATAAGTGTGGGTAGCCATATTTAATGAATCAGGTCCGTTGTAGACCACTTAGCTCTGGTTGACAACCCCGTATGTCCCTCTGCTGCAACTGTGGTTGGAAAAGCCCAGTTAATAGGGTTCCCAAATGAGACTTGAGGTAATTACTAGGTTCCTGAATGCTTCTTTGCTTTGCACATAAAACCAGAGTCTTCAGTTTTGCTAACTGTAGGTTTCGATAGGACCTGAAACAAATAATGTCCTAGGCTTGTATCTGGCCCATAGAACTTTCTCTACCACAGAGGTGAGATTAGCAAGACAATCAGACAGAAGATGTTAAGATACAGTAGACAGTTCTAGTCAGAGACATAATACAGATAGTTTTAACAAAAATAACTATACATTATTCCATACACTCAGTTTAATTAGTTTGTCCATGATTGACATCACTGATATAGTATAGGCCTTAATATAGTATTCAAATATGTACTCAAATTATTCAATACTTCAAACCATCTTGTACTATCAGTGTTCCAAAAGGTATTGTCTCATCCAATAATCATAAAAGGCTTCCAAATTCTCCTGAAATTTAGTCTACTTTTCAAACAATCTTCTGGTCTAATTCAAAAAAGTTTTGCACAACACACAATGGCGTTTTCCCTCCAGAATTTTCACAAAATGATTCTAGACACCAATACAATCTGAACATGCAATAAAATAATATGATATACACATTCTTAATTAAGGTACTCTTACCCTCAATCAGAGTACACAGAGCATCTAAAAGCCTGACAGGCTGCACGCACTGGTGAATGGCAAATCTTGGTCTAGTTGTACACCGACAATTTTGCGCTATCGTTCCATATAGCTATCCTTTTCCTATCTTTAATGTACATTTTGCTAGTGCAGCCGACACAAGTCAAAACTTCTTACGATCTTTGTTTTTCTGCCGTCTAACACACATATCTCCGGCTACTCCGCACATAAAGCATAGATATAGGTATCTAGATAATGCTTAGGCTATGTAGTATCGTACATTTATAGCCATTTATGTTGGAATCATAACGATGAGAAAGGAAATGAAAAGAAAGAAAACAGAAGCGAAGCCCCCCAGGTTAAAGCAACTATATAGCGAACAGTACAGTCAGCTGGACAAGGAAGTTAAACGCCAAACCCGAGCCAAAAAAAGGAATTTCCTAGACGATCTTGCAAGACAGGCAGAAGAGGCAGCACTGAGAAATGAACAGAGCACTGATGCGTGATGCCATATGAGGATGGATGGCATCCGCATGTCTGGTTTTGTGTAGTGTGCAGATGTGTTCAGTCAAACAATGTTCATACAAAAATAACAGGGCAATCCACATAGGACGTCAGTAAACTCACGACGTATAAAGTCAATGATTCTTGTAACAGCCGTTGACGTTTTTCTTCATTATTTATTGTGGACGCCACAGTGACAAAATGGTTACGCGAATATGTAGGCACATCAAACAGTCATTATCACAGCAACATTCAATACAGCAATAGACGGTAGACAGCATTACAATGATGAGTCAGATGCATGTTATATTTCATAGTGCTGTAAATGTAGTCAGGTGAAAAAACTCCATCCTTTTCTATAACAGCCAGGAGATAACCAGATGTATGAGATCAGTTCACTCTCCTTAGTCTGACTTCAGCAAGACAGACACGTCTGCCGAAGTATAAATAATGTCCTCAAAAATATCCTCTAGATAATAAAGGTTTTCCAAACCTAGTTCATTTAACAAAGTAGCAAGTAATGGTCCTTGGGACATGCATCAACCGATGCAGTACAATACAGCGACATGTGAGCTGGGAAAACATCTCGTGACGACGACTTTCGAAGACAGGCTATGAATCGAAATCGCTCACGACCCAAAATCGATAGAGTTAATGAAAAGTCAATTTACCTTGCCTTCAGGAAATACACAGAAATATCACGCCTCCCGACATGTGGGAAACACTAGAGGTATTATCTCGAATAAACGAAATATCCATTAAGAGGACTACACATCCCTGACAGAACAAAAAATAGCGGAGATCCCCTCTTCAACGAGGCATCTCTTTCGCCATTCAAATCGCTCACTCCACTAGTGGTGGGCGGAAACCGATCGACCAAAAAACAAGACCAGTCATGCGCAGTCCAGCGCAAAATGACCACAGCTCAAAACTTAACTGCATTCAATACCAACGCGAGAAGACAAATGCTTACCGAGAAAAGTGACTATAAATTTCAAGCAGTTGTTGCCCTTGCGTTATAAAATAGATATTGTAATAAAACGATGTTGCGAGAATTTATCACGCAACATATCACCACCTCCTCCCGATAAAAAAAAAATGTGGAACATATTTTTTTTTTTTTTAAAATATCAAAGAGCATGCGATAAGCGGCTCAAAACGCACGAATTATGCGCTGATAATTAATTAAATTGCCTAACATGAGGCTAAATATAGAGTGTCTGGTGAGGATATACCTCAACAGAAAAATAAATATGTCTCAAAAAATATTCACATCGGGGAGGTGTCACCAACACACATCACGTTAGCATGTAAACACAATATACGTATGCAAGTTACCATAATCATCATTAAACAGCATACTCTAATATTGTCTTTAAAAATGGATGTACAAATCTGATAGGAAAATTTAAATAGTACATTCTTTGACATGTAATGACATAAGTACATAGTAAAGTTAAACTACATGACGATCCAGGACATATGCTCTGGTATTCCGAGGGTAAGTACACAATCTAGAACTCGTCATGCTTGATACTAGTAAGGTAAGTCCTCAGCTCAACAATGACATTCTGAGAAAGTACAAGCAATATAATGCTAATTAATAACTAATATGCTTCATAAGGTACAATACATTATTAATAATTGTGGCTGTTTAGTAAACTAACGGCCCTTATATTAACTACTCAGTCCTCCTCTATCATCTTAAAAAACGAACAGAAGAAGATGACAACAAAGCACGATAGTGTGTACATATAAAGTAAGTACAGATGTGCTAATCTATTGTAGAAATATAGGTGTGTTATGACTCTGTAATATATGGAAATATAGGACAGAAGTATTAGTTGGAGTCATGTGGGCATCTAGACAAAATGTCAGCCATCACATTATCCGCACCACGGATAGCTCGTACCATGAAGTGAAAAGGTTGAAGAGCTATAGCATATCGAGTGGATCTCGAACTCTTCAAATTCTTAGTCTGAATAGCTGTAAGAGCTTTCTGATCAGTCTCTAGAATGAAATGTGCGCCCAGGAGGAATCTTTGTAGCTTTAGAATTGACCAAACCATCGCTAACAACTCACGGTCTAAAACCGAGTAGTTCCTCTCTGCCGCATTTAGTTTTCTAGAAATGTACATAACAGGATGCAGAGTATTTGCATATTCTTGCATCAGTGCTGCTCCAATCCCAGTGGATGAAGCATCACTCCGAAGAACAAAAGTCCTATCAAGAGTAGGTAATCTTAAGATGGGAGGAGAAGAAAATATATTCTTGATTTGGTCTAGTGAAGATTGGCATTCTTCAGACCAACGGACCAGATTAGGCGAACCTTTCTTCAACAATGTTGAGAGAGGTGCCATGATCGAAGATAAATTTGGAATAAATCTCCCATAAAATTGAATTAAACCTAAGAGACTCCTAACTTGTTTCTTCGTTTTAGGAACAGAGATGTTCAGTATTTTGGAAGTATTGTGGTCTTCTGTCTTCAAGAGACCATGACCAACACGATGACCCAGGAAAGAGATTTCACCAAAACCAACAAAAGCTTTAGAAGGTTTCGCTGTCAAATTATTCTCACGTAGAGTGGACAGTAAGTCATATAACCCTAAATAGTGATCTTCCCAGGTATCACTGAAGAGACAGATGTCATCTAAGTATGCGATGACATCCGAACGATGTGACAGAATTCGACGCATCATGCGAACGAAAGTGGCAGGGGCGTTCATGAGACCAAAAGGCATAACATTCCATTGAAATAGACCCCTAGGTGTAGAAAAAGCAGTAAGAGGTTTGGCATGCTCTGCTAAAGGCACTTGCCAATAACCTTTAGACAAGTCAAGTTTAGTGAAGAATCTAGAATTAGAAAGTCTAATCAGTAGATCTTCTAACAAAGGCATCGGTTCAGCATCGAACTTTGTGACCTGATTCAATTTGCGATAATCAACACAAATTCGTATGTTCTTATCCTTCTTCCGGACAATAACCATGGAAGAAGAATATGGTGAAGTCGATGGTTCAATTATATTTAATTGAATCATTTCATCCAATTCCTTTTCCACTTGCGACTGAAAGTGTATAGGAATAGGATAAGGCCTAACCCTAATTGGATTATTGTCGGTAAGAATTATGTCATGTTCTATGACATCTGTGTGTCCAGGAATGTCAGTGAGAACATCCTGAAATGTTTGTAACATCGACGAGACTTGTCGATGTTCGTCACCAGAAAGATTAGGAGAAACAGAAACGTTTTTCCAAGATTCCGTAGAATGTAATGGAACCACTGGAAGGGGAAGATTAACATCAGAGAAGGTAGATTCCTCATCCTGTATGACAGACAGGGATGAATAATGACCGTGAGGTGCAGGAGCATCATCCGTTGCCTGGAAAATAGGCAGCAAATAGTCCGGACGTTCGTGAAATTCCGAAAGCATGTTTATGTGGAAAGTTTTATGCTTTCCATCAATATCGACCACATAGTCAACATCGGAAATCCGAGAGACTATTGCATACGGACCTTTCCATGCAATAAGAAGTCTATTTTCCCTACTGGGGAGTAGGACGAATGCTTTGTCACCTGGACAAAGTTGTCGTAGACATCTATTCTTGTTAGCAAACTGTCTTGCCTTCTCTTTAGCAATTTCTGATGAAGCAGTTGCTAGCTTACATGCCTCAATGATCTTTTGTCTAAGAGCAATGACATACTCATATGAGGATTGAGTTTCATCGCTAATATCATCGGCAGTGATGAGATCGTGTAATAAAGACATAGGGCCGCGTGGACGCGCGCCAAAGACAAGTTCGAAGGGAGAAAATCATGTGTGTTCATTAGGGACTTCTCTATAGGCAAAGAGAGCCGCGGGTAAAACCCTGTCCCAATCTTGAGGATGATCTTCAGTTATCTTACCAAGCAAAGTCTTGAGCGTTCTATTCAGACGCTCAACTAACCCATTAGACATAGGTTGTCAGATATGAGTTGAGTGCCATGGTCTGACAATATTTCTATGGGGAACCCCA